>JANBXA010000731.1:3087500-3207500 GCA_030556225.1 Cricetiscus sungorus
AGTGTTGTCTGTTCTCAAGGGCAGACATCTTTTCCCCGGGCCACACCTCTGCGCATCTTCTCCCCATCTCCCCCAAGCAGCTGGGGTTTGCAAACCCTTGTCAAACCACAAGTTGATGAGTCCAAAACTGCCTGTCCTTTTCTGCGGAATTTGTGAGAAGTATGAGCACACTAGTGTTTTAGGTAGAGTTGTGAAATGCAAATTGATTTTCAGGAATATTAGAAGTATTTCTAAAAGAGGGACAGTGAAGAAAAATACTTTTCACTTCAACAGTCACCTCTGCCCCCTTGAACTTGAGCTAGATTTAAATGGTCATATTTAAGACGTTGGTAACTATCATATTACACTGATTTTCTAAGCAGGACCATTGTCTCTCATGAAACACAACCCAAGGTTTTGTGTTTTGAGAACCCAATGAAAACCAGTAGGTGCCTGAGACCCCCTCACCCTTTCACGGAAGCTGTTTAAGGGTGGTTTTTTGTAGTTCCTCTAATTTTTACCTATTGCTATCCTCCCTTTCTCACTGAAGCTATTTTCCTAGAAGAAAGGCAGTTTGCTAGCAAACCCTAACGATGGGGACCTTGCCCTGGGCAGGGGGCAGTAACTGTGGGGCCTGTGTCTTCCTGACTTCTGTGAAGTCTACAGCAAAGCTACTTCTTCTGTCTGAGCCGCATCCGCACCACAGTGGTCCCTGTTTGCACAAGGGTGTGAGTGCTCTTCTAATTGCCTCCTACTGGCTAACCCTCTTCTCCACCTGGTCCCCACCCACCCTTAGCCCTTCGCAGACAGCAGACAGGGCTTTCTACGTGGCCAGGCTCGCCTCAGACTCTTGATCTCCTGCCTCACCTCCAAAGTGCCTGTGCACTCTCCTGTGCTTGGGATTTCTTGACTCTGCTGGGAATGGGACGTGATTATCTGCCTCCTGCTGTTTTAGATCATTAGTTAGTGATGAGTGTCGTAATTTTGCTAGAAATTGGTTTTGTATTAATGTGGTAGTTGAAGATTGGTGTAAGGTAAGTATTTTGTGGTGGCTCTTTGGGTTCCTTCCATGGGTCAGGCTGCTTCCCTCCTTTTGTTTAAGCCTACACTCATTTTTCTGTCCTAAAATGGTCTTTTATACTTTGTCTTCCAACTTTACAATCTTTAGTGCATATTCTTTTCGCTCTAGAGGCCAGTGCTTATTGTCTGCGTTTCTCCTCTCTGTCCTAGTCCCTCCCTCATCGTGAAAGTATTTTGTATCATTTTTGCTATCATTCGCCAGATTCTAAAGAATAATGGGCCCATTTAAGAAAGTTGTGCTCGCTATGCCTTAAAACGGTTTTAGAAAACAGTGTGGCCACAAGCACATTTTGAATATAATTTGCCTACGATTCCAGGGTCTCATGTTTAGTATATGAAATTTAAAAGAAAAAAAATGTTCAAAGCAAAAGCAGAAATGTGGACTCTTGGACTATAATAGAAAATGTCCATATTACTGAAAAGTTAGGAGTTGATGGGTGAGCGGCCTGTCAGGTATGTTTTGTTAGCAGAGAAGGAAAATGTATTTGCAAAGAGGTTAAGTAAGGTGTGGGAATTGGAGACAAGAGGAAAGAAAAGCATTCAGAGGAAAGAGGAAGATAAATGTGTAGGTACAGTCGGGGGTTTGGGGATGCCTCTAAGAAAACTAGCCCAGTTACACGTTTTATTTAAAAAGTGATGTGTGTTTGAATGAGTTTGCGTTGGAAAAGAGTGCCAGGTCATGCTATCTCTCAGAGTTCCAGATCATGCCATCTGTCAGAGCTCCAGATCATACCACTGTCAGAGATCCAGATCATACTATCTGTCAGAGATCCAGATCATGCCATCCGTCAGAGCTCCAGATCATGCTGTCAGAGCTCCAGATCATGCCATCTGTCAGAGCTCTAGATCATGCTGCCAGAGCTCTAGATCATGCCATCTGTCAGAGCTCCAGATCATGTCATCTGTCAGAGCTCCAGATCATGCCACCTTCAGAGCTTCGAGGTTGTGACAGCACACTGAAACACTGCAGCCATGTCAAGTCCTGCAGCAAAGAAATCTAGTTTTGCAAAATTTAATGTGGCACATTCCAAACAGCTTTAGGGGATTTGAGGGTGGCGCAGGGCAGAAAAGTATCAGAACACACTTTGGGACATGAAATGCTAGGCTAGATGGCCTAGAGTCCTTTCCAACCTGCAGGACCTTCCTGAAGTGTAGGTGATGGGCGCTCTGACACCACAAGAAGAGCCCCAGGGCCAGAGGACACCCTACCCGTCGGGGCGGGGGAGGGGTGTCTCCTGGTCCAGAGAAGCTACAGGGCCTCGAGTGGTGCCACTGGGTATGTAAGTGACACATCAGATTTGGGTGGCGTGAGTTTTTACTCAGTGCAGAGGGGAAAGAAAACACCAGGCCTTAGTGTGTTCATTTGAGTGGGCAGAGGCCTCGCCCGTTTCTCCACCCCCATTAAATCCAGAGGTGTAGGCTGAAAGCGGCAGCTGAGCTTAGAGAGCACTCACTCTTCAGCTGCAAGGATGCCCGCTTCAGAGAAGTTGCCTCCTTAAAGCACTGTGCGGCTGTTCATTGCGAGGGAGTTTCAGGGGCTGCTTGGGGCTCGCAGCCCTTCTGGATGACGGCAGTGTGGCATTGTGGCGTTCCCAGGCTGAACCTAAGATGGCAAGACAAGGCCAAGAGAAGTGAGGCTTGGACTCCATCGAGTCTTGCGCCCCTGGGCTCCAGATCCCCAACAGTGTTTTGATTAGGCGCCCAATTTTTCATTCACTTGAAGAGTTTTTTTTCTTTTTTAATGCAGACATCCTGCAGGTTTTTTGTGACTGACACTGTACACCTGTGTGTAGCCAAGTCCAGCTGCAGTAATGCGAGGTAGCCGGTGAGCTATTTCAGGACCAGACCTTGTGTTTCTCTACTTTTTAATAAGCTTAGTCGTGCCTGACTCTCGAGATGTAGCAGGCTCAAACCCATGCCATCTAGGAGAGCACTAAAGAGCGACCAAAGTTAGAATCTAAACTTTAGGTTTCTTAAGTAGTTATTTCTCCTTTGCTGCCACTAGGAGGGTGTTTATTAACAGTGTCTCCTGAACTCGTCATCGCTAAAGCAAATTTATGAGTATTGAACCTGAAACAAGAAAGACAAATTTTCTTAGAAAATGCACCCTCCGCTGTTTGCTTGGAGGCAGTGCCTCCTCTTGGAGGGTTCAGCTCGCTGTGGTTCCTGCTTTTCCTCACCTGACTGCAGTCTCACCCCGCCCCCACCCCACTGTGGGCTGGGGACCTCTGTCTTGGGTTGCCCAGGGCAGGTCTGGGTTGGCCAGGCTCTGCTGACTCATTGCTACCCAGTTCTGCTGATAGGACATTTGCAGCATGGGGATGACAGGGGATTACCAAGCAGTTGCTAAGTGATAAACTCAACCAAGGCCCTCCAGAAAGCGGTGACTGGGACACACTGACCCATTACTCTGCTCCAGCTGTCTGCGCTGAGGGTTGCTGGGAAGGAGGAATAAAAACAAACTAAAGTTTTCTTCCAAACAAAGTTTAATACCGCGTGAATTAGAAGTATGATTCCAAAAGCTTTGGGGCTGTACAGATTTGGTGATTGACTTACTGGAAATTTACTGTGGAAATAGATTTGGGGAAAGGACTTTAAGTGTGTTCTGGGAAAGCTCCCGTGATGGAGGCCCCCAGGAATGCTCCGCTAGATTTATGTAGTGAGATGTGTCTCATCCCGACACTACAGTCTGGGTGGTGGTTGATGACATAGCCTGTGGCAAGCGCTGTCCCTTCTGCCGTGCCTGATGGCTGTGTACTCGGCTTGTCATGGTGGCCAGCAAGAGAGAACTCATTCCCATCCCGTATGCTCCTCTCTATCTGGCTTTCTCCTCCCCTTATGGTGCCACGTTAAGAGGGATCAGGCTGATTTTGGGGAGTGGTTATTGCCCTAACAGGAGATGGGAGATTTTAGGGGAGAGTGTGCTGAACCTATTCTATCCCATAAAAAAGAAAGTCTCTCTTCCAAAGAGAGTGACTGAACGGAACCTGGCATTTCCCCATTTCAAGTTTGTTTTGGAGACAGGATCTCAGGATCTCATAACCCAGTCTGGCCTCAATCTCCCTATGCAGCCAAAAAAAAAAAAAAAAAAAAAAAAAAGACCTTAATCCCCCTGCCTCCACCTACCAAGTGCTAAGCAAGCCAGCAAGCCAGCAAGCAGCCCCCCTCCATGGCCTCTGCATCTGCTCCTGCCTCTGGGTTCCAACCCCATTTGAGCTCCTGCCTTGACTTCCTTCTAAGATGTGAAAGTGTAAGCAAAACGAAATCTCCCTCCCCTCCCAAAGGTGCTCTTGGTCCTGGTATTTCATTACAGCAACAGAAACCCTGCTCAAGACGGTGATCAAATGCACGCCACAGTGGCAGCAGCATTAGAACCTGACTCCCGGGTGACACCTGCTTCTGAATGATTACTAGGGGTCAAGCCAGCTTCTCGCAGAATTATTTTATTGAGGCCACAAGGAAAGCTAGGAAGTGCTTTTCCCTTAGGTAAGATTTATTACACATTTTAGGGAGGGTCTGTCCATAACATAGAAAGTGTGATGGATATTGAGGTTAGCACCTTCAGGGAGGAAGGGACCCTTGGTGAACAGCTGAGGATTGCTTCGCCCTGTACGTGGGGGTAAATGAAGGAAGCGTGCGTGGATTCCATAGCCTTGTGTTCTTCTTGAGCTTGGATGGCATTTAACAGGCACACTTTTGCTGAAGTTAGAGTGTGGAAGCTTCCTGTGACTTAGTATGTGATCTACTCTGCACCCGTTCGCTAAACACGTATGGGCTTTCTTTTCCTTGTTGCCGTTTCCTATTGCATAGCATTTACATTAGACACATAGCATTTATGATTAGCGTATGCAGGAGGATGTATGCAAGATCACATGTGACCGGTATGCTATTTGTAACCGGTATGTTATTTTATGTCAGACGCTGAGTGTCTGCAGTTTTATCTGCCGGGGAGTGTGGATCACCGATAGAAGCCCGGATCGATTTTGACGCTGACTTACTTGTGAGCAAGGAATAATCAGTTCAGGTTCATTTCTCATTATTGTATGAATGTTACAGTTTCAGAGTCTGCACTAGAACCAAGGCTGAGCAAAGGCTTTGTACACGTAGCCAAAGAAACGTCTGCTCTGGCTGCTCTGGCCCCAGGTTTGGAAGGCTGGTTTTGCTGTTTCTGCTGGTTTGATCTGAGCTGGATTTAGTTCTGGTTCATCCCTATGGAGATGTCCTTCTTTGCCAGGCCCCACTGCCATGTGTGGGCGGTGTTTTTAAGTCCGTTTTCATGCTGTGTGGGGCTTACCTGCGAATGTGATGGCGCAGTGGAAGAGAGCAGAGCACATCCCGGTGAGATGTCCATGTCTGGTTTTCTTATCCCGTTCCACTGCCATGAGGTGCGGCCTCTGGCTTCGCTAATTACTTCATTTTTGGCTTGTTTTTGCCCAAGATAAAATTTTAATTGAAGTCAGTGAAGTGCATGTATATGTATATGTGTAGGTGTGTGTGTATGTGTATGTGTATGTGTATGTATATGTATATGTATATGTGTGTGTGTATGTGTGTGTGTGTATGTGTGTGTGTATGTGTATGTGTATGTGTATGTATATGTATATGTGTGTGTGTATGTGTGTATGTGTATGTGTATGTATATGTGTATGTGTATGTGTATGTGTGTGTATGTGTATGTGTATGTGTCTGTGTCTGTGTATGTGTATGTATATGTATATGTATATGTATATGTGTGTGTGTATGTGTGTATGTGTATGTATATGTATATGTGTATGTATATGTATATGTATATGTGTGTGTATGTGTATGTGTATGTGTATGTGTATGTATATGTATATGTATATGTGGTTCATCACCGGAGCCTTTCACTTACACTGTTGCGTTGTTTGCATTAGCTGTGTCACCATTTGTTACTGAGTTTCAAGACTAGAGTTGTGTGGTGGGGGGAGGGGCTCTCAGTGCTTCCTCCTCACTTGTCAGCTCTTGGTGACGACCAGTGGCTGCTCTTGTCTAGGAATCCAGAAACTGGGCTTGAGGGATTTCCTCTAAAGTCTTTCCACACCACCCTCACCTCTGTCCCCTGCTGCAGGCTGCCCTGGCTCCGCTTCCCAAGGGCGGTTTGCTGGCAAGGCTGTGTCCTCAGCGTAGTGGTCACCCCTGCAGTAGTGACATCCCTGCTCTAACCCTCTGGATTCCCCACAACTGTGGTGCTGGCCCTGGTAGGGAAACATTCAGAAGAGGAAAGCCGTCTGGGATCTCGCCAGCCTGTCCTACTGTAAGGCTAAATTGAAAATTGAGGAAAAGTGTGTTTCAGCTACCCCCAGCACGTGACAGTTCAAGAGCCGCATCCACGCTGTGCTGTTTTTGTTTATGTTGGGGTTGCGTAGTTATGGACTTGGCAGCATGCACTAGGCCCTGGGTCTGAGCACAGCACCACAGTAACTTGGGTGTGGTGGCACACACTTGGGAGGTAGAGGCAGAAGGACTAGAAATCCAAGGTCACCCTTGGCTACGTAGATGCTAGCCTGGGCCTCGGGGACCCAGAGACCTGCTGGAGTTAGAGAGAAGTTGGAATCCTTCTAGAAGACGAGGCTGCTCTAACCAGCAGGTGTCTGTGTTAGTTTTTAAAATTTGTTTTGTTCTACTTAAAAAGCAAGCAAGCAAGCAAACAAACAAAAACCCACAGCAGTTGAATCTGGGGACTATTGGAGTTTTCAGAAGCCAGGAGGTATTGTCATAAATTATTAACTTGTATGTTTTGTCTTTGTACCTAAGTAATGAAGGAATATGTTTTTATTGAGTCCCTACAAGTTGGTGTCTGCCTTCCTTTCTTGAGAAGCTTGTCTTGGCACTGTGTTTTCTGACTATGGGAAGGCTACATGTTTTGAAATCTTGTTTAGTATGTCTCTGTTTATATGCTTAGATGGCCATGGGTAAACTCGACTCAGTTTGTAAAGTCTCTTTTTTTTCTACTGTCTAACAATAGTGGTATGTAAGTGCACTCCCTTAAGTATACAGTGCTTCTCCTTAGGAGCTAATTAGAAATAGTATTTACGTAATAGCTACTGTTAGGCTGGATGGTGGCGCACACCTTTAATCCCAGCACTCTGGAAATGGAGGCAGACAGACCTCTGAGTTTGAGGCCATGCTGGTCTACAAAGTGAGTTCCGGGACAGCCAGGGCCATACAGAGAAACCCTGTTTCCAAAACAAACAACACAGAAAGAGGACAGTAAATGTCCTATAAGCTAGCCCCAACACTTTGCAAGAGGAAAAGAATTACATCCTCTTTGTGGGTTTCAGTGCTTTAATAGGTTTAGCATTTGTAAGTAAACTCTTTTCGAAGAGACATAGAATCATCTCCCCTCTCATTAGTTGCTGGAGTAGTTTGCACACAGCACTTTTGGGCCAGGGCTTGGAGAGATGACCCAGCAGAGCCTGCTTGCTCTTGCAGAGGGCCTACCCACGAGGGGACCCACAACCAGCCGTAATCCAGTGCCTCCTCCTGACCTTTGAGGGCACTAGGGGTGCACATACGTACATGTAGGCACACACACACACACACACACACACAGACACACACACACACAGACACACACACACACACATACACACACAGACACACACACACAGACACACACACACAGACACACACACACACACAGACACACACACAGACACACACACACACATACACACACACAGACACACACACAGACACACACAGACACACACACACACACACACACACATACACACACAGACACACACACACAGACACACACACACCACACAAACACAAACACACACACACACACACAGATACACACACACACCACACAAACACACACACACACACACACACACACACACACACACACACACACACACACACGCAAAATGAATCCTAAAACAGCAGCAGAGGAAAACAGTAGGCAGTGTGCTGTGACCAGCTTCTAAGGTTTGTTAGCTAGGCTTGGGGCTATCGAGAATCTCTTTGATTGGTCTCCCCTTAATCCAAGTGGACAGCTACGTGATGCAGAAGAGGAGGTTCCTAGAGATTAGTTCTTAAATGTCTTTAAGGTCAGCTCGTTGTCATCCCATTCTATAGAGCTATGCTTGATACCTGGTGAGCTGGGTAAATGGATTATCTCTAAGCCTTGCTGTTTTTAGCCTTATTCCTCCCAAAATGAATGATGAATCCTCAAAACACGTCTAAAAGGCTTTGTTTTCTTGTGTTTTGTTTGTTTTGTTTTGTTTTTTCCCCTACAATTTAGAGACTAGCACGCCCTCAGGGCTTGTTCCTAGGAGATGACAGGGCGAAGACGAGAGAGAGAGAGAGAGAGAGAGAGAGAGAGAGAGAGAGAGAGAGAGAGAGAGAGAGAGAGAGAGAGAGAGAGAGGGAGGGAGGGAGGGAGGGAGGGAGGGAGGGAGGGAGGGAGGGAGGGAGGGAGGGAGGGAGGGAGGGAGGGAGGGGGAGAGGGAGAGGGAGAGGGAGAGGGAGAGGGAGAGGGAGAGGGAGAAGTACTGTATATTGTGGATGGAGAGGCACCGAAACTGATGGGTTCTAGGTGTTTTGTAGCTGAGCATCCTTGGGCCTTGTTCCAAAGTACTGATTGCCTTAGCTGCTGCTTTTAAGGTGTGAGTGAAAAAGCGTAGAGATTGCAGGTGGCGGTCAGCAGGGAGGTGGCAGGCTGGTCCCAGATGGGCAAGTGAGTTCATCTTGTTCCACACGGCTGTGGTGCTGTGGGTTAAATGCACGAAGGCACTGGCGTTTCTGGGTCAGCAGTGACCCCTGTCAAACTGCCATGCGGTATGGCCTCTTCACCTCTCCCCTCTTCAGATCACACTTGGCTAGTGGGCATGTCATTTCTGGTCCTTCAGCTGTAACTTTGGGCTCCACAACACACTTGGAGATGCTCCTGACATGATGACCCTCGGGGACTTCAGCGTTAACACGGGGCTTCTTGGCTAGGTCAGAGTCCTTTCATTAAATTTAGGGAATTAAAATCTCTCTCTCCCTCCCTCCCTCCCAAAGGAAGTTGAGAAACTTCCCAACTTCCTTGATGTATGAATTTGTTAAGGCTTGTTTGTCTGTACGTATTGATTTAGCTGTAGTGAGAGTTTGTTCTTTGCCATGTGTCCCTCCCTTATAAAGACTGGATATTTTAAATGAATTGCTTAATAGGGCAAGGATTAGATGGATTTATTGTGATTTATTGGTTATTCTATTGGAAAACTTTATTATTTAATAATCCTTACTGTCGTAGCTTCTCTCTCTCTCTCTCTCTCTCTCTCTCTCTCTCTCTCTCTCTCTCTCTCTCTCTCTCTCTCTCACTATTTTACAGTAACGGGGTGAAGCTAAGAGACTTGCTAAGTGTCCAGGAATGCACAGTGAGTACGTGCAGTGACCCTGTCACACACACAGGAGGCTAAGTGGGCCCAGGAGTGTTCTTGAGTTTATAAAGGAATCATGAGACTGTCCTCTCAGCTTAACGGGCTGAGCCTCCTCACCTTTGTGCTCCGGCTCAAGGGGAAAGAATGGGCTCTGTGTGTGGCGCTTTGCTGGCTTGTTTCGGAAGAAAGAATACATTCTCTGTCTTTGCAAGTAGGTATCGGCTGAGAGGCTTCTGAAGCCTGGAAGTGGCAGCATGCATCTAGTGCTTTACATGGCATTGCTTCCCCTCCCCCACGGCATGGAAACATGAAGACTTTTCCTCAGCAATCCTGCTGTTTTTGTGGCATTTGGATGATGTTATAGTGAAACAAAATTGCCTTTTTTAAAAGATAGCAGTCTGTTTGGAAGTCCACCTGTGGCAAAAAATTTTAGTCAGATTTATTAAGTTATAATTTAAAAGCAACCAATTCAAGGATACAATTTGAGTGTTTTGTTTTATGAGACAGGGTTTCTATGTGTAGCCTTGGCTGTTCTGGAACTCTGTAGAGCAGGCTGGCCTAGAACTCAGAGATCCACCTGCCTCTGCCTCCCAAGCTCTGGGATCAAAGGTGTGCGGCGCCACCACAGCCAGCTACAATTTGAGTTTTTAAAAGCACACGGTGGCGTAACTAAGGTTGCAGTTAATGTTACAAAGATCACACACATTTCTGTCTGCTTGGCTTGTTGCTGTCAGTCCCCTCCTGCTGCTCCCTGACCCTGGCAACTGCTGAGCTGCTGTGATACTTTCTAGAATTTCACACAAATGGAATCATACTCTGTGTAACTGTTTGTGGTAACAGCTTCCACTTAGCCTAGAGCTTTTGAGATTCATCCATGCCTTTTACCGTTGGGTCGTTTCTTCTTAATGGCTAAGGAGTATGCCATCTTATGGCTGGCTGTTCCATTATACAACTCACCACAATGCTGTGTCCGTTCATCAGTAGATGGACACTGCACTAGTTCCTAGCTTTTCATTGTTATAGTAAGCTGCCATGAATACTTCCAGATATTTATTCCTTTGGGGGGTGGAATAAGACTCTAACTGTAAGATTGCTGAGCCATAGGTACGGGATGTGTCCTTAAGTTATCACCAGACTTTTCCAGAGTGAATGTCTCTGTTTTACACTTCCACCAGCAACGCAGAGCTCTGTTTTCCCTTCAGTCTGTCTGCATTTACCATACCCAACATAGTCCTTTGTTGAATGTAGTGTTCAAGGTGGTAGATACCTTGCTGTATTTTTAGTCTGTGTTTGCTTCATGTCTATTAAATAGCTTTTTTTTTTTTTTTTTTAGTTAAATAGCTTTTAAGTTTTTTTGTTGTTGTTTATTGCGTGTACACGTATGGAAGTATAAAGACAGTTTGTGGGGATTAGTTCTCTCCTCCTATGTGGATTCCAGAGGTCAAATTCAGTCCATCAGCTTTGGCAGCAAGCACCTTTATCTATTGAGCCATGGCATTGGCCCTGCTTTTTATATCCTTATTTGTAATTTATGTGTCTTCCTTACTATGAAGAGCTGGTTGAAGCTTTTTTTGTTTTTAGTTTTCATGTGCATTGATGGTTTCGCCTGCCTGCCTGCCTGCCTGTCTACATGAGGATGTCAAGTCACTTGGAGTTGGGACAGACAGTTGTGAGCTGCCACGTGGGTGCTGGGAACTGAACCCAGGTCCTCTGCAAGAAGAGTCAGTGCTCTCCACCCCAAGCCATCTCTCCAGACCCTCTTGTTATTTTAGGAGGAAGGGTCTCACTGTGCCCTGGCTGGAAAACAGACTTTTACAGTCACACCTGGCTTGCTTGTTCATTTTAAAAAAGGACTTTTTTTTTTAAGTGAACAAATTTCAGGTATATGTCTAGTTTGTGTCCTGTTGTTGTTTCAGATATCTTTGAATCTGATGTGCGCGCGTGTGTGTGTGTGTGTGTGTGTGTGTGTGTGTGTGTGTGTGTGTGTGAGAGAGAGAGAGAGAGAAAGAGAGAGAGAGAGAGCGAGAGCAAGAGAGAGCAAGAGAGAGAAAGAGAGAGAGAGAGAGAGAGAGAGAGAGAGAGAGAGAGAGAGAGAGAGGGAGGGAGGGAGGGAGGGAGGGAGAGACAGGGTCCTGCTTTACATCAGGCTGGCCTCTGGCCTACTGTGGTCCTGCTCCTTGTGCCCTGAACATGGGAATTACATGCACAGTTGCCTTCATTTTTGCTTCATATAGATGTCTATCATCTCACAGCTTCAGGGATGGTCTTCTATTTGTGTCAACTCACACATTCTGCTAGTTTGTTGGGTTTCTCTTACTTCTGTGATAGCTTTCTGTGATTTTCTTTATTTGTTTTATCTGGGAGTTACCAACTTTTCCTGGATCTGAGCATGTATAGATAATTTTAGCAAAAAAAAAAAAAAAAAAAGAAGTCACGTTTTAAAATTCATTTTTGGGACTGGAGGGATGGCTCAGCAGTTAGAGGACATGTTGCTCTTACAGAGGCCTGGGTCCAGTTCCCAGCACCCTCATGATGGCTCACAGCTGCCCGTAGCTCCAGTTCCGGGGGGACCTGACACCCTCTCTGACCTCTTTAAGTATCAGGCATGCACTTAGTGAGTGCACAGGCATACATACAGGCAAGATACTCTACACATAAAGTTAATTTTTTAAAATATTTGTAAAAAATCTATTTTGTCAGTTGGTGGACACTTGCATTGTTTCCCTGTTTTGACTGTTAATGAATATTATGAGCACTAGCACTGTAAACAATTGCTCATTTTTATGTGCATGGTTGGTGTGTGTGGCTGTCAGTGATTGGTGGCAGGAGAATGCTCTTGAGTCCCCCTTGAGTCTCTCTTGCTGCTGGGCAGTAAATTCTAGCCAACAGAGGCTTTGCTTCCTCTGTTCCTGTCTTCTGGGAGTCAGGCTCTACACTGCCTGGTGTACCACGTAGAAAGGGTTGTTGCATGTATTTTCGGCTGGTTTTCTGTCTTTCGTCCATGATAGGTAGAGCCCTTAGAAGCCAGAATTAATTCTTCAACTATCCCAATTCTTCGTGGCAGAAAGGGATTGCGGCTCAGGCTGCACAGTTGCTTAACTTGCTCGCTGAGGCTGTTTGTGCCCTGAAAAAGCAGCACCTGAGTTCTCAGGATTGATTGATTGCTCCATTCCGTTTGTTTGGTCATCCAAGAAATGTTTATTAAATCCCCTTGAGTGCTTCATGTCTGGGCAGACGCACCTCTCTTTAGAACTACTTTTAGCAGCTGGAATACACTAAACAAATGCAATGAAAATAGTTCCGCTTTTCTGGTTACAAGGTCGGATTCTTCGATTCTTCACTCCAGCTTTGGAAACAGGAAGTAGAGGACAGAGTTAAGTGGATCTCATCCCCGTCGATGGCCATCTGTTTATCTGTATTCAAGAATAACAAAACTTGTAGGCATTTGTATATTAAAGCTTCTTTAAGGGTTGAAGTTCAAGATCCGTGTTCATGTGTGTGTGTGTGGGTGCGCATGCCATGCGTTGGTGTCCGTGTGCACGTCTGAAGACAGACAGCCTGCAGGAGCTGGTTCTCTTATCACATTGAGGCCTGGAGATCCAGCTCACGTCAGCACTCTGGGCGGTTGCCTGGAACTGCCAAGCTCTCTTGCCAGTCCAGTTTTGTTTTTAATTACTAAAAATAATTAATGGGCAGAAACATACTTGCACCTTTGAGACAGATCTGCCTGTAGTCTGTTGCAGTAGCAAGCTAATACCCCTGATTAAGAGTAAGGAGCTAGATGTACGCACGGACACACTGTGGACACGCTGTATCACTATGTCTTAAGTCATGAGGGTAGGATTAATAGTCTGTAAGTGTTTTGGTTTGGTGTCTTACTCTTAGATTCCCCCAAGCTCGGTTTCAAAGCCTGACAGTCTTTGTACACCAGCCTCAGACACTGGCACCGCCCTCTCCTTTTCCATACTTGCCTGGGATCTTACAGACCCGATTCACAGGGTAGGGCTAGTTTGCCTTGAGTCCAGGGGAGTTTCCGTGGGTCTTTCTTCGTGTCTAGTTAAATAACACATGTTGGCTGGAAATGTGTCTCATTCCAAACCATTTTTAACAAGGACCTCTGTTAGACCTTTGAGTTAATAAAGCTTTTGAATATAACTTTGGGGTCAGAAAAGCAAGCCATTCTTGACTTCAGAAACTCGGAAATACGCTGCTGGCTTAAAGGCCTGGGTATCGTGGTGCCTTTAGATTTATTTTTACATGTGGCATATTTGTCCTTAACATTTTAATAATGTGTAGTAGTTGTTGCCTTTTACCCTTTTCCTTAAAAGGAAGAATTTCTTCAGAAGGGAAATGTGTTGGTGATGGCATCATTTTACTCTGTGTGGGATACAGAGATTTTTTTCCCTCAAACCTAAAGTTTACCTGCTCTGTCCAGAGATGTGTTCCTCTCTCCCCTGTGCCTCTCTCCCGCCATGGTAGGGCCTGTGGTTTCTGGTGAAGCCGGGGTCGTTTATGGTAGGAAGCCAAGTCTGAGGATGTGAACATCAAGGCATTATTTATTGTGGAAAGAACTAATAATTTGTTTATAGTAATAACAATTTTCTTAGTCAGTAGCAGCTGCTGCGGGAAGCTTATTGCTAAAAGACTTGAAGATGTAGTTTTTAATCTGGGGTGGGCGTAAGGGAGAACAGAGTTAATGCTGTCCGTGTTTCCACTTGCGTTGTAGGTTGTTTTGATCGAGGCCTGCTTGGCTATCCTTGGCACGTGATGCTTATTTCTTCTGACCCTTGGCACTGTGTGACCGCAGCCTTCCACGGAGCCTAAAATGTGTGCACTTCTTGGATGTTCAAATGAATGACAAGCTAAAAGATTGCCCACTAAAGTGTTTTATTCATATTTTCACTTCCAAAAGGAATGTTGAGTATAACCAGTATTTTAATTGTGAAAGTTGGATTGTTTTGTTTGGATAGTCTTATGTTCTTGTGAAACTGGGTTTATGGAACTGGATTGGGAAAAAACAGAGTATATAATTGGGCACATCCTGTACTGCCTAATGAATCACCGGGCTGGTGTAATGGCCATTAGCACTTTGGAAGCCGGGCTTGTGAGCCCTTGCAACTCCTGAAAGACTAGGAGTTGCCTGTGAGGAACAGCATTCATCTGGACGCTGGTCGGTCGTCGTGGACTCCGGGAGCTGCGTGCTCAGGAGTTGGCTTGCCGGCTGCGTGCTGTTTGTGTCACGGGGGCATCGGATGTCATTAGGTCAAACCAAAGACTTCTTCGGTCATTCCTAAGGTCATGGCAAACTATAAATCACAGTTCAAAATATAAATCCCAGGGCAACATCCAGAATCGATTTGTTATGCGTACATGAACTCCTGCAGTGAACAAACCCTGAGGGTGAATCTTTGATCCCATTGACGAGTTTTCTTCAGCCCACCACAGACCGCTTAAAGGTAAACGGTAGAATAGAAATGCTAGGAAAAGCAAAACCCAAACCTAGGGCCAAAGTCAGGGTTCATGTGGGCCCGACCTCATAAAAGGGTCGAGTCTTTTAAGTGTCTGGGGAAGCGAGGATTCCTGGAGGTGCAGACAGACCCGCTGACAGGAGAGACGGGCTTCTGTGAGAAGGAAGCCGAAGCTGACCTACTTGCACCATCCCCGCTTGTTCCAACCCGAGTCCTGTTAAAGTCTGGATTTCCCTTGCTGACAGTGGAATTTACAGTAGCGAGTTAACCGACAGACAAACGACTAATTTCTGAACACCTTTTGGCCATAACGTATAAGCATTTGGTTTGGTTTCTGAGGTTTTTTTTGTGAGACAGGGTCAGGCTGTCCCGAAACTCACTATGTAGACTGTGTGGACCAGGCTGGCCTCACGCTCACAGGGATCCTCCTGCCTCTGCCTCTCAGGTGCCGGGATTACAGATGTGCCGCCACGCCCGGCTGTATAGACGCACGTTGGATTCCTTGCCATCCCCAGGCTTTAGCTTTGGTCTGAGGTCCAGCCTGAGCTCTCAGTCATCTGCCCCACGTCCGGTTTGATGTCCCGTATGTAATAATGTTGCCCAGTGGCCACTGGTGTGGAACTAAAGTGTCACTTATCAGCTGTGTGACCTTGGGCAAGTCAGTCTCTTTGGCACCCCGCCCCCGTTTAAATAGCACAGGGATAGAGCTGACTCCCTGTATTAGGAGGTTGATGGGAGGCTTAAAAGGAGATCACGGTTATAAAATGTGTGGCATAAAGCCTGTCAAATTATAACTTCCCATAAACTTCAGCTGCTATTATTAGGTGAGGAATGTGTCATTAACCTTTCCTCCTCCAGCTTGTTGGTCCACGGCTGAGGGCAGGGACGTCTTAACCCTTTGTGTATCAGTCGGATCTTGAGTAACTGATGGGTGCTTTGTAGATCGGATGCAGAGTCCTTACGAGGCTGCCAGCCGAGTCTCTGCACTGCAGACTCTGTAGCCACCCGTCTGGCCTTGGGTGTTTGGTGGGCATGGCGTTTGGGGGCTCTGCTAGATGTGAGCGTCAGGTATCTCGTCCGATTCACACAGACTTGGATTCCATCCTCTCCCTTATGACTGGGACAAAGGCGGCTTCAGATCTGAACGGATCTGCTGAGTCTTTCCTGCCCCTGGTCTCCATCCTCCTCTCCCACCACAACCCGGCCCGACATCATCCCCAGCCTACCCATGCTCTGTAGATGAATTCACACCCAAGCCTGACCAGTTAGACGTACAGTTCTTCCTTCCTCCTGTCTGTCAGAATCTTAGGCTCCTCGGAGTCCGCAGTGACTCCCAGTGACTGCAGCTTCGCCCCCAGGAGCTCTGGACACGTTGTGAGCCACGGTAGCCAATGAGAAGAGGTGATGTTACTTAAGTACAGCGTGGAGAGAGCCCGGGTTCTGCTAATCACAGGATAGTCCAACAGCAGAGTTACCAGACTCAGTGGTCTGCACATCAGGTTCCAGACCAGCCAAGGCTGCATAGTGAGATTCTGTCCCAAAAATAAACACACGCCAGCAGGCAGCTTCATGGTCAGTTTCACAGCATGGGGGAGGGAGGCGGTGGTGGAGGTGGTTTTGACTCCTGGCAGGCCCTTCAGTGGATCAGCAGGCTGCCTCCCCGTAGTCTTCTGTTGGGGAGGAAGCTCTGTCCTGTGAGCAGCGTCTTTGTGCCTGTCAGAGGGGAAGGGAGATGAAGCTCATCCCCCATGGTGTTTCCCTGGGGTCACATCAGAGATGGAACCTGTCCCCCCAGAAGCATTTTGTGGGTTTGTTGAGCTCAGCTCTAACCCCACCATGTTGTTTTTCTTTTAACATACCTGCTTTTTCGAGTTGACACTATTCCCTTGTCCCCTGGCCTGTCACACTCCCTACCTGCCCCCACACACTGAGGGGGGGCCGAAGAGGCCCCTTGTCTTCCCCTCCGGATGCTGAGAGGATCGTACACACCCAGTTACCTCAGATCTCACTGGTACACACCAGTTACCTCAGATCTCACTTGGACACACCAGTTACCTCAGATCTCACTCGGACACACCAGTTACCTCAGATCTCACTCGGACACACCAGTTACCTCAGATCTCACTCGGACACACCAGTTACCTCAGATCTCACTCAGACACACCAGTTACCTCAGATCTCACTGGTACACACCAGTTACCTCAGATCTCACTCGGACACACCAGTTACCTCAGATCTCACGTGTACACACCCAGTTACCTCAGATCTCACTCGGACACACCAGTTACCTCAGATCTCACGTGTACACACCCAGTTACCTCAGATCTCACTGGTACACACCAGTTACCTCAGATCTCACTCGGAGACACCAGTTACCTCAGATCTCACTCGGATCCCCATCCCCGTGTCTTACTTGCTTTCTCTGAGCAAGAGCGGCAGTAGCGACAGCAGCAGGCGCACATTAAATGATTCGAGTTGCCTGATGTCTGTGAGAGCAGGGACACCTGTGAGCTGTCGCTCTCGTTTGGGCATTCTTGAGAAGCTTGAGCGTAAGATCCCTTTAAAAGACTGGAAGTGTTCCCTCCTTGAGTGGAGTGGCCGTAGAGTCAGCAGGAGGCAGTCTAAATTGGGGTGGGTTCCCTGGCTGTCTTGGCTCTCCCAGAGGACTGGAGCATGCTCAGAAGCTTGTGGGATGTGTTTCACTGTTCTGTATTTGTGCACGCTAACAGAAGTCAGGAGACGATTGGGCAGTGGTTACTTTCCTCCCCAGTGGGTCCCAGGCCAGGGATCTGAGTCTGGCAGGCTTGGCAGCCAGTGCCTTTACCCTTGAGCCATCTTGCTAGCACCAGAATTGCTTTTTGGCATCTGAGATTGGAAAGGCTCTGATGGAACCCCAGGTCTAGCTCTTAGGAAGTGGAGGCGGGACGTGGAAGAGCCCTCTATGTCTTTGGAGTCTTCTGGTGAACTTGTGAGCCGGGCTCCTTTCTTGGTTTCTGGGTCGTTGGTGACTGGGCTGGAGTGACAGGGTACTGCTGTAAGAAGAAAATGCTTGGGCAGGTGATTTTCGGGGAGCCCATCTGTACAAGCAAGCCCCCCTTCTTGGTTTCCGACCTTCTCCATCTGTCCCTCCACATTGCCCCACGGACTTGGCTCCTTCAGCTTTGGAAACGCTTGCCTTTCCCCTGCAGTGTAAGCTCTGTCACTGTCACATTTGCTGTCCTTAAGCTTTTGTTTATGGGTCTCCTACTGGACTGAAACGGCACCCTTCTTTCAGGAAGACCAAAACCAAACAAACAAATAACAAAACACATGGCCTGTGATCCTTGTGGAAAATATAAAGTTGTATCAAAGTAAATGGCAATTATGTGTGTATTTCCCTAAGGACTAAGTCATCTCAACTATTGGAATGGAGTGGGAGGAAAGGCATTGAGCCATATTACAACTGGTTCCACAGCAAATGTCTCCCTCGTTTGCTTACTGCCGGTTATTTCCAGTTGTTCCCTTCAGCAGTTGATGCAAGAGTTTCTTTCCCCAGTCTAAACACAAAGAATCTGGAAGTTTTGTTCTCTGTTAACCAGATTTAGAAGTGATAGAGAAAAATAATATCCTTGGGTGGAAATAGCTAAAGTTGTTGAATCGGTTGCAGTAATTGCTGGTACCAAGATTCTGGCATCTGGATTGTATACAGACTGATGAGAACATCATAAAGTGTGTAAACAGTGGAGATCCATGTTCTCTGTGAACCCAACAGGGGAGTTCTGTGTTCTCCATGAACCCAATGGTAGAGACCATGTTCTCCATGAACCCAGTGATGGAGACCATGTTCTCCATGAACCCAGTGATGGAGACCATGTTCTCCATGAACCCAGTGATGGAGATCCATGTTCTCCACGAACCCAGTGATGGAGATCCATGTTCTCCATGAACCCAATGGTAGAGACCATGTTCTCCATGAACACAGTGATGGAGACGATGTTCTCCACAAACTCAGTGATGGAGATCATGTTCTCCATGAATCCAGTGATGGAGATCCATGTTCTCCATGAACCCAGTGATGGAGATCCATGTTCTCCATGAACCCAGTGATGGAGACCCATGTTCTCCATGAACCCAATGGTAGAGACCATGTTCTCCATGAACACAGTGATGGAGACCATGTTCTCCATGAACCCAGTGATGGAGATCCATGTTCTCCATGAACCCAATGGTAGAGACCATGTTTTCCATGAACCCAGTGATGGAGATCCATGTTCTCCATGAACCCAATGGTAGAGACCATGTTCTCCATGAACCCAGTGATGGAGACCATGTTCTCCACAAACCCAGTGATGGAGATCATGTTCTCCATGAATCCAGTGATGGAGATCCATGTTCTCCATGAACCCAGTGATGGAGATCCATGTTCTCCATGAACCCAGTGATGGAGATCCATGTTCTCCATGAACCCAGTGATGGAGACCCATGTTCTCCATGAACCCAGTGATGGAGACCATGTTCTCCATGAACCCAGTGATGGAGACCGGTGTTCTCCATGAACCCAGTGATGGAGATCCATGTTCTCCACAAACCCAGTGATGGAGATCCATGTTCTCCATGAACCCAAAGGTAGAGACCCATGTTCTCCATGAACCCAGCTGATGTTTTAAGAATGTTCCAGGAGAGAAATTTCTTCACTGACGTGAAGTCTAAGTTTGTGTACCCAAGTCATGAGGAGCCAAGCCAGGAAGCATCACTGTTCCACAGCCTCATTGGCTCCTGCTTTCAGGTTCCTTCCCTGTTTGAGTTCCTGCCCTGACTTCCTTCTGTGATGAACAGTGATGAGGAAGTATCAGCCAAATAAACCCTTTCCTCTCCAAGTTACTTTTGGTCATGATGTTTCATCGCAGCAATAGAAGCCCTGAGTACAAGACCTTTAGGCGAAGAAGGTGGATGAGCTTCATGGGGTCAGGGTTTGTGTCTTTATATTGCCCTGGTTCATGGAAATCGGGTCACTAGAGGTTTGGGGGAAGGGACTAGGGACAGATAGGTGAGTTTGTTTGGCCACACCTCCTTCAAACATCACCATGCTGAGCAGACCAGTGAAGCTGAGTGAGCTGAAACCCACACTACAGCCAGGGAGCGCGCCCTGCCCAGGGTAGGTGGAAAGGACCCCACTTTCCACCCTCACTTGGCACTGACGGTGAAGATAGAGGAATGAGCCTTGTCCGTGCTCCTCTGGCTTCTGGTGGTCTTTGCACTGGGGAGGTCCTTTTGCCTGAGGTCAGTAGTGGTGGAGCTTGGGCTTTGACGCTTTGGCCTAGGCTGCAGTGTGAACTTGGTGCCTTGGGGAGGACCTTGGACACACATGTTCTATTACTTGCTCTCTGCCTTCATAAGGATTGAGTGGGGGTCGTGAGCAGCTAAGAAAAAGGGCACTGTAAATTTTCTGGTACTTTCTCCTTGTGGGTCTAATGATGAGTATTTTGAAAATGTCCAGATTGGGGGCTTGTCCACAGATGCAGCAAGTCAAATCAAACCGAATTAACAAAACCATATTTAATAAACACAGCAAAGCAGACCAAAGAAACTCCCGATCACATGGCAGGTCTGTAGGCGTGTTCTTGAGCAGCTGGTGGGGGGAGGAGCTGACCATTGGCTAGCTTCCTGAGGGGGGCGGGGTCTGGCATGGGAGGAGTGGGCCCCGTTCCCAGCTGAACATCTGGGTGGGGTTTGAAATAGGGGAATGAACCCTTGAGTGGAGATTCCCAACATCCAAGACAAGGGGGGTGGGTTTTGGTAGTTGGGTGTTTGGTTTCTTGGTCTGTTATTTCTTTTGTAATTATTGCTGCCTTGCTTTGTTGGATTGTAAGTCAGAGACGATGAAGAGAAGCAGTCTTTTGGGAAGGCTGAGGAGGAAGCAGAAGCTTTAGTTAGGTAATACTTTTTCAGAACAGAACTTCTCTTTTAGGATTATTGTTTCATAATCTTTAAACGCCCCTTCTTTTTGCAGGCGGCATTAAATAAGTGAGGTATGCACTTTTTAGTGTGGTTTGCTCAGCTTTTTTTGTTTTGTTTGTTTTTGTTTTTTGGGTTTTATTTTTGTTTTTTTTTTTTTTTTTTTTTTTTTTTTGGATTAAAGTATCTCATGGCTCTAAGTACCTCTGGTAGGAATTTAGTTAATAAACCAGTGGGAAGGCTTTCTCATGCATACATGTCTGTGGGAATTTGGATTCAGATATATTTGTCTGGCTATCTGCATTCCCCTTCTCCAGCGCTGATGTGTCTGTCTTCAAAGGCCCCTGTGAGATTACTGGGGGGACTCCACAGTCCTTTGAAGATCTTAAATTTTACAAACAGGATCAGCTGTCTTACATATATTGTTCTAGAAGCCCTCGCTTCCCTTTCCTCCCCCTTTGTCACCAGAATCATCATATTCTTTCTCAAGGACACAGAGGGGGGGAGGGGGAGAGACCGACCAGAGGGGGGAGGGGGAGACCAACCAGAGGGGGGAGGGGAGACCGACCAGAGGGGGGGAGACCGACCAGAGGGGGGAGGGGGAGAGACCGACCAGAGGGGGGAGGGGAGACCGACCAGAGGGGGAGGGGGAGAGACCGACCAGAGGGGGGAGGGGAGACCGACCAGAGAGGGGAGCGGGAGACCGACCAGAGGGGGGAGGGGGAGACCGACCAGAGGGGGAGGGGGAGACCGACCAGAGGGGGGAGGGGGAGACCGACCAGAGGGGGAGGGGGAGACCGACCAGAGGGGGGAGGGGGAGACCGACCAGAGGGGGAGGGGAGACCTACCAGAGGGGGGAGGGGGAGACCGACCAGAGGGGGGAGGGGGAGACCGACCAGAGGGGGGAGGGGAGACCGACCAGAGGGGGGGAGGGGGAGAGACCGACCAGAGGGGGAGGGGAGACCGACCAGAGAGGGGAGCGGGAGACCGACCAGAGGGGGGAGGGGGAGACCGACCAGAGGGGGGAGGGGGAGACCGACCAGAGGGGGGAGGGGGAGACCGACCAGAGGGGGGAGGGGGAGACCGACCAGAGGGGGGAGGGGAGACCTACCAGAGGGGGGAGGGGGAGACCGACCAGAGGGGGGAGGGGGAGACCGACCAGCCTTTTTATGTAGGGTTCCTCAGGCTCTAAAACAGTTAAGTAGCACTTGTCTTTAAAGGGGACTCAGATAATGACCTGTGAAGTGCGCTCTTCTGCCTAAAGAGCCTCCAGACCCTGCTGTCTGCCCCTTCTCCTCCCCTCCTTACAGGAGTCCTCCAGGCTCCCTGAAGGGAAGGCCCCAGACTTCTGCAGAAGAAACAGCAGGGCTCTGTAAGAGGGAGCGCTGGCTGTTAGAGTCTCTGCTCACTCCCCACCTGACGTTATGTAAAATGACTTGCCCTTGTGAAAAATGTGTAGAAGAGACAGAAGAGAAAGTTTGATTTTATCATTTGTCTAGTGAGTAGGCTCTGAAGCAAATGTTGTGTCACTTTATAATGACTTTTTTTCCGCAGCGCACCCCTCTCAGTGCTGACTCAGCCTCTGACAGGCAGGCTCTGTGCTTTGCCCCAGTGCCCTCCTCCCCCTCCCCAGGTCTCAAACGCAGGGCGAGCTCTGCCCATCTTAACCCCCCCACTGATAACTGTGGCTGTTGCATTTACACACTTACTTCGTGCATAAATATTTCCAGCTTCCTTGAAACATTCAAACTCAGAGGTCGAGATTTTGCCCCCTGTGCTTAGATCTCCTCACCTCTTGTTTTAGCTTTATTGGGGATTTTAAAGTAAACATTAGCCTGAGTTACTTAACCCTCTGTCTGCACACCTTGAAAAGATGTGGCTGTACTTACTCTTCGGTGACCATGTCGCCATTGCCACAACTAAACGTAGTTTTTTTTTTTTTATTGGCATAATCTAATACTTAATGTATACTTTTTTAAAATTCAAATGTGGGTTAGGCTTGATCTTAACACTCAGGAGGCAGAGGCAAGTGGATCTTTGAGTTCAAGGCTACCGTGGTCTGCGGCCTGCATAGTGAGTCCCCGGACAGCCAGAGCTAGATAGTGAAACCCTGGCTCAAGAAATACAGAACTTTTTGTGGCTGTTTGTTTGTTTGAGACGGTCTCACTATGTGGCTCTGGCTGTCCTGAAAGTCACTAGACCAAGCTGACCTCGAACTCGGAGATCAACCTCCCTCCACCTCTCTCCACCCCCTCTGCCTCCCAAGTGCTAGGATTAAAGGCCTGTGCCACTACACCTGGCCAAGAAATACTATAAAAATTTAAAAATCATAGCCATTCGAAGAAAACGGCTTAATCAAAGGCCACTCTTGTTGTGGTCACTGTGCCTCTTCCGACCAGGGACAGTTCCTTGTCACACGCACCTCTTTGCCGCTGACGAGCCTCAGGATCAGGTGAGCCGTCCTGCAGAGAGACCCACATTCTGGGTGTATCATTTTCCTCTCTCACCTGAATTTCCTGAGCCTGGAAATGAACTCTGGAAGCCCGATTGCATTCAAGTCCAGCCTTTTTAATGACAAGTGCTGGGTGTCCCCCATTGTACCACAACAGGAAAAACCTCCTTGGTTTTACTTGGTAAAAGTAACAGACATCCCCAGACGCTGAACTGAGCTGAGCGCTCGGGACCAGGAAGACAAACTATAGTCTTAGTTGCCTTGGTGGGCAGCCTGACAGAGGGACCGTGAGATGGTGGAGCGTGACAGTGGCTCAGGGCTTAGCCAGGGGTGACGGGACCTTGGTGTCAAGAGCGTTGCCTGGAAAGCCGTGGGAAGTGAGCAGGCTGAAATGGTTGATGAGACGTGTTCCACTTCTCTGTACCTGGGTTATCTCGCGTGGCATCTTATTGAGTAACCCTTCTCTCTTTACCCACTGGGTGTCTTCTAACTTGGTGCCTGTTAGTGCTCTTGGGTCAGAATGGGCCCGCAGAGCTCTGTGCACCCCCATGTCTCCCGAGGGGGGCTGGGAGGGGGCAGAAGACGCAGCTAGAACCCTCCTGAAACAGTGACCCATTCGTGCCCACCAGCCCTGACTTCCTGTCCTTCCTGCCAGCCTTCTGAGCGGAGCGATAGCTTTCAGGCAGGCAGGGGACGTGAGCGTCCCAGGGGACAGGGTGCCTCTTAGTTTTCCATTTGAAGCGATGATCTGGAGAAGGATCCCACATCTTACTCACCAGGAATGAAGCCGGGATCTTAAAATGGCTGTGGGTGCTTTGTTAGAGTAGCTTGAAACACCTGTGGAGAGGTGTGTTAGAGGCGTTTCCTGGTGTCTGTTCCTCACCAAGTTAGCATCTCCTGGGATTGCCTTTTCCTGTAAGCAGGTAAAAGTCTCTGCTGGAGAATGGTGTCTCGGGATCCTGAGCTGGGAATTTAGACGAGGGATTTCTTCGGAGCGCTGTGGGCGCAGTATCTGCCCAGCATGGTGTTCATGGCTACAGTTCAGGGTTAACCGTGCTGCACACACATACTGACTGAGGAACAGAGTGGGTAGTTGCAAGGCTGTTCATTATTGTTGAGAAGATGGAATTAAAGCAAAGTAATCGCAGTGAGTAACCCTGAGCCCCACCTTGTAAGACACTGTCTCAAGGGCTGGAGAGATGGCTCGAGTTAAAGGCTCACAACCAAAAACATGAGAAACAGACTCAAGTACAAGAGGCGAGGAGAAGTGGGATTTGTCTTATTTGCCGATTTCTTAGAAAGATTGTGTGTTTGCTGTAAACAAGACAGTGCGTAAGATATGTAGAGCCTGGGAGACCATGAGCAAGCTATGTTTGTTTAAAAGGAGAGGTATCCCATTTTTCTATAAGAACCAATTTCTACTATAAGTAATAAAAATTACCAGGGCAACAACGACGTATCTGCCGCCCGCAGGTCACAGCCTCCATCATCGTAACTCTGCGCCTTTGTGCACGCAGCACAATGCGCTCTTTGATACGGGGCACCACACTCGTGTAGAGGGCAGTCACGTGCTGCCTTTTCTTTTTCAGACATTAAGAACATGACCCTTTCTCTGTTTGCAGTTTTAAATGGCTGCGGAGGGGAGAGATTAGGCCGGTGAATGGCTTTTGTCTATACCTCTGTGCTATTCTTTGCTTTTCTTACAGGGGAGTCAGTTTGGTCCCAGCCTCTTAAGAGGGAAAACGGAGCGTCACAGATCTGAGAAGCAGCTGCCAGAGCAGACTGCAGACAACCCTCTCTCCGTCTGACTGGGTCACTCGGGTTTTTGTCACATAAGGGGATTGTGACTACCAGGTAGCCTGTGCTTTTTTACATGCCACTGGAGTGGGTCCTGCTGCTAAGTTGCTGTGTGGGCCCTGGAGGAGGTCCGCCCAGGCTCAACATAAGTGCTCTCTATACATTATCCATCGCCCTTGGGGGATACTGACACTCCTGTGTGCTACAGCTTCTTCCTCAGCAGAATTAGTTACTAGTGCAGTCATAAAACATGGATGCAAACTAAATACTAGCAACTCTTAACGTAAGTTCATTTAGGGACACCGTTGGGGCATTGAGGATGGAAGACGGAAAGGCGCTTCGTTTTGGGAGGCAGGATGCTGCCCCGGGTGACTCAGGATTCTAGAGACTCGACAGAGCAGAGGGGTAAAGGAAACTGTCGCCTCCTACCAGTCAAAGCCCCCCGAGAAGGGAGGAGCTGCGCCTTGGGCCAGGCCTGACCGCACCATATCCCCTGCTGCGTCTACCTGGTAATTTCCTGAGCTGTCTGGGGATGGTTGTGTGCAGGCTTCCCCCCTCTCTCTGTGGCTTTACAGAAGCAGCCAGCTTTAGTAGACTGAAAAGTTCTCTGTGAGGGGGTCTGCAATGGAATGGGAATCCCAGCGTAAGCTACACAGCTGGACCAGGCGCGGGGCGATGAGCACGTGAGTTCATTCTGCTGTGCCGTGTATTTTGCCGTTGTCGGGAGCTTTCCATAAAATTTTTCCTGATTGAATAAACATGTAAATTGAAGGACTACAGAGAGTATGATATGCTTTTATAAAGGCTCAAATATGCGAATAGTATTAATTCTTATGTGTATGTACTCAGTAAACATTTAACACGTACTTTGAGTATGGTGAGCACGGTAAGGAAGTTAAGATCCAGAGAGCAGAGACTAGGTGGTGTGTTTCCACCTGAATGCCCTCTTTTCTTTCTTTAAACTGCTGTGGCTTGTTAAAGTTGAGCGGTGGGTAATTGGGTGCGTATTCTGTGTAATTATTTTGTCTGTTTAAAATGTTACCACAAGAAGTCGCAGACTGTTGTGGCCCCTGTAAAAAGAGTTTTTAGGCGCTGAACTGTGGGAGGTAGCTGAGGGTGATTTTTCCTTTCTCTCTGTCCTGCAACTGGGCATAGAAATGCCTAGCCACTCACGCAGACCCTGCGGGTCAGGAGAGGAAAGCAGACAGAATTAAAGGTTAGGTACAGCAGAATTTTTTCTCTAGAAGATTATGGGGCAAGTTAGTTATAGTAACTCAGTCCTTAGAGACAAGGAAAGGGTTTAGCAGAGCTGTGTATAATATCTGGTTCCCTTGACGAGACATCCACAGAAGAAGAAAGCTATCTCCACTCGTGCGTGGCTGTCTGTGTTGTGTGCTAACCATGTTACCTCTCCTGCAGCCCCTCAGTTCAGCACTCAGAACGGTTGGTCTGATCCTGGGTTCATAGGCTGCCTCTAAATTGTGACTGGTACCCAGGATCCTCTCTCTGTGCCTTGTGTGCCCCGGAAGTCTCTGAGGGCATAGAGGCCCTGGGCAACCTCAGCCTGGCAGCTCTGCAGTGTCCTGGCGCGTGAGCCAGCTGGTGTGGATCCCATGTTCAGAATGACCATGGAATGGGGGATTCCCGGTGTTGAGTAGGGCCCTCCAGGAACCGGAGTTACAGGTGGTTGTGAGACATTTTGTGGGTACTGGGAACCAAAGCTAGGTCCTCCGTTAGAGAAGCCGGTGCTTTTAACCTCTGAGCCATCTCTCCAGCCCCTCTGTGGCCTTCTCATGGCCGATTATTGTTGAGTTTTACATTTAAGTTTGATGTAGTCCCTAGACACATAGGTTCCTCAAGGCACAAGTGTGAGATCCACAAGCCTGGCAGGAGCACAGGGCTGGTCCTGAAGTTTACTTCCTGTGGCCTTAAAATCCTCTAAATCTAGAGTGAGGCTTGGCTGAAGGTCCATGCCTGTGATTTCAGCATTGAGGAGGCAGAGGCTTGAGCCTTTGAGTTCAAGGCCAACCGAGATAGCAGAATAATGAGTTCTAGGCCTGCCAGGGCTATGTAATAGAGATCCAAACAAAACAAAACACAGAAAGCAAACAAACTTAATCTAGCCAGAGCATTCCCTCTTTCTTTTGCTGGATGTCTTAAATCGTATGCAAGATTGAGAACAAGGCCATGGTGCAAGCCAAACCCAACGGGCAGAGGCAGTCGGGTCCAAAGCAATGCAGAGAAACCCTGCCTCTAAATAAACAACAAATAAATAAATAAATGTTGATCGGTTGATTAACTAATTGATTAAGTTGAGAAAATGATTTTGGCGCTAAATATAAAGTAAGAAAATTAGTGGCGTAGAGAAAGAATATGCCTTGGGCACAGGTAGGAACCATGGATTCAGTGTGTGGCTGGCTGACGTGCGAGTCACTTTGCTGTTCAGAACACCTAGTGTCTGTCTGAAGTGACAGGCTTGAGCTAGGAGACAGTCGCAAGATTCTTAAGCCTCTTTTGTCTTAGGATGTTATTCAGATTGTGTCAGAAATAAGGGACCACATAAAAGAGAGAGCTGTGACCCCGCAGGCTCCCCTTCTGTCCCAACACTCCTCGGGAGGACAACAGGGGCCCAAGTAAGCATCAGGCTGGAGGGGCTGTCTCTTTAACTTGCAGTTTGTTTTCTATTAACTGTGTGTTGCCCAGACACGAAACAAGTGAATCCGTGGCTCCATGGCTTGTGGCTTGGTGGCTCCGTGGTTCCGTGGTTCAGTGGCTTGGTGGCTCGATGGCTCGGTGGCTTGGTGGCGTGGCTGTGTTCGCTTCCACAGACCACCTGGGGCCAGTGCTGTCTGGATGGCTTCAACTGAAGGGTAAGCTTCCACTGGAACACTATCTGCACAAGATGCCTGACCTGAAGGCGGGGGTCACACCCTGTTCCCCAAAGCTTCTGTGGGTGGTGGGTGAAAAGAGCACCCCAAGTTGGCTGTCGTTCGGGCATTAGCTCGTTGACGTTGGGAACAAGCTTTAATCTCTAGGTATACGAGCTCTGTGGTTCTAATGTAAGGGAAGCCAAGATACTTTCTTACTATACTCTAACCTCAGAGCGCTCCTCTCAGTGAGCTCTTAGCTTAGGGAAGGTGTGCTGGGAGACCCCCTGGAAGCAGCCGTTGCAGCTGAACTCTGCTGTGCTGTGCGGATCTGTTCCCTGGTTAATCTGAACAGCCCCTTCACTGCCCACTCCTGTCCCCCAGACCCATGCAGCTACCGCCGCGGCTCAGATGCTTCCCTTCCATAGTCATTTGAATACTGAGCGCGCTGACTCTGTTAGAAATGCATTGGTTTTAAGGGGACAGATTTTCAATGATTGATCCATTGTGGTCTTAGCTTCATCTGTCGTTTCACTTTCTCTACTACGTTAGGATGTAGGCATCAAACTCTGTCAGTCATCCTGAAGTGTAGAAAGTAGGAACTTAACTGTCACAATGATATCAACAGATTTTTTAGATTCTCTTTCCATGCTCAGCATGGTGGTGTGTGCCTTTAATCTATAGGAGTTCAAGACCAGCCTGGTCAACATGTTGAGTTCCAAGGCTACCCAG
Source organism: Cricetiscus sungorus (assembly GCA_030556225.1). Lineage (NCBI taxonomy): Eukaryota > Metazoa > Chordata > Mammalia > Rodentia > Cricetidae > Cricetiscus > Cricetiscus sungorus. The sequence goes on from JANBXA010000731.1 coordinate 3,116,206, forward strand.
TGAGACCCTGTCTCAAAAAATAACAGATTCACGTTTCCCCCAGGAATTTTGGCAGCCTGTCTGTTACTGGAAACCTTGCCCCAGGGATTCTGCTACACTCGGGTTTTTATAGTGTTACTCCACAGAGTATGACTTCACTTTGAGCTCATTCTCGCCATGTTATTGCGTAAACAATAGGTTCTTCATCCCTAGCCAGCTTGGCCTTTCCAGATGTAATGTAAATCCGGCTGGCCAGAGGCAGAGTGGACCGGATCAGGCTCGTCGTTCACTGCTGTCGCTTGTTTGGGCGTCTTGAGAGCCCTTCAGATCCAGTGCCCACTCTCCAGCATGCCTAACTACTGCTGTAAGGCCGGCACGAAGCCAGGGAGATTGCTAGATTAGCAGAATGCATAAGAAACCAGTCGCCTTGTGTTTTGTTCCTGTTTGCCTTTCATTTGTATCCCTGCCTGTGACTTCCAAATATGCTGAGTCTGCCTTTGCTGGCTTCCCCCTCAGAACTTGTGAAGCCTTTGGGCCACCTCTAGGGTTACAATGTATCCTGCCTCTGGAGCCATCGGAAGCTGACAGTGCTCGACACTTACACAGTTACTCCTTAAAGGCTACTTTTTGTTTCCTTTATAATTTCTTTGTTTTTAAATTTTATTTATTTATTAGTTTTTATGTGTCTGTTTTGCGTGCGTGCGTGCGTGTGTGTGTGTGTGTGTGTGTGTGTGTGTCTGTGTGTGTGTGTGTGTGTGTCTGTGTGTGTGTGTGTCTCTGTGTGTGTGTGTGTCTGTGTGTGTGTCTGTGTGTGTGTGTGTGTGTCTGTCTGTGTGTGTGTCTGTCTGTGTGTGTGTCTGTGTGTCTTTGTGTGTGTGTGTGCGCGTGCGTGCGTGCATGCGTGTGTGTGTCTGTCTGTGTGTGTGTCTGTGTGTCTTTGTGTGTGTGTGTCTGTGTGTCTTTGTGTGTGTGTGTGCGCGCACGCGCGTGCATGCATGCGTGTGTGTCTGTGTGTGTGTGTGTGTTTGTGTGTGTGTGTGTGTGTGTGTGTGTGTGTGCACCTGGTGCCTATGGAGGGTGCTGGATCCCGTGGGACTGGAGTTTAAGGAGCAGCATGTGGGTGCTAGGAACCAAACCCGGGCCTTCGGCAAGAGTGGCAAGTGCTCTTCGCCATGGAGCCATCAGATGAGTCCTGAATGAGCCTGACCTGTAGGTGAGAGAGAGTTAGGCGCCGAAAGGCCTTTTCTGCTTGGTGTTTCTATTGTGTTATCTTAATGTGAACACAAACTTCCAATCACTGTTAAACACTTAGACATCTATAGTTTGCCGTCTTGCTATAAATGTGTTTATATGCACAGAGGAATTGTATGTATGCATGTGTGTCAGTGTGGCTAACTCCTAAGAGTGCGTTGCTAGGCCTACCAGTTAGGATTAGGTTTGGGCACACACCTTTGTTTTTCATTTTATTTTGTGTATGTTAGAGCCTGTGGAGTCCGTAGGTGTGTTCTTCAGGAATTGTCGGCTTTGTTTCTCAGACACGTCTCCTCTGAGGGCTGGGGCTCACCAATCAGGCTAGGCAGACTGGCCAGTGAGCCCTGGCAGGCTCACCTCTGCCCACCCCCTCACCCCCTCCAGCGCTGGGTTGCAGGTGAGTGTTGCCAACACCTGTCTTCATTCATAGTGCTGGGGACCAAATCCAAGACCTCACAATAGGCACAAATCACTGAGCTCTCCTCTGCCCCAGACTACCCCTAGGGTTAGGGTTAGGGTTGTGAGTTCCTTTCCTATAAAAGTTTGGCTTAGATTGGTGTGGTAAAGCATAGCTACAGTCCCAGCTACTCTGGAGGCTAAGGCTCTCTTGAGCTCATGAGTTCAAACCCTGCCTGGGCAACACAACGATTCCATCTGGAAAAGTAGGAAGTGATGGAAATGCTTTGTGTAGTGCCCTTCCTTCTCAACAAGTGGCTTCCTCCTTACAGCCGTCCAAACACAAGTCCCCAGAGGAAGGGAGGCAGGGCAAAGAGCACATTACTCTTGGACAGGTTGGCGGCCTTGCACTCCCGTCTGGGCAAGTTTCATAAACGCTTCTGCTCCTGGAACACAAGTAGACGGTTCCATCTCACTCTAGGGAAGGGGGAACAGTTTTCTGGGCCCCGCTCAGAGTCCGATTCTGCTAGAACAGAGCAGAGTGGTCCGTTCTACCAAAAGCGGTTATATATTTTTATTTCAATATTACTGGTAGTATAGTCCCCCAAGGATTTACATTCACTTAACCCTCTCGTCATCAGATTCAGTGCTTTCTTTATCAGCTATCGGAAAATTCTCAGTCTTAATTAAAAACACTTTTTTCTACGGTATTTGGCTGTGTGGTTGGCTTGAAGCTTGCGAATGACTGTAAGAGAGCTCAGTGTCTGACTTGAATGTGTAAATGCTTCTGAAGTGTAAGGTAAACTGTTTATCTGACTGTTTCTCACTGGCTCCATTGCAGAAGGGAGGTTTCATTGACGGTGGAGCATGTGGGAGCGGGGTGCCTTCTTCACCAACGCCAGCCTTTCTGCGTGTCTGTCACTCACTGCATAGTTTAGTCCAGAGGGGAGGAGGAACTCATTGGTGCTGAAAGAAGGGAGTTGTGGTCCTTCTTATCCAGTTCTCCCCTTGTCTGTTATGTGTGCGCCTGTGGTTTATCCATATTCATGCATCCCCCACATGTGGGGCCTGGGGAGTGCATGCACGCATACTTGCAAGGGTTTGAGGCCAGAGGTCTGTGTCGCTTGTTTTTGTTTTGCTGTTTGGAGGCATTGACTCTCACCGGACATGGGGCTTGCCAGTGAGCACCAGGGATTTCTATCTCTGTCTTTCCTGCACTGTGGCACCCAAATTTCACATGGGTGCTGGGCTCAAACTGGAGGCTCCATTCATGGTTGGGTGACGGGCACTCCCAGAAATGTTCTAATAACCAGCACAGTACCATGCGGAAGAAAGAACTGGCAAGTGGGACATAGAGAAGTCACAGGATTCTGCAAAGTCCAAATGATGCCTAAATCTTAACACACGCCCCTTTTTAGACCTCATATACACACAGTAACGCCCCAAAAGCTCTTTGCCCCGCTGTGGCTTAAGTTGGTGCTGTTGTCAAACTCTCTTGGCGGTTGAGAGCTTGCACGGCACAGGCTGAGTCTTCTGTCTGCAGCACAGGCTGAGTCTTCTGTCTGCAGCACAGGCTGAGTCTTCTGTCTGCAGCACAGGCTGAGTCTTCTGTCTGCAGCACAGGCTGAGTCTTCTGTCTGCAGCACAGGCTGAGTCTTCTGTCTGCAGCACAGGCTGAGTCTTCTGTCTGCGGCACAGGCTGAGTCTTCTGTCTGCGGCACAGGCTGAGTCTTCTGTCTGCAGCACAGGCTGAGTCTTCTGTCTGCGGCACAGGCTGAGTCTTCTGTCTGCAGCACAGGCTGAGTCTTCTGTCTGCAGCACAGGCTGGCTCTCGGGATGCGTTGTGTCTGGAATGCTTTGCTCTGGCCTGCTGCTGGAGTCCAGAGGGCCAGGCCTGGTTTCTCCTAGATGCCTGCTTTCCTTTCCATGCATGTCCACAAATAGCATCACAGCAAATTAAAGTAATTTTCTGATTGATGTAAGGAGTAACCAAAGAAAGCTTGTATTTGGTGCCAAAATATCTCATAGTACAAGCACAGTGCAAGTACTGGCCCATTTTATGGCATTTTAGTTGATAATTAGCTCTCCAAGAGCACATTATTTGACTATATGGCAGCAGTCCAGTGTCATTCCAGAGGCATCGGACAAGCAGATGCAAACAATCACTATAGTAAATGTACTCTTCCTTTTGCCAAGTAGAAGTAGGCTGTTCAGGAGGAACGGGAAGGGAATAGGAAAATACCATTTTTTTCTGAACCACAACACGTCTGGCATGTCAGTAGTTTAAGGCTGTGGTGCATAAAATCATCAGGTTTTTCTCTTTTGTAGCAAAGGCTCCTGGTTTACAGTCACTGTGCTAAAAAAAAAAAAGAAAAAAAAAGTTAATCTTTTAGAAACTTGCAGTGAGTATATAATGTATATTACATGTGTTTGTTATTAGTTTATAGAAACTTCCTCCTACAATTTTCTTTAGATCCCAGACTTCTAAATGCTATCAGAAGACTGGAAAGGGATCTTGTGAAGTCCAATTATGTGGAAGAAGGGGGAATCCTACGTTTCCACATTTATGACATGTCTTAGGGACATGGTCACTGTGCCTGGGGGACAGACGGATATTAAGTAGAGAGCAGCCTGTGGATAAATCAAGAACAAAAGTGATTCCTTTCGGATGACCCAGTGCTCCAGGGTGGGCATCTGGACCCTATACAGCTGTGATAAATGTCTGGGTGATGTGGTGGTTTAAGAAAGAATGACTCTCATAGGCTCATATAGCTGAATACTGAGTCACTCACCAGCACTATTTGAAAGGATTAGAAGGGTGAAGGGGCGTGGCTCTGGAGGAAATGTGCCCTGGGGGTGGCTTTGAGGTTTCAAGAGCAGCTCTGTGTGAGTGTGTCTCTCTGTCTCTCTCTCTGTCTCTATCTCTCTCTGTGTCTCTCTCTTTGTCTCTCTCTGTGTCTGTCTCTCTGTCTGTCTCTCTGTCTGTCTCTGTCTCTCCCCCCCAATCAGGACTTAGCTCTCAGCTACCTCTCCAGCATCATGTATGCTGCCATGCTCCCCTCCATGATGATAATGGACTGAGCCTCTGAAACTGTCAGCAAGTCCCCAGCTACATTCCTTCCTTTGTAAGAGTTGCCTTGGTCATGGTGTCTCTTCCCAGCAGTAGAACGGTGACTGAGGCCCTGAGATGGCGTGCCCAGTGCTCAGGACATGGGCCTGGGGGCTGCTCTCTATGCTGTAGGAAAGGCGTGAGCTTGGCTGATGTGTCTATCAGGAGGACAGCAACATCGAGAGCAGCCGACTGAGAGATTACCTGCAGCAACAGGATGGCGTCTGAGGATTCTTGTCTTCCTCCTGCCTTATTCATGGTTTGTTGTCACGGAGCCTAAAGTATGCTCACCAGAGCCAGGCTAGGGCATCACAAGATGCTTGAGCCAGCCGTGTCTATCTCCTGCATCTGATTTTGTCTTGGCTGGAAACGTTCTGTGCAGGGCCATCTCTTGCAGTTAGGGGAACAGTGGGCTGTTGAGAACTGCAGGGACCTCACGTGGGGCTTTCTTGCCCACGAGGCTCTGGGTCAGAAGCGCTGGAACTTCCTAGCCCCTCAGCAGGAGCGGTGGCGGCGGCTCCCTCTTTGCCTGCCCTTCCAGATGGGATGTTGCTTATAGCTGTGGCTGCTCGGAAATTCATTATGTAACCCAGCCTGGCCATGCGCTCCTGGTTCTTCTGCTTCAGCTCTCCAGATGCCGATTCCTGCCTGGCAACAGTGTGTCTTGCATCTTTTCTCTCTTTGTTCCCCTCGTGTGGGCAGGGAGGAGCTGCTCAATGTAAATGACCACTTTTGGTAGGCTGTCTGAAAACCTTAAGATAGGGCTGCTAAGGCTTTCGTAACAGGCAACAAGCGCGTCTTCCTGCTACTGAAGGAGACACACACAGACACCTTTCAAGCCGTTTACCACACAGATACGTTTTTTTCCTTCAATGATGGTCTGGAACAGAGTCCCAAGCGATAAGACAGCTGGGGGTGGGGGATGGGATCTTCTAGACTAGATTGTTGCATTTTTAAGAAGCTGGTACCCTTGTGTCTCTGTCCACAAATTTCCAGGGCTTGGCCCCCTTTCTTACTTGGGAAGATACATATGTACTCCGGGGCCACAGCTGTTAAGGAGAACCCGGTGGACTTGTTTCTGCAAAGTAAGTAATAATATGGGGTAATACTGTTTCACATTATGCCTCGGAGAGTTGAAAGTGCATTGCTTGAAGAAGATAGCATTGAACCTGAAAATGCCTTGGCGGTGTCTATCCCTGGGTATTTTTCTTCCTTTGTTTTGCTGTAAAGGGATTAACCTTACCTTTCCGTACCTGGAGTATTTGTTAAATCTCAGTGAAAGAACCCAGCATTTGGTTGTTCTGAGTTCAGTGCATTTCCCATTAGCAAGCGACGGACCTGATCAGAAAGAGCTGGAGGGTCAGGTGACCTTGAAGTCAAGGAAGCCGAAGAGAAGACGGCCACGCCAGACCTACCACAGCGGTTGTTGAATGGCAGGGGGAGAGGAGGGTCTCCTGCGTCAGCCCGCGTGTGAGACCACTGAGTGAGGCCTGCTGGCTGAGCCTCGGGTCATCCCACAGCCCCCGTGGCCTTCCCGCTTCCCCTAGACTCTTCATTCACCAGCACTGACAAGCAGGGTCTGGAAGAAGTTTCCCGAATCCCTTTAGTCTGTCAATACCCAGTTACAGGGGTTTCCCCACATGCTTACCTTTCTTTTTAAAAGACTTTTGAGATTATAATTGCATCCTTCCTCCTCCTACCCCTCCCTCCAAACCCGCCCATGTCCATCCCGACCCCACTCACAGCGTCTTATTCTTCCACTGTTTTTACATATGTGTGTGTTCGTGCGTGTGGAGGGTATTAAATTCCTAAATACATGAATGCAACCATCTCAGTCCGTGTGATGTTGCTTGCGTGTATGTTTTCAGGGCTGACCATTTGATGATAGATGGCCGCTTGGTCCCATTTTCCTGAGACTAAACGGGCGTAGACGCCATCACAGCACACTCCTTGTTCTTCTGGCTCTCACGCTTTTTCTGCCCCCTCTCCTGTGGTGACGACCCCCGAGCCTTGGGTGCAGGAGTTGGTGTTGTAGATGTTTCAGCTGGACCTGGGCTCTACAACTCTGCATTTTGATTGGTTGTGATTTTCTGTAAAGGACTTCATTTGTCCCCGAGAGGCGTATTCCTTGGTGAGGGGCGAGCACTAGAGAAGGTAGATCCTGGAGAAGGGGTGTCATGTTTACCTCTTCTAGACTCGCTTACGGCTGTCCAGTTTCCCTTTGGGTTCCCTTCGGGCCGCGGGTATTACACCGTTACTGATGCTCTTGTGATGTGGATTAGACCCAGTCATACATTACTACTAAACCAGCGGGCTCCTGTTGTATGTAGTCATTAGAAAAGCTGACTTATCCCGTGCATACTCGACCTCCTTAACTCATCATAGCTCCGGGCTTGTCTGCTAGTATGCATTCTGGGATTTTAAGTTGAAATCGGTGCCTACTGGAAGCTTTTCCAGGAAATGGGGTGTTGCCGTGCGGCTGTTTAGTCTGTGGAAGTGTCTTTTTCTCGCTGGCGCGTCCTTGTGGATTTTGGAACCATCTATTGCTCATCTGGTGGTGTGATTGGTACCCAGCCAGTGTCCTGGAATCGTTGCTGGACTCATTTCAGCGTTTAGCAGTGTTGGTCGTCAGCCGCTTTTGCATCCTGTGGTTTTGAACAGGAAAAACCCTGTAAACCAGTATAGTGAAGCATTGCACCTACAGTGTGTGTGTGGGGGGGGGGCGGGGCTGCACACACAGGTAAGGGTGTCGTGTGGAAGGTGTTTTCGAGAGACATAGTATGGGGAGCAGCTCCCCGGTGGTCTCACTTGCCCCGGACGTCAGTGGGTGTGGACTGAGCCCCGCAGAACTGGCATTGTTGTGCTCCCACTCCCAAGAAGAATTCAGCAGTTATTTTGTTTGTAGTCCAACATTAGATATTTTGGTCTGCGGTGTTGCTTTCCTTTTGCGGCTTCTTTGGGCTTGACTCACGGTGTTGGAATAACCAACACAGGCGCTTGAAGGGGCGCCTGTTTCCAGGTGTGCCCGTCGTGCCAGAGTCTGCCCAGACCCTTTCCCTTTCGTTCACAAGTCCCCCTCCCAGTCTTCCGGTGTCACTGTTTGATGGTGCCCGCACGCTGGCGTATATTTCAGAGCTACAAAAAGGGCACATGTTAATTTTGAGATAACCAGACAACAGAACAGGTTGTAACATCCAAAGAGCTGGGAATGGTTGTGTTTGTGTGGTGCTGGCTGAAGCCAGTACAGTTTATGGGAAGGGAGTGAGTGGTTGTGAACTAATTAGTCTTTCCCTGATTTCAGCCGTCTATGGGGCCGCCAGGTCAAACCCTTCACCCACCCACCCCACCCCATCTCACCCCACATCTCCCACCCCCCACCCCCACCCCACCCCACCCACCTCCACAGCCATCCCTTTGTGGTGCTTGAGCCACCAGTGGCTTCTGTCGCCACAGGTTTTGACGCCAAAACAGGAGTAGTTGCATTTGCAACACTAAGGGAGGGAGCTTTCTGCAGAGTTTTTGATTGAGGTTAAACAGAAGCATCCTGACTGTTGTCACTTGGCAGGCAAAGGACATCATATTTTAAGACTCACGTGGTTTTAAAGCAGGCTAATCCTTTTCTGGCTTAATAATAGGCCAATTACACGTTTTAAATAGTATGAAGTGAGGTCCCTGTTTCAGATTAAGCTTCATCCTAGCAGTCCAGGGCACTAGCAGACATTTGCCCCACGTGTCTGGCTTGAGGATCTGCGGCAGCTCTATGGGGACCAGACTGAAGGCGTCCCAAGGGCAGCCAGGTGATGCTGCCTTGACTTAGCTGGGGGCGAATTTCCCCTCCTCAGCCATTCAGGAACTTGACTGAGAAAACCCACGGTAGAAGAGCTTTGCAGTTAGCCAGCAGGCGGCACTCACAGCCCCGACCTCCCTGGGCAGGTAGGTCACTAACTTCTCTGCCGCGCAGCTTCCTGTGTGGAAGAGAGGATGAGATGAAATTGGCCAGGCACAGTGCAGCGTCCTGGTAGTGAGCAGACACCTTCGCTTCCTTCAGGTGAAGCACGCACCGCCCTAAATTCCCCGTCTTGTGTGCTTGCTTGCAGCAGGCTTGGAGCCATGGTTTGTTATTTGAGATTTTGAGTCGGCACCCCTGAGCAATGAAGCCCCATAGATGGACTGAGAGACAGCTCTCACCCCAGACAGATCTCAGCGGCCTCCTGCCAGGGCCTTGCTCTGTCCAACTGTCTTCTGTTGTCCCTCCCGTCCCCTTAGAAGAACCTTCAGTCTATGTTAGAATGTGTCGCCATTCCTACATACCCTGGCTGAGACTTGTGGACTGGAAAGCAACCTGAACGCTGCTGCTTCAGACTTAACACCGGAAGCTTACTCAGGGCACCTGGGAGGCTCTGACCGTCGCCGCATCTCATCCAAAAATGCAATTCAGATCTGTTTTGTGGCTCTGCCCCTTCCCGCTAATTCAGAATTAAACCAGACTGTTTTGAGTACTCACTATAAACCAGGTTCCATCCTCTCCCCCCTCTGTGTGTGTGTGTGTGCGCGTGCGTGTGTGTGTGTGTGTGTGTGTGTGTGTGTGTGTGTGTGTGTGGCTCTATCTGTCTCCTGCACCCTGTACTCAAGACCAGGAGATCTGAATTTGCTTCAGCCCTGAACACTTACTGGCTGACTAAATTTAGGTGTGGCCTATGGTTTTGTTCTCATTTTTTCACTATAAAGTTGTGGCTGCTGTATCCCAGCCCCACATTTTCCCCGACACCCCTTTACACCAAGCTTCCTGCCCTGATTGCTTGTCTAATGTTAGGAAAGGGGGAGCCTAAGCATTCTGGCATGTTCCTGAGTTCTGGATGCGTATTTCTCCTCCATTTCTACAAAAAATAAGTTTCCAAACTGGAAAAGAATGAAGCCTTTTTTTTTTTTTTTCTTTTTCTTTTTAATCTCAGATAAAGATTGGGTTAATAAAATTATTTTGTTGTGCATTGCAAAATAAGTGTCCAGAATGCTCTGTAGTCTCTTGGCTTTTAGCCCTTTGGCACGTTGGTTTTATATGGTAGCTAAGCATGGTTCTGAAGGGATTTCAGGAGCACGTATTTATCATGTCTCTCACGGGACACCGTTTGTAGACCTCAGGGGAGAAATGCATGGGATTGAAGAGTTGGCCAGATGCTGACATTTAGCCTGCTTTGTGCAGACGTGCGGACAGTGCACCTAAGGCTGCTGCTTCTGTCTGGGACCTGGACTGTGGAGTGAGAGGCGGAGGCTGAGGGGGGAGGGGGAGGGGAGGGCACTGCAAGGAGTGGGTGTGGACAGCGGTTGCAAGGCTGCCAGGGGGGTGGATGTGTGTGCCGGGCTGCAAGTTTGCCTGGGAGGAATGGAATGTTCCCTGGTGCCCTCCAAGAGCAGAAACAGCTGTGGAATAGCTTGAAAGGACAATTGCTCGCTGAAAAACTAATATGTATTCTCTTATGATATTAAGATAAAGTTCACCCGCAAGAACCCAGCAACGCTGTGGTAGTGTGTTGGCTCTCTACAGGGTTAAGGAGAGCTCACCTCCCAGCCAGGATTTTCTCTCCAGTCTCTTCTCCAGCCAGCCCTCCGCCTAAGAACGGTGGAAGGCTGTCCGAGTGAGAATGTTCTGCTCGTTCAATGGCTGTTGGAGCCCTCCTGTCACTGGCTCTGTGCATGAAAACTTAAAAATGTTTCCAGAGGACATCTGTGGGTAGAGAATCACTGTCAGCAAATTTAACGGGAAATCTTGTTTCTAGCTGGAAATACAATCCTGCGGCCAAGTTCCCAACAGTATTTATTTTAGAACAGTGCTGTTTTTTAAGGTCCTTCAATGGTTTAAACTTTCAAGACTTTAGACAAGAGCAAGAGTAGAAACAGACGAACTTGACTCACACACATCAGAGTTGATTGTGCAACCCTCTTAATGAGGGTTTGCTACGTTTTTATCAAGCTGAAAGGCTTTTTATTTTTTATTTATAGTCACTCTTGGCCACTAGAGATAGTATTATGAAATAAGTTTTTTCTTTTTTCTGCTCCCACACTTCAGGTTTATGCCGATAGTTGGCTTTGCTTTTGCCCATCTTGTTAGTCCCAGAATCTGTCCCAGAGAGAGAGAGACTCTGGAGAGGGGACAGCTGAGACTGGTCCCCAGCTGTGTCTGCCGCAGCGAGTGGTTGGTGGGCCCCTGCCCTCTGCTTGCTGCCAGGTACCGGGCAGAAGGGAAGCTGTCTACACAGAATGAGGTCAAGGATCCTTCTGCATACCGAGTCATTTGTAACAAACAGCTGATCTGGCCTTGGTTCCAAATAATCACTTTAACCCCCTGCCTGCTGTTCTCTCTGAAGAACCCGCTCACCCCGGCTCTACTCTGACCCCAGTTCTTACCCGTAACATCTAAGTCTTGGAAGCTCAAAGTATATCGCTTCTCTGCTCCAAACCTGGGGCACTGGGAGTCAGTGACACGCCGAACCACTGAGCCGGTCAGCGGGATGCGAGAGGGACTTTTGGTAGTTCTTGCTCCTGGTTACAAATCAGGATAACTGGGGGTTAAAATTCCCAGGCCTCACTGCGGGTACTGACTCAGATGGGACATGGGTGAGGGAAGTCTCCCTGCCTGCTCTGCTGTGACTCGCCAGCCTCCGTGGGTCTCTGTGGGTCACTGTTTACACTGAACTGTCTTTGCAGCCCTAGCCGCCTTCAGTTCACCTGTGGAATCCAGGTTTTGAACAACTGTATTCTAGACTGTCAGTGCCCTGAGACAAACAAACTTAAAACACAGATTCTGCAAAAGAGCAGGTGAGCAGTTTTGGAAACCAGCCATTTGCAGCGTCTCTGAAGTCCATTCTAAAGACCAGCGGGCTTCTGAGTTGACAACCCACCATTACACATCCTGTTGCTCTGTGGGCAGCCCAGAAAAGGAGAGGAGGAGGAGAGGGAGGAGGAGGGACTGTCTTCTTTGCAAAAAAAAAAAAAAAAAAAAAGGGCTTTCAAGAGTTAAATTACACAACGTTTTTATTTTTAAAGCAAGTAGATTTCCCTTTGCTGTTGCTGGGAAAGATGAATTAATACCACATGTAGTTCCCAGACAAGCCCTGTCTGTGTTCCAGGGAAAGCACATGCAGCTGCTGTCTGGGTTAGTGGTCCCCACAAGGTAAACACACCGTGGGAGGACTTGAAGCAGATGCAGGGTAGCAGCGCTTAAGAAGTGTCCAGTCGCCGGCAGGGCACCTTAAAAACTCAAGTTTGTAACCCTTTCTCCGAGGGCACCAGCCTCTCACCTTTTGATTTAAAGCACTCGGAAATAGCGAGCTGAGGTCCGCTACGTCACAGCTTCTGTGTGTGGGCCCTGACAGTTGTGCTTGGCACTCAGCTGAGTAGCGGTACATGCCGAGCTCCACATAATGCTCACAAGGGTCCCAGAGGTGGAGAGAGGGCATCTGATCCTGGCTTCTCATGGGCAAGGCGGAGGTTCAGATCACAGGCTGCGCTCAGAGCTCCGGGGTCTGTCTCAGCAGCGGTGCCTTCCTCCGTGCCCGCCATCTCTTGCTTGCTGTGTCACCCACCCGTGAGTGGTGAATACTGCAGCTCTAGGTGGCTTCTTCCCAGCTCCCATTCTGTTTTGAGTCTACCTGTTGTCACAATGATTTGGCGCACATATGTATGTATGTGTATATGTGTGTTCATATTCATCTATACATACATCATGGGCACGTTACCATCAGCAAGGAATGTATTTTGCAACAGAAAACTGTCCATTACATCAAGAGGATAATGATCAGATTCTAATGGGAGCAGTCATCCTTGTGCTGTCTTTTAGGTGGGCGGGGCAAAGGAACCTTTGGGCGGTGGCCCCCATAGCACAGTCAGCATGACTGAAATGCCACCCCAACAGGTTCCTCCTTCACAAGCCTATTGCACATCCCTGCTGGACCAGAATGCCACTGATTGCAGCTACAGTCAGCTCGATGACTCGTTAACCATGTCTAGAGGGGTTTGGCTCCAGTGCAGACCTATGGACGTCAGCTATTTCATAGACATGGAGGCTGAAATAAAATGGGATGGGGTTTATTCTTGGCTTTGTTCCCAAACTACGGACATCTCTTGGTGTTCAAACTGAGGGAGGCTGGCAGGTTTGCCTGTGAAGTGGCCTTTTCTTCCTAGAGATGCTCTCTTCTAGCTCATCAGAACCTTGATTTGTCAATAGCTGGGGATGCTCACAGGATGTTTGTGGGGCGTCTTCTTGGCAACTGTAGCAAGTGTGACAGAGTGGACAAGAAAACCTGTCCCTAGTTTTCTGGGCAAGTAAGTGAACCTCCCAGTGTAATTCAAATTGTATATGCCAGTAGGATTAGAGAAATCATACTTGATAGAAATAGAGTTTCTCCAAACCATTTCTTTGCTACCTTTAGCTACCATTCTCCACACTAAAACGAAACCTTAGAAATTTAGGTCATTTCTTATGATACGTAAATTAATGGAAAACCATAGTTTGGTGGTAGTGGTACGGATTGGGTTGGTTTTGCTTGTAGCCTTGGCTATCCTGCAAGGCTCTGTAGACCAGGCTGACTTTGAATTTTTGAGATTTGCCTGCCTCTGTCTCCTGAGTGCTGGGATTAAAGGTGTGTGTATATGTGCGTGCGTGCATGTGTGTGGGCGTGTGCATGCATGCGTGTGTGCATATCCACTGCCTAGCACAATAGGATATTTTTAATGGTAGTTTTCTTGAGTTAAAAGTGAGGAGGGGAATCTGTCAGGACCTTATTTTTTGTTTTTGTTACCAGAGAAGGTATAGAGCAAACTATCTCAGTACTGATACTTTACATGCCCCCCCCCACGTTAATCTTTCTCGGTTGGATCAAACTAGGTAGAAAGCTAATCATTACACTTCTGAACTCTGAGACAAATATGTTTGTGGCACCTCGCTGTTGAACAGTACGGCCGGTGAGCTGTGTTTGCTGTCTTCTGTCAGTGTCCACCTTCGGTGATGGACTTGATAAATGGAAGGTGGCCAGACAGCGTGGAGAGAGGCTGCTGGGATTGACCTTTCAGGGTGGTGTGGCCCAGTTTTTGTGTGTTGTTTTAGTAATAAAGTATCTGGAAAAACCTGTCTGAGCACCATAGATAGCGAGCCTCGGGGAATGTATTCTGCCATTAGTAAACCTCTAAAATCAGAGTCCAGTAAAGACTGGCCACCAGAGCCATTCCCTCTTTACTGTAGGCAGGCTTTGTGTTGGAACCCCGGGGGTCCCATTTGTTAGTGTGCCACAAGAACAAAATGCCTTTTTACCAAGATTAGGGGAAGACCTCTAAATTTCAGAGTGTATCATAAGAGTAGGATTTTATTTTCTGTGTTTCTCCTTTTTGTTAAAGCAGAGTTGTTTGGGTGCTTTTCTCGAACTGTTGGTGCAAGCACCTTAAGTGGCGACTTCTCGTTGACCTCGTGAAGGATCACACAAGAAGCATTGCACGAGAGCTGGCAGACATGCTCCCCGTTCCCTGATGGACGGCCTCGGCCATGTGGTGAGGGTGGAGGCAGCGAGTGTAAGGCTCAGCTCACTCGCCGTCAGTGCTATGCTCTGGTGGACCTTCTGATCACCACTTTGTAATTAGGGACGGGGCAGGAGGCCAGTCTTCATAACCCATCCCTGCAATGACTCCCTGTGGAGCTGGTCTTCCATGCCAGGCGTCCAGGCCCTCACCAAAGCTTCATATCTCTAATTTTAGCCGCGTGTAATTGCAGAAAATTACACACATGCGTTCATTGGGGGTTAGAGCCATAGATGGCTATCAGGAAGTCCATGTAATCTTCTGTTGGTCTTTTGGTAGGTTTTGGAATTGGTAACAGTAAGATACATTTTTACAAGTACTGTTCCCTATTATACAGGGAATAGCCAAGCTTGCTCATTTTTGTACACGTTTGGTACTCTCAGAACGCACAGCAGAGGGGACTGATGTGTGGGGATAATGAGGGAGATGTGCGTTTCGCCCCTAGGCCTCAGGACCAGCCGATGTTGCACCGCGAAGTTTGTGTTTATGTTTTCACTGGGTGCATTGAATTACCCGCTCTTTTCTTCAAGTGCATCTCAGGAACGTTACCCACACCATAGAAAACAAAATGTGTCCTGCTTCAAAGAAATAAGACTTCTGAACCATTATTAGTATGCCTGCCATTATTTGTGAAGGGAGCAGGGGATGCGGCCTCCTGGTATTGCCTGCTCCAGTGGGTTCTCAGGGTGCTGGCCGAATCTTACACATCGGTTAAGGACATGGCAACCATGACCATAATGCCGGTGGTGTTCACCCTGCCCTAACGGCAGCCCCTTCTTGGATAGGGAATGTACATTAGAAATACTGTGTATTTTGAGTTAATTTACTTATAACAAAATCCTGTTGACTTTCTGTGTTTTAAAAACAATCTGGTAGAACACATGTATTTGTATCTTCTACGTAAATACAGTTGATGGTTGCCAATTCTTTTAAAATGTGACTTTTAGAATTGTTCGTGTTTAATGTGCAGTGTTAGTCAATGTCTTTTTGCCTTTAACTAACTTGCCAATAAAAACTCATCTGGCCTGCAGGTGCTATTCCAGATGTGGAGATAGCATCAGCTCTGTTCTGCTACACCACATAGGCATTTTACAGATTAGGATGATCTTTCTCCAGGCTCTTAGCTCTCTTCGCTGGGGACCTGCACTCCGCAAGGGGAGGGAGGACCTGAACACATAGCACGGCTGGCGTCTGAAGTGCATTATCATCTATCATCCTTATGTCGTCCCTGACAGGGAGGGGTGGTTGGATGTTATCATGGCCGTGATGGAGATGGGAGCCTGCTGTTGCTGCAGACAGATGAAATGATTTGTTTGGGGTCACATGGTTGGCCAGTGGCAGAGATGGGGCTGGGCGTGGTAATCCTTGACAACTGGCTGTATCCAGGAGTTCAAATCATTACAACTTTAAGGGGGTTTGCCCTACTTTAAGCGGGGGTTGGGAGGGTTGTCTTTTGTTTGGATATATAGAAAACTTGGGAAAGTGACAGAATACACGTGCATGCACCATCAAGTGTCCCCTCTTAACAGCCTACATCCTGGTACAAGTGTCACAGTGGATGAGCCAACACTTATCATCATCCTTGTAAGCTGAAGTCTATACATGCTAACCAGATTTCCCTTTTTGTTTTTGTTTGGTTTTTTTGTTTGTTTTCTGTGATGGGATCCCATGCAGGGTGCATTAGCTGTAATTTCTGTGTTCCCTTCGGCTCCTTTGACGGTGGTGATTCTGGGAGTACTAAACAGGCTTTTGTAACTGCCCCTTAAGAGGGAGTTGTGCTGTATGATTGGTCTGCGGTTTAGGTTTTGGGAAAGACTGATGAAAAAGCTGCATTTTATCTAGGGTGCACAGTGTACTGGTCCCTGTTAACGGAGGCCTTGGCCACCCAGCTGACGTAGCGCCTGTCAGATTTCTGCACTAGAGAGTTTTCTTCCCCCTTTCATACTGTACTCTTGGGAAGGAAGTTACTCCCCACACTTCTGAGGGTGCCGGATGTATGGATGATGCAGGTCTTCTAAGTGAGAGGCTTACCCCCTCGCTGCCCCTGAAAACCCTGCACTGCCTTTCCCACAGCTGCAGAAGTTATATGGTGAGTTGTGAAACTGGCAGAATGGACCCTAGAGGGGCCAGGTAAAATGTCGAACTCTCTGGTGCCAGTCTCTAAGAAGTAACTGCTGGGCCCGTCCTTGTAAGCCAAGGACTGTAAGAGGACAAACCTCCACCAGGTGACAATTTTCTCAGATCCCGGAGGCTAAGCAAGTATGGAGAGGGAGAGGTGTGGAAGTAAATTGTCAGTGTCAACTGTAGTATATAGGAAATGTAATTACAGACCGAGTGTGGTGGCACACACCTTTAATCCCAGCATCCCAGTGGAGGTAGAGGCAGGTGGATCTCTGAGTTCGAGACCAGCCTGGTCCACAGAGCTGTTTCTAGGACAGCCAGAACTACACAGAGAGATAACCTATCTCAAGAAACTAAAGAAAAATAAAAATGTAGTCACAGAAAGTACAACAAAACTTGGGACTTTGGGAAAAACAGTGTCAGAGAGTGTCTGTGTTTCTAGTATGTTCCCTCCCCCCCCCAACACACACACACACACACACACAGCTTCCCATTGAACTTCGGCTTTGTTCCAAGTCACAAAGATGTTTGTTATTTTAAAAAATTAAAAATGCTAGCCTATGAAATTGAAGCTGACCCAGCAAGGCGGCTCAGTGGGCGGAGCTTTGCCGCTGACCCTGATGACCTGAGCTCAGTTCCAGGTGCCCACATGGTGGAAGGAAGGGACCCGCTTCTGCACGTTCCCTACGGTGTCCCCGTGTGTGTGGTGTGTGTGTGTGTGTGTGTGTGTGTGTGTGTGTGTGTGTGTGTGTGTGTGTGTGTGTATGGCACCATCCCATCTCCCCCCAAATGATGCTGGCTTCTTGTTTGAAATGAATTCAGGGTCCTATGAATGTCTGTTTGGGACTGGACCGCCCTGGCTCACGCTGTGCCTTGTCCCTTCTTTCTCTGTAGAACTCTATCCGGCACAACCTGTCGCTGCACAGCCGATTCATGCGGGTTCAGAATGAAGGGACCGGCAAGAGCTCTTGGTGGATCATCAACCCCGACGGAGGGAAGAGTGGGAAGGCCCCGCGGCGCCGGGCCGTCTCAATGGACAACAGCAACAAGTACGCCAAGAACCGCGGCCGAGCGGCCAAGAAGAAGGCTGCCCTGCAGGCTGCCCTGGAGCCGGACGACAGCCCTTCCCAGCTGTCCAAGAGGCCTGGCAGCCCTGCATCCCGCAGCAGCGATGAGCTGGACGCGTGGACAGACTTCCGCTCGCGCACCAATTCCAACGCCAGCACAGTTAGTGGCCGCCTGTCACCCATCCTGGCCAGCACAGAGTTGGACGACGTCCAGGACGATGACGCACCACTCTCCCCCATGCTCTACAACAGCTCCGCCAGCCTGTCACCCTCTGTGAGCAAGCCGTGTACGGTGGAGCTTCCACGGCTGACTGACATGGCGGGCACCATGAATCTGAATGATGGGCTGAGCGACAACCTCATGGATGGCCTGCTGGATAACATCACGCTGCCCCCATCCCAGCCGTCCCCGCCCGGGGGCCTTATGCAGCGGAGCTCCAGCTTCCCATACACCGCCAAGAGCTCGGGCCTGGGCTCCCCAACCAGCTCCTTCAACAGCACCGTGTTTGGGCCCTCGGCTCTGAACTCCTTACGCCAGTCACCCATGCAGACCATCCAAGAGAACAAGCCAACCACCTTTTCTTCCATGTCACACTATGGTTCCCAGACACTCCAAGACCTGCTCACTTCAGACTCACTCAGCCACAGCGATGTCATGATGACCCAGTCAGACCCCTTGATGTCTCAGGCCAGCTCGGCTGTGTCTGCCCAGAACGCCCGCCGGAATGTGATGCTTCACAGCGACCCGATGATGTCCTTTGCCGCCCAGCCTACCCAGGGGGGTCTGGTCAATCAGAACTTGCTCCACCAGCAGCACCAAACCCAGGGCGCTCTTGGTGGCAGCCGTGCCTTGTCAAATTCTGTCAACATGGGCTTGAGTGACTCCAGCAGCCTTGTGTCAGCCAAACACCAGCAGCAGGCTCCCGCCGGCCAGTCTATGCAAACCCTCTCGGACTCTCTCTCACTGTACTCAGCTAATGCAGGCCTTCCCGTAATGGGCCCCGATAAGTTCCCCAGTGACTTGGACCTGGACATGTTCAACGGGAGCTTGGAATGCGACATGGAGTCCATTATCCGTAGCGAACTCATGGACGCCGATGGGTTGGATTTTAACTTTGATTCCCTCATCTCCACGCAGAACGTGGTTGGTTTGAACGTGGGGAACTTCACTGGTGCTAAGCAGGCCTCATCTCAGAGCTGGGTGCCAGGCTGAAGGACCACTAAGGAAAGGGAGTGGGCGAAGCAGGTCAGTGCCCTCCGTAAGAACAGCAAGCAGGTGGGGGTGGCACGGACGCTGGCACGCTCATCAGGTTTAACTGGAAACCAGACGGGGCTCGCAGTGGCCAGACGTAAAGAGAACACCTGTGTGCATAGCACAGCACTCAGTCCTCATACCCTCCATCCCTCTGTCCTCACAGAGCTAAGACCCAGGTTCTCCTACTGTGTGTGTGTGCGTGTGTGTGTGTGATGGCTGGCTCGTGTGTGTGTGTGTGTGTGTGTGTGTGTGTGTGTGTGTGTGTGTGTGTGTGATGGCTGGCTCGGTGTGTGTGTGTGTGTGTGTGTGTGTGTGTGTGTGTGTGTGTGATGGCTGCCTCGTGTGTGTGTGTGTGTGTGTGTGTGTGTGTGTGTGTGTGTGTGTGTGTGTGTGACGGCTGGCTCTTTTCACCTCCTAGCAAAGTACTCTGCATGAGTACTTCCGGTTAACTGTGGGAATATTTGTGCACCCTGTGGAGTATGAAGCTGGGCATGTTAGATTATTCTTCACAGGGTAAGATATCATTGTTGCTGCCCAGGATTGAATCATTTTTAAAAAGCAAACTAGGTTGAAAAACTATGTGTTTTTACAGGACTGTTCTTTTGTGCAAGTGTTTCTCAACCTACAAATGATGTCAGGTACAGGGTGACATAGTTATGGATGGTGACATAAATTTTTAAAATTTATTTCATCTTTTTAACTGTATTTGGCACTCAGCAGTTAGGTCTCATCAGCAGTGACTGTTTATACATTTTTAAGGTTGTTACCAGAGGTATAGGTTACCACAAAGTAGGTGCCACACATAGCCAGATAAGATGTGGAGCCCTTCCAGTGGCCCAGGCGGCGTTGTTGAGCCGGAGTCCGGCTCCTTCATGGCACGCATCTGTCTGTCTTTGACTGCCCAAGGGTCACACTTTGTGAGGCCCTCTCCCGGCATGGGTGCGCCTGGCATGTTCTCCGAACTCAGAGGAGCACGGCAACCATTATTGCAGTGGTTTAATGCAGGTGCTGAGACCTCGTGAGAAAAGCAGTGGGCTAGGGCAGGCCGGACACACCTGCAACCCCAGCACTCGGGAGGCAGAGAGGCGGGCCTTGGAAGCTAGCCTCGTGGCAGAACGAGGCGCCCAGGGCCCAGTCTCCTCACCCTCCGCTTTACTCTAGGAAGATCTGCTATTCCATAGGGCTTCCGCCAGAATGGGAAGCCCGGGCGTGGGGGACGGCTTGTGAAACTACCTCAGGTTGAGGTGTGCGACCCACAAGTGAGCAAGCAGGGAACCACAGACTTTGCCCGGGTCCCACAGGCCATAGATCATGGCATAGGCATAGGCCATAGATCATGGCAGTTCTTTTCTTGTTGTTGTAAATGTTTTTGCTTGCTTGCTTGTTTGTTTAAGCACTCTCTGGAACCCTTTCTCTGGATTAGGGAGGGGCGTCTGGCTGTTTGATTCTGCTGGCTGCCTTGTTTCTGTCTGTGCCTCAGACACCCAGTGTTAAGGGCTCTGTGCCCTCAACTCCCAGTTTCTTCTTTTCTCATTCCGATCTCAGCAAGCTGCTTGCTTACCACCTCCTTCAGATGCTAGGAGAGAAAGAGAACAGGAACTCAAAGCCCTAACCCCAGGCTTGTTAACCCTCCTCCCTGGGGTAGGAATTACAAGGGTCTCCTGTGGCGAGCTCTCTGAAGCCCTCCCTGGGTAGCTGTCAAGGGGAATGTCAGGGCATTCTGAGTCTAAAGCATCTCAGTTTTCCCAGGCACAAGCAGGCTCCTGCTGGAAACCCAGACATCTGCTACCATCGGTTAATAGCCCCGAGCTGGTAAAAAGACCGTAATGGAAGCTAAAGAGGGGGGTGGGGGGGTGACATTGCCAGCTAGTCACTACCAGGCCTGAATGTGGGCCAGAGGCTTGACTTTAGAAATGTAGATACGCAGATTTTGGAAGAATAAATGGTTTGTCTTCCTTGAAGAAAAATATGATTTCTAAAGACACAGGCAAGTTTAATTTGTTCATTATTAGAAGTTACTTCCTAGTTTCCTAGAAAGAGTCATAAGAAAATGTGCTGTTGGTTTTTGTCTGTTTCCAGATTTCCCTTCTAGTTGAATAGCATGTCGTGTGAGTTTTATTTAAAAAAAAAAAAAAAAGTATGAAAATCTGCTGTGGGAAATTTAAATATATGATGAATTTTAATTTTATTAGTGATTAATTACTATTTTGGAGACAGTGCATTTCATCATTATGCCCCAATGAAACAGCTTTTTAGACCATTTTAAGGGAGGTGGATTTGATGGTTTTTGTTTTTTTTCTGTTAAAAGTAAAGAGAGAGCTGGCATGGTGGTTTTGCAGGAAAAAGGGTCTGCCCAATAAGGTGGAGGCTGAGCTGGAGCTCCAGAGTCCACAGAAGGAAAAGAACCAGCTCCCGAAACTTGGCCTCTGACTTCCACACAGCACACATTATACACTCGATAATAAAACAGAGGACACGTTACAGCTGGCCACAGCACACTGACGGTCCCAGCACTCTTGGAGATGCTAAGGCAGGTAGATCAGGGGTTTAAAGGCAGCATGGGATGTGCATAGTGAGACCCTTTCTAAAGCAGAACAAACCGGACTATAGAAAAATGTACTCAGTTTTCCTGAAAACAGCCCTAAAAGGAGGGACAGGTCTGGTTTCCTGGTGGAAAATTTCCATCCTGTTTTAGAATGAACTCTTGTCAACCATCAGGAGCACGGTGTGACCCAGAAAGGACCAGGGGCTGTTTTGCTTTGTTTTTTTTTTTTTGTTTTTTTGTTTTTTTTTTAACTTTTAAGCTTGTTTCCACTTTATTAAAGGTTTCTCTTAAAATTGGGAAGCAGGCCTAAAGGCTCTCTCAACTTCACGTCCCCTGATCAATCACCCCCAGCTCCCGAGCCCCTTCTTCCTGCCTTGCCACTCTGGTTATTTCTCCAGACTGGTGTGCCGTGTGCCAACACCACTGGAGAATGGAGCAGCTCTGGTCTGGTGACATTTTTACCGGAGAGCCTCTGACAGAGGCGTCTCTGGAGCCCTGCATGCATGCAGCATTCACGTGAGGGCCAGGAGCTAAGTTCCACCTGCTGGGCTGTGTGCACGAGGCACAGCTGCTGCCTGTTCTGTGGGTGCCCGCTCCTGGGTGGGTAGGACACCGTCATCCCAGATGCTAGTGGGCTTGGCATCTGTACACCAGTGGAGAAGGTGGGCCTGGCTGTCACCTGAGTGTCCAGTGAACCCTCCTAGACCCTGCCCCACTGGAACGCTACTTAGATCTCACCATTGTTTTAATATGGACTCTTAAACTCACAGGCTCTCTCTCTCTCTGTTCTTCCTCTTTTAGTATTTGGAACCCCTTCGAGGGAGAATTCAGATCGTAGTTTTATGTTTAAACTGCTTTGTGAAGAAAGCTGGAAAACACCCACCAGGGGAAGTTTAGATGGAGGTGGGAGGGGTCGCTCTCCCCACTTTTCTGCCATTAGCTGCCTGAGTGTTGTCTCTAAGAATTTGGGGCTTCTGTCTGTCAGTGGGAAGCAGAATCGTAGCCTTTCAACGTGTGTGTGTGAGGAGTGCCATTTAAACCTGAAACCTGCCCGGTCTGTAAATGGTCTTGCTGGGATGAACGGTGAGGGTAGGGTGAGGAAGAACCGGCTGTATGCACGTGTAGAGTCAGAATTCAGGATCGATGCGTAACGTAGGCTGCTTGCCCAAAGAGGCAAGTCTGTCATGCCAGTTTGACCAGTGTTTGGTTATTCCGATTCCTTAGAGTTTCTGTTAGGAGATCATTCTAACAAAACGTAGGTAACATTGGCTGTCTGTGATACATTTTCTTGGTATCAGTCACATATTTTAACATGAAGTAAACGCAGATGGCAGTTCTGTTGTTCAAGGAGTTCTGCCTCTTGCCTTTCTGGAAGGCTTGCCTGTCACCCATGGTTGCACCTACTGGATCTTTGCAAGTGGGATGTTCTGCTTGGTTTGTTTTTCAAGACAAGGTTTCTCTGTGTAGCCCTGTCTGTCCTGCAATTCTCTCTGTAGACCAGGCTGGCCTGGAATTCAGGGAACCACCTACCTCTGCCTCCGGAGTGCTGGGATTAAAGGTGTGAGCCACCACCATCTGGCTCTGACTGGACCCTTTTAGCATTGCTGACAGTAAAGGAATATTATTAACTATTCAGTGTTTCCTACGTCTCTTCAATATCTTCAATCAAACCTTCTTTTCTTGAGGAAACCACAGCACCAGCACCCTTCCCACTGGGTGTTCCTGCTGGAGTCGGCGGTGGCCTCTCCTGGGGTTTCGTATACCTCTGCAGGGGATCAAAACAGCTAGGATTCGCTGAATGGGGTTCTTCTGGATACCTACCAGCCTACGAGAGAGAAGGAACCCAACTATCTGCTCCAGGAGGGAGGGATAGGCAGCGGCTCATCTGCCGAAAGGGTACCTTCCTGGGGAGTTTGAGCCACAGGCCCACACCATATGACTGCCTTAGCCTGCTGGAATGTCTTGGTCAGTCCTGCACACAATTCCATCATTGCATATTTTCCACATAGTCTTCCTGTGAGCATAAAAATAGAGGCCCTGCTATTCCAGGAGCTCCGTGCAGATGGGTCAGAGTTCAGGCTGCGCCCAGGTGCTGGCTTCTTGTTAGAAATCCCGCAGGACCTTCCTTCCGTTCCTACTCGGCTTCTCGGGCAGTCGCTGGGCTTGAACCCCCTACTTTAGCACACCGTCCCTGGCCCCGCTCTGAGGGGGCGCCTCCCTTCCCATGGCCTCAGTTGCTGTTTGGTGCAGTAAGGACCAGGCTACTGGGACAAGCCTTGCCTGCCCTGCTATTCCACTGCTTGTAGGGAACCTGCGCCTCCCATCATCACCATCCCTGCCCAGACCACTCAGAGCTGCAAAGGTGCCTCCAGCCCCCTGGGGCTTTTGTGGAAGTGAGGAGATACTGAGATATGGGGTAGATGCTCACAGTAGTCTGGCTTCTAAAAGCTGGTGGTTACCAGTTAGGCACATCACGGTTTGGGGTCAGGAAATGAGTCACTGTACTGTAGACTGCACGTCTTGCTGGGCGACCATCTGAGAGGCCAGGCCGGAAGCACCGTGCCAGGACGCAGGGAACTGGGCTGCAGGGATTTGTTCCTTCTCTCCCAGCAAACGATGTGGACCTTGGTCTGTAATGCTAGATTTTCTATCTGCTGGTTGACCTTTAAGCCCATGGCGCTCATTTGTTGAAAGTTGAGAATGTTTGGTCGTGAAGTCTCGGTAATTCCGGTGTGTTTCTGGACGACCGGCTCTAATTGTCAGTCTTGATTGGGTTGAAGGTTTGTGTGCCACCGTGGCCCCTCCTTCTCTCCTCCCTTTTTCTTCTGTGATCGTTTTTCACTGTCTTCCTCTCTGACGAAAGCAGTTCAGGCCACACATTTTCTTTCTTTTTTCGCCTAAACATTTGTAGCCCTGTGAAGTGTCTGATTTGGTTCCCTGGGGGAGTTAATAGCCAAGGAGACCCTGGCCAGAGGTATTCTTAGACTTCATTTCAAAGTCAAAAAAATCTTAACGCTTTCTATTGATCCTCCGATTGTAAACACGCCCGGTAGCTCACTGGAACATCTGTCCATCATTTGTATATTCAGAAAATGATCAGAGAGCCATGTAGACCAAGGTATAAATAACCAAAAAATATTAGAAATTGCAGCGAAAATGCTGCCTGCCGCTGAATGCCTCAGAGGAAACACACCTTGCGAGAGGCAGCTGAGTCCCCTTCAGGCTGCCTGTGAGGTGCAGGAGGACAGTGGCTGCGCTGAGATCAGGGTCACGTGACCTGCTGGAGTCAGCACACCTGGCAAGGCTGCCGACCTGTGAGGGCACCCTTTGTTCCCTTCAGGCTTGGCACCAGCTGACTTTCTCCTCCCTCTTGGTTTGCTTCCTCTGTTGCTCGTTGGCTACCGTCTGTGTCTCCTGCAAGTCCTGGTCGGACCTTACATGTGGCTGTGAATGTAGTTTGGATCCCTGGAATCTGAAGAACTGATTATTATTATTAGTAGTAGTAGTAGTTGCCTATATCTGAAATGGGAGAACAGGACTTTTGTCTTCAGTGCCTGGCGTCTGGGCCCTCAGCTGGGTGCTGTCTGCACTCCACCCACCCTCAGGAGACCTAGAACATCCCCAGCCTGCATATTGCTGTAATTCACCCCACCTCACCCCAGGCTCACACGCTGGGAAGGTGAACAGGACTGGTCAGGTCATGGCTTCTGTCTGTAAGCATTTTTCCAAGGCTCCTGCTCCCTCTGAAGCTGGTGGGTCACTTCTTTGTGACAGCAGCTTGACACAGTAGCAAGGCTCTTTTTTTTTGTAATAATGTATTTTTATTTTATGTGTTTTGGTGCTTTGCCTGCATGCATGTCTGTGCGAGGGTGTCAGAAGCCCTGGAACCAGAGTTACAGACAGAATGCAGGGGTTTGAGGGCTTTATATGGTAGATGTGTACAGAAACAAAGGAAGGCTAATTCTTACGTAGTTTGTGGATCCATTGAATGTTGAAGTGTGCCTTGTGTTCGGTTTCATGTCACGAGAAACGGGAGTTTTAGAAACTTGGTTGAAAAGTCTTCTTCTGGGCAGCTTCACACAAGCAGGGGGTCCTGCCTGCTCGCCGCAGAGCCCCCCACGGCGCACTGAGGAGGTCCTAGAAGCAACAGCAGTCACAGACACTGGGTGCTGGGGTAGGCGTACTCTCTAACATACTCAGCCAGGGTCTGTGTGGACTTTTTTATTTTCCTGCAAGCTTTCCAGGCTACATGGGGCATCGGGACAATGCATTTCCCGCACACACAGGAATGTGTGCTTCTTGAGGGCAAATACTGTGTCTAAGATGGCGCTCTTAAAATAGCAGGCGGTCCCTAGTGCTTGAACTTCGTGAAGACTGTCCTGCGTTCAAGGAATTCGGTGTTTCGGGAGCTCCGATGCAGACACTAAGTGCTTACGGGCCAGGTGCGAGGCGTAGCAGTGACGGGGAGCATCTGCGGGAGCAGGGTGAAGGGCTGCCTGGTGACTCTCCTGGGCAGGACAGCAGGCTGGGCGCAGTGTCCCTGAGGTCACACACTCAGGTGTGTGTTTTATGGCATTACGCCGTGGTGGAGGATGGCGGCACTTGACCCCAACGGTCTTCCCCATTTCAAGTGTTGGGTGTCACAGCTGAGGGTAATTAACCACAACCAGGAGAGGACCTTAAACCCCACACCCCCTCAAAAGTGGTTCTCTTGAAAGAACAGAACCCCAAACTTTGCATATTCTGTGAGGTGGCGGCATCCAAGACTGAAGAGCCTACACAGGAGGGCAGACCGAGTGGCGGAAACAGACCGTGTCTCCAGCCACCACCATTCCTGGAACCTCTCTTGTCCTCGGCTGTGAAGCTGGAAGATTGTTCCTCCCTTTGGTTTCCCTGCATTTTGCCAGCACAACACAGAGGCTGGCCAAGGGAGCAGACAGACAAGTCTAGGCGACAGAGTGTCCTGGAAGCGACAGGCTCTTGAGGGTGCTGTCTCCAGCCTCCTCAGCCGGGTCTTGGAGGCTGTCCCTGACACCCGAAAAGCTTCAGCATGCTCCTGAGGAGACAGAGCACATCACAGCCCAGCCAGGCATGCCACAGGCCTCACCTACTTTTCTGCAAGCTGAGCTTTTTGTTTTTAAGCCATGTGTGTAGGTTGGTGCCTTTCCACATTACCCCAAGTGTTATCTCTTCCGTGTTTACTCACCTGGTAGGAAGAGCTCGTTACCACAGCCTGGTTCAGCTGCCTGTCCTCAACAACCAACCGAAGGAGGCAGTGTAAGAGGCAGAAGGGAGAGTTATTCACGGTGGCCATATTGGGCAGAGGGACAGAGGATGCAGACTCCCCAGGTTGCCTTCGGGGGGACAGTGATGGAGGGTTCAAATAGGAGGAAGTAAGAGGTGCTTTGCTGGTCCCTGCCCACCACGTGTCCCCTGCCAGGTCATCCAGTTAGTTGTAGATTTTTCTCCTGGAGGTAAGCTCCTCTCTTGACCGATCTCAGGGCTTTAGCCATTTCCTCTTCTGGGGGAGACCCTGATTTCTTAGGGTCCACCCTTTCCATAGAGCACAAACCTCTCCTTAGAACACACTCATCCCTCCACACAGGTTGGTCACACGAGGCCCAGGCTTCCTTCTGGGAGGCTTTGCCACCAGGTAGAAACTTGCCTTCCAGTGCGATTAGACTAGACGTTCCTTACCTCTACCCCTATAAAGTCTCCAGAGCCTAGCGTGGCTCCTACACAGCACTTGCCTAGATGAGGTCTCCTACAATTGGCTCCTCCCCAGTGTCCCTCCAGCCAACACTGTGAAGCATTCGTAGGCCCAGCGGTGGATATACCCAGGCAAAGCACTGATACCAGCACCTACTTTTAGACTCACCTGTTCCAACCTAGAGGACAGAGGAAAATAAGCAGGGTTCCACTTTTTCCTGCGGTGCCTTTGGAGATGAACTCCACGGGGGTGTTTCAAAGTAAGGTGTAGCATTTGGCCTGGAGGATAAGTTCAAGGCCAGCCTGGGCTACATAAGAACCTGCCCCATGAATGAATGAATGAATGAATGAATGAATGAATGAATGAATGAATGAGAAGGTAAACACAGCGCTGACAAATGCAGGCTTTCCACAGTGGAGTCAGCTGTGGGAGGACAGCAGTGGGAACTTTATGCTCCGAGTCCAAATTCAAGTTGATTGGGTGGTTCTGTTTGGTGTCGTGTTGGAGGCACCCCCCTTTCTGAAAACATCATGTGGCTTGGTGGTGATAATCAGACAGAACCCTGTCTTCCCCTAGATGCCAGGATTACAGAGGGCCCACCTCTCGGCCGATATGTTTAGAGTAACGATTGTGAAGTCTGCTTCCAGTAAGTGGCCATTTTTAAGCTCCGGGGGCATCAACACATACACGCACGGCCTCAGAACTAGCTAAATCAGCGTGAGCGCTATAAAACCCACACGGCTCCCACCGATCTGCTCCGAGCATCATTGAAGCCCCTGGTCCTGTGGGTCTGCCGCCTCCCTTTTCAGTTGGAGTTTGATGGACAGGTACCAACAGTGAGCTGCAGAGGCCGTTAGGACGCCCTGCCCACCTGAGGCTCAGTGCCTTCCTGTTTAGGATGTGTTTCCCTTCAGTATTCATCTGGCTCCTTGTACCACAGAGAACAAAGCAGTGGCTTCCCAGAGGAGGGGTGAAGAGAGAGAGAGAGAGAGAGAGAGAGAGACAGAGACAGAGACAGAGGGAGGGAGGGAGGGAGGGAGGGAGGGAGGGAGGGAGAGGGAGAGAGAGAGAGAGAGAGAGAGAGAGAGAGAGAGGTGCCCTGTGTCCTGTAGGTGCTGGCCCTGTCCCCGATGTCTCAGCCGCAGGCACAGAGGCATCTTCCTGCGTAGGCCTCTCCTGGGGGCTCTGCTCGAGACCCTGGAGGGAACTCAGGCGCATAGTGTCACAGGTGGCTCCGCCCCATCCTGCAGAAAGGGAAGGGATGATTAGTTCAGCTGCTTCTTAGTGATGACATTCCCAGAAGCCTTTGCTAAGGGACTCGGGGTGTGGAGCCCTGGGGAGTGTTGCTGGTGTGGCTTTGCACTACTCTGGTGAGGCTTGTGTCCCAGTTTCAGGGCCCATGGCCAGTCCTACCTAGATGATGACATGTAGGGTGTCTAGGTGCACTCCGGATGCTTCCCTCCCAAGTTATTCCAGCCCCGGCATCAAGGCAGGCCACACACTCCGCCTCTGTTCTTGGGGAATGAAGTGTGTCATCTTCCCATCATGCACCAGTGTTCACGGCAGAATAATTAACACCAGAGGGGACCGGGGAGGGGTCTGAATTAGGTAATACCTTGCCACTTGTCCCTGGGCACTTACAGAAAGTCAGTCCCCTGATGATTAGTGTCATAGCGATGTTAGACTGATTCCTAGCGCTCACTGTGAAGGGAACCTTTAAAAGGACATGGTCTGTGAGGTCCTGTTAGACCAACGCAGAAGACTTGGAGCAGTGTCCACGGGCCAGGTTCCTCGCAGATAACGGACCTGGGGGTTATCTTAGCCTTTTCTCCCCCTGGAACTAACAGCCCACTATTTCATAGGCCAAGATAAAATTGTCTAGTAGCTTTACAAAACAGAATATCCCCAGAAAAAAAAAATCTTCAGCCAGACCATGGGTCCACAGAAAGAGAGGAGCCTTCTCTTCCTAATTTACTATCTTTGCCTCCAATAAAAGGACAAGCTTCCTTCTGCTCTTTAGAGTGGTCACCTGGGAGAATGTGACGAGGGTACTCAGTCCTCACAGGCTAAGGAAGCGAGAGAGGTCACGGGATGGTCTCACAAGGGAGGAGGCGGTGGGTGCACTGTGCTGTGTGCGAGTTTACAGTATTCTGTTCTAGTCACGTGCCTGGTGGGAAGATGGTGGCACAGAGGTGTGGTGCCAACCTTGTAGTGCCGGTCCCTGCTCTGCTTACCAGGACATCCGGCAGTGCCAGACAGACAACAGATTTTATGTCTATCATGTTGATTCCTGTGCTTCATCTGAGTATGCTCTTTTAAAGACTTATTTATTTATTGTATTAGCAGTGTTTGCATACATGTATATAAGTACCTCAGGTGTGTGTGGTGGCTGCGGGGATCAGAAGAGAGGGTGTCAGGTCCCCTGGAATCAGAGTTGCAGACAGTCGTGAGCTGCTGTGTGGGGACTGAGAAATGAGCCCAAGTCCTCCTGAAGAGCAACCGGTACCCTTAATTGGGCTCCCTGGACTCCGGTGCTCTGGGGAGACATCCACTGATGGCTGTGGACACAGAACAATAATAATAATAGCAGGAACAAGATGTTCTGTGAGAGGTCAGGCAGTGGTGGTGCACACCTTTAATCCTGGCACTCGGGTGGCAGAGGCAGGCCGATGGATCTCAGAGTGTTTGAGGCCGCCCTCATCTACAAAAGCAGACAGCAGGACTACCCAGAGAAACCCTGTCTCGAGGGGTTAAAAAAGATATTCCTTGGGAACCTGTTTAGTTTTATGTGTTGCTATTGTTGTTATTTCTCATAAAAAAAAAGTAATATAAAGTCTTAATTCCTAAGATAGCTCATTTGAGATGACTTGGTCTTCTCACTAGCAAAGGATCCAAGATTCCCCGTGGAATCTAAGTCTTGGCCGCCAAGTAAGATCAGTGTACCCCTGGGCTGAGGGAAACCCTCAGGTGTACTGCTTTCTGAAACCTAGACCAGACTCCGAGCCATACCCTGGCCACCACTAACTTAACAAGGCCCACCAAAAGCATATGTGCTCTGTTCGCTGTCAGTCCCAGAATGCCTGGTCCCGTTCCCTTTAGACCTATTAACCTCAGGAGGCCTACAATAGGAGTAAATAAGAGCTACGGTGAGTGAGTGCTTCTGTGCACTGTTGACCTTCGGTCTCAGACTTGAGATGAAGGGCTTCACTGCACAAAGCCTGGGCTCCGTGATCAGCCCGGAGCAGCCCACTTGCTTCCTGCGGTTCTCAGAATGAATGCCCTTAGTAACTGGATGTCTTTTCTCTTTTCAGACCCTCACACTGACAGAAGACCTACAGAGAAAACCCTTTGCCAAATCTGCTCCCAGCAAGTGGACAGTGACACCGTTTACAGCTTGACACCTTTGTGAATTCCACGCCATTTTCCTAACCCAGCAGAGACTGTTAGCAGCCCTGGCCCTGGGTCAAGCCCTTACCCGTGGAACAGAACTCTGTAATGTATGCAAAATCTAACTCTCCGAGTGACCTGCCAGCGAGGACAGCACCATCCACTCCCCTTCAGAGCTCGCCAGGGGCCCGAATCGCGATTCTGTAGTGCTTTACTATCGAGGTTTATGGGATATTTTAAGCATTGATTGTGTTTGTTTCCCTTTGACCCTCTGGTTTTTTGGTTTTGTTTTTTTTTTTTTTTTTTTAACACAGTAACTTGCAGTATTTTTCTGTTAAAATGTTAACTGCCCTTCCCCTAGCACACATATAAGCCGAAGGAAACCCAGTCTGGGTTTCAACGTCACAGGTTCGGAGCCCGTGGAACTCCGCAAACTTAACACATTACATAAACTAAAGGGGGAATTTTTCTTTCTTCTTCCGTTTGGTAGAAAATTATCCTTTTCTAAAAACTGAACAATGGCACAATTGTTTGCCCCGAGTACCCGTCCAGGACTGAACTTGTGCGTAGGCGAAACAAACGGAGGCAGGCATCTGACCCAGCAGTCTCCAGTTCCGAGTCGGGTGGTCCGCGGATGGGGACCCCAGCAGCCGCCCTGCAGCTGCCTGGCCAGTAGGGCTTATGGTCCCATCCTTCCCCTCAGCTAATGCAGTAGACAGACCCTGCTCTCAGAACTAGGACCTCTCCACGAAAGCACAGCTACTGCTCATTGCCAAATGCCACGGATGGGTTTAGTTTTAAGGAGAAAAAAAGAAGAAGAAAAACCGCGTGTGGTGTTTTGCTTCGTAGAAGATAGGGGGTTGCTGGTGGGCCATTGAGAGAGTGCAGTGAGAAATGTGGAAATGGACAAACCAAGTCTGCACGAAAGCAGGTCCAGCTTCTCTGTTTTCGAAACACACACATCTTTTGATTATTTCCAACCTTGCCGTGTATACTCTGATTTTCTAGAAGTGTATGGGTGACAGACCATAGCGTACAAGGTGATACATATATAAGCTTAGGGTGTAATTGTACAAGAGACACTTGGAAATACAAGATAAGGCAGTTTAAACTTTTTTTTTTTTTTTTTAACTTTCTCTGCTTCTATGAATCTCATGTTTTTGTTTGTTTTCAAAAAGTTACGGTGCTGTATAGGTGCTTTCTGTTTAACCTGCAAAGTGTGAGTGTATCCATTGCCCTTTGACAGGCAGGCAGCACAGTTGGGAACACCTTTGGCACATACGAAACTGGTGTGACGGTGCCCCGGTTAGCACAGCATATACATACTTCTCCAAGGTGATACTCGAAGACTCTCCTTTGCATAAAAGCATTAGGCATATTAGTGTATAAAAGTGTATTTTACCATGTACAGTACAAAAATGGAACTTTATGCATGGCGTTAGGAATGTGGGCTGGCGTTCCAGCACGGTCTCCCTGCTTGAGTTCTCGCTCTTGCTTGCACCGTGACAGTGGACATCAACACAGGCCTGCCGCCCAGTCTCCGCGCCCACCACCTTTGCTTTATAACTCCTCTGGGGTGATGTTGGTGGCCATCATAACGCTCCTAGCATAATGAGCGTTCCATTTGGTATTGTCACACGTCTTTCCTGCCTCACTTGGGTTACCGTTTCTGAGCGATGGCTCTGTCGGTTTCACTCTGCCTTTCCCGAAATCTGTACATTGTCACGTGGTTGTGGCTCTAGTGGGCCTACAGCACATTGCCTTTTCAAACTGCTACATGTTTAAAGTCTAATTTTGGAAATGTGGATGGCATTCATGTGGTCTGCTTGTCGGTGAGCCGCACCTGCTTACTTTACTCCTTTGTGGAGATGCTAGCTGCTCCCTGGTCCTCGGTAGTCAGCTGTGCACACAGCCTGGGTCATTTCAGGCAGAGGGCTGGCGGGCTGGCTTCCCAGAGAGCCGCTTCCTTGCTGGGCTGCATGGAGGTGGCGGCTGAGGGAGTGGAAAGAACTCAGGTACAAGAGAGAATCCCAAGTTGCTTCCAGCAGGAGGGCCCTGGGAATTCTCATCTGAGTTTAAAGCAACTAAGCAGACTAATTCACAAGGTGGCCCTTAGCTGTGCAGTTTACAGGCTCTGGGGAGTGGGAAGGCAACCCTCTGGTGTATAGGCCCTGGTTTTAAAACGTTGAATTCCTTTTAGACATGCAACTTCTCATTTATTTTTTTTCCCCAGCGTTTGTTGGATTTCAGGCACCAAGTCTCACAGAATGTCCTAGAAACCGATTATAAGCTGAAGCAAGGACCGTGTAAGGCCACGGTGGCCTCGGTAGCTCAGAAAAGCAGAGGCAGAATGCTTTGGTATACTTACTCTAAAGTAATGTAGAGTGCACAAATAGGGTGTGTGCAGAGCTACGGCCTGCCAGGCCAGGGACCCTTGCACACCCACCTTCAGGGTCCCTACAGACAGGCTTAAGAAGCCCGCCCGGGTCTGCGGCAGTCAGACTTGGCAGAGGTGACGCCTGGGCCCTCTGTACCTTGTGTTGGAACCCTGCCTTCCAGGTAGGCTAGTCATTGTCCGCCAGGTAGCATTCTCCATGTCTTAAGTCCCTGAGAGTAAAATGCTCCATAGAGACATGTGACCTAATGACCTGCTAGGCTAGGGCCAGGGAACCCTGGTGAGAAATGCCTGTGGGCTCCTGGGCTCCTCAGGCTGCAGAGCCTGACATCTCCTACCAAAGCTAGAGAAGAGCGTGCCAGCCTTCCCCGCCCTGGACTTGGTAACTGTGACTGCACCTGAGGTGGTGTCTTCATTGTATCCTCTGGGACATGACAGCTGATGAAGCACATAGAACTTTCCCTAAGTCCCCTGCTGATGGAGCATCCTGCACACAGGGGCTGCACAAAACGGACATCGTTTTTTTAGCTTGATGATTAGCATCATGTGTGTTGCTTTCCCAGCCAGAGGAGAGGTCCTTCCCATCTCAAGGGCGACTGCAGCTAACTTCCAAACCCATACACAGGTTCAAGGTCACAGGGACAGACACCTTTGCCTTTTCCTGAGGAGTGCCATTCCCTGAACGGACAGGCGTCGTTGGGATCTTCTGGGAAAGACCTTCAGGACTAAAGCAGAGAGAAAGCAAGTCTGTCCCTGTGACTGGGGGACAGGGATGCAGAAACAACGCCTTTTCTCTCTAGAAACAAAGGGAAGGCGGTATAGACTTGTTCCTCCTTCTTGGCAGATTTGGGGAACGTCATATGGCTAGGCACAAAAATGTCCTTTTTAAAATGAAAGGCAGACCTTGTGTCGAGAAGCAATCGCTGGTACAGAGGTAGAAAGGAGCCAGCTGTGGAAGTGGAACAGCAGGGGACCAGGGGTGGCATGGGAGAGAGTGTCTGTCAAATAAGACGTTAGAGCAGTGCCCAGGCCACTGCCAGGAGCGTGTGGTATTTGCACTAAGCCTTCCGTGTAGAACACGCAGATTAGATGGATGAAGCATTTTCTCTTGTTGAGTTTCATGCATTTGTATTTTCCTTTCATGAGTTAATAATCACAAGGCCTCTGCCACACTCCAGGAATACTTGTGCAGCTGGTTTAAAAAAAAAAAATGTGTGTCTGGTCACTTATTTCTCTGAAATTATCTCATTGCCTGGCAGTCAGCCTTGTTCTTGTGTACTTGTCCAAGCACATTACGTACGTGGGAATGTAAACAGATGTGGGAGAGACCAGAAGAATATTGAAAAATGTCTTGTGCATTTGGGCTTTACATGGTTAACTTTTTTTTTTTTAAGGAAAAAAAAAAAAGTTGCATGAATGAAACTCTGTACACAGTGTCTGTAAAAACAGCTTATCTGTCTCGATTTCTCGCTTCTGCCCTGCACAAACTAGAATTTAGTATGGCGCGTGCCATATTCAGACACCTAAGAAGCAGCCCACCGTGCGGTGTGAAGCAGCTCGTCCCTTCCAAGCAAACACTACTGTGCTGCGTTCCGAGTCCTGGGGACCTCGTCTAACCACACATGGCCATGAATTATCCTGACCGCCTTCTTCTCAAGGATCGAATCCAGGTTGATTTGGGAATCTGCCCCTTCCCGGTGAAATGGAGATGCTTTACTTCCCTTGGTGTCCGTAGATATGCCTGTGTATTCCATTGAAAACCATAATCTAGTTTGTAAGGGAGACGGTGACGCATGTAAATAAAGCATTGATGACACTCGGTCCCATGCCCAGAAGCCTCTGCCATCACCGCTGCTCTGTGCACCCCCACAGGTGATATGGTTGGGTTTGTGTGACAGTCTTCCTGTGGGATGGGTCACGTCCCCGGCTGGGAGGGGCAGAGACCTGCAAGGCTGTTACATCTACATGAAATGAGCCCAGTGAAGTCTTACTCCACACCCCACTTCTGACCCCCGTAGACAAGCAGCTTAGGAAGGCGCATTCACGGAGCTGTTGGTGCTGGCTTAGTGTGCACTGACTCCTGCAGCCCCAGAGGAGCTGTTAAATAGGAAGGCGGGACGCGGGCTCTGCCAGTCCTAAAGGCGTCCTCCTGCCATGAGTCCAGTGAATAACCACTGGTCATCAGGGCCCTCCTGGTACAATCTCCAGACTGGTAGCAACAGAACCAACACCAACTGTGTCTGTGTTCACTCCTGACCTGGCCAGTGCTGTCGAGAGGAACAGAACATTGCAAAACTAGCCCAGGTTATCTCAATCATTTCTTTCTTAATACACGTTATAAAAATTACTGCACTTAGAGAAACTTCCCAAGAACTAGTGTAAAGGCCCTAAGACATAGACCTGTTCATATCTCAGTTTAAGGGGGTAGAAGATTTGTAAGTCAGGCTCTTGGGGTAGGGTCTGTCTTAAAAGGCAGAATAAGCTCTGCCTTCAGTCTTTGAACCTTTACAAAGGGAAAGAAAGCCCCTAGCCCCTTTGGGTGTCCAACTGGGAGAGGTGTCCTTTTCACCTGACATTGTATCTGGATTCTGTTCTCAAAAGATGAAAGAGATCTGTAATGCCAGTTGCTATAAGACTGAGATGTGAGAGCGGGGTGAATATCCCACCGACAGTAAGTTAAAATCCCTTTGATAATCATGAAGTCTCTGAATGGCAGTAGCCAAACCTTGTGACAGCTCAGGAGAGCCATGGCCTGGCCCCAGCCTTGGCTGTGCTGTGCCCCAAACCAGAGCCAGGGCTGGGTGACGGGCACTGCTCCCACATCTGATTTAAAGGGAAGGTCTATGAATCTTTAATTCATGGTCGGGTACTCTGGACAAGGCCTTCAAGCCATCAAAGGCTCTGTAGACACATACCATCCAAATCGTAGTCCACAGCTGCAGTTAGTGGCCAATAGCAGAGAAAAGTGGGATTCCTCGCCAGTAACTAGACTCTGGAACACACGGCCACGCCTGGGAAGCTGGGGAGGTAGGGAGGTAGCTTGTCTGGTGGGGGGCGGCCCATGGTGCTCTGCGTGCCTTTTAACTTGCCTGGGTGGTGGGAATGGGCAGACATGGGTGAAGAGGGGACCTGCTCTGTTGAGAGCAATGGTCCTGGCCCATAAGCCCATGCACTTGCAGGGCTAGAGGAACAATTTCTTCTAGATGTTTCCTCATCAAGAATATACAGAAGCCGAGGCCTGGAGAGATGGCTGCTCTTCTGCAATGGCCTTGGGGTGGTGGCCGCATTTTAGGGCTTCCGGTGTCCGGACACATGACCCCTTATAAGGAAGAGGGGCTGCTCTCCCTCTCCCTCTCCCTCTCCCTCTCCCTCTCCCTCTCCCTCTCCTTCGCTCCCTCCCTCCCTCCCTTCCTCCCTCCCTCCCTCCCTCCCTCCCTCCCTCCCTCCCTCCCTCCCTCCCTCCCTCCTCTCTCTCTCTCTCTCTCTCTCTCTCTCTCTCTCTCTCTCTCTCTCTCTCTCTCATTGTGGTGGGAGCTTCCCAAAGGGCATGCAGGGCAAGCTCCATATACAAAGGAACAGTTTTTAGAATGACTAGTTTAGTGCTGTCAGCATGGAAACCTGAAGAACAGGCTGTGCATGTGTTCTGGGGTTCTGCCTATGTCTGGCACTCAGTAACAGCTCAGCTGCTTTTGCCTGGTTCTCTGAAGACTAAAGAGGCCTAGCTGAGATGCTCAGGCCAAGCCCTAGCTGCTTCCCTGAGTGAATGAGTTCCACAGGTGACACAGGAGTGGGACGCAATGGACTGAGACCTGGACCAGCAGGGGATGTGGGAAAGACAGATGGCTGGGCTTTCTAACTGACATCAGAACTCAGGCATCAAAGTGAAAGTTAAGACAGTCACAGGAGAGAGTGACTAGTGGGCATATTTGGGACTTAGTGTACTCCAAGAAACACCAACTCTGGCAAGAAAAATAGGCTGCCAGAGATTCCAGACAGAGGAGCTCCGCCTCCTTAATAGAGTGGGAGGCATCAGGGCAGTGGCCTGAACAAAGGTGGCGTTTGGGGGTGCGCCCTGGCAGAGTCTAGGAGGGCGTTGGGGAAAAGAAGCCACGGTAACTAGAGAACTGTTCCAACATGGTACCCACAGAACTCCCATTTCTGTGGCTCCAAGAGAGCTCCTCAGGGCTCAAATGGCCGAAGCATCAATCTCCACATGCCCTCTTTCTAGCCAAGGTAAATGGCGATGATGGAGAAGTTAGTAGGCACAGTGCAATGGCTGAGTCTGGGGAAGGGAGGCAAGAGGGTCATGTGTGCTATTGTAACTTACTAAAGGAGGAGTGTTTTAAGACAGCTGTATAAACCAGGTGGTGGTGATGCACGCCTTTAATCCCAGCACTTGCGAGGCAGAGGCAGGTGGATCTTTTGTGAGTTTGAGGACAGTCAGAGCTGTTACTCAGAGAAACCCTGTCTCAAAAAGCCAAAACAAACAAAACAAAACAAAAGCAGAAAAGATAGATTGTATAAAGACAGCTTCAAAGGAGGTGGGGTGGCTTTGCCAGCTAAGCCCGGAGCAGATAACTCAGTAGGAGAAGGGTGATGGGTCCTAGAAGAGGTGATAATTTGATAACTACACTGTCTAAGTGATACATGACTTCCACAGGGCGGGTGCGGTTGGAACTCTGTGTCCTCATAGCCTCGGGTTTCCTTAACTTCTCCCCACGTACATCATAGATAGCACAGTAAGAAAGTGCCCGATCAGAACAAAGAAATATTATACAGCCATTAAAACAACAAGCAGGAAAACCATCCACCTGCAGAGAAAATGCTCATATCAAATACACTTACAAATGTTTCTTGGTAACCGTACATATTTATATAAGAAAAATAAAATGCAGAATTCAAGTAGTATGTGCTAATATAAAACTGGCTGGGGAGAAATAATGCAAGGTACAATGTAAAAATAGAAATAATTCCTGCCCTGGCTACTCTGGCAGAACTCCACTATATAAACTGCACCATAATTGACTTAACCCAGACTCCCTGTTGATAGACATGACACTGGATTGCCTCCAGCCGTTTGTTGTGCTCAACAACATTGCTACAAATAATAGGTATGTCATGGCACACATGTTCCACGAGTCCTGCCCAAATATGGAATTGCTGAGCCAAAGGACAATGCACAGGTAATGTTGACAGAAGTTGACCCAACTATGCCCTAGTGGACCAGCCAGTTCACAACTGTTTTCTCACCGACTCCTAATTTTAACATTTTAAAAACACAGTTGCAAATAGTGTTTCCCTCCCTGCTGGAAACAAAGTTCTTTAAGTCCACACCCCAAGGCAAGGCAGGGGAGAAATGAGTCTCAGGGACAAGTGAGGATAAGGATCGAGGCCTCACAGGCCGCTCCAGAGCTACCTGACACAGCTAGGAAGAAGAGTAAGGGGCTGTCC
This sequence comes from Cricetiscus sungorus, assembly GCA_030556225.1. Lineage (NCBI taxonomy): Eukaryota > Metazoa > Chordata > Mammalia > Rodentia > Cricetidae > Cricetiscus > Cricetiscus sungorus. The sequence goes on from JANBXA010000731.1 coordinate 3,154,436, forward strand.
TGGGCCACATCAGGAAGTCTAGCTGCCAACCTGTCCATCCGGTCTGGCCACCGTCTCCTCCCCTCACGCCACCAGCTTGGACTGCATTGCCCCGGGGTCAGCAGATTCACCTCCCAGCTGGGCTCCCTCGCCTCCCAGAATTCCAGAGGGATGCCATCACCCCAAAAGAAACAAGTCTGGTCTCTCTGGCTTCAAACTGCACAGGCAGACCCATCCACAGTGAGATTGCACAAGCAGAGGGACGATGAGCACTGCCTCCCGGCCTCAGAGCAACCCTATTTCCGAAGGTCTGCAAGGCTGGAAGCCCTGGGACACTCAGTGGCTGCTCTTCCTGATGGGAGGGGGCGTTGCTGTCCAAGGGAGAAATTGTCAGACCCTCCCACTGCCTACCTTGCAGTTGGCAACGGGGGCGAAGGACAAGGGACAAGAAGCTGGAGTAAGAATAAGCCACACAGCCCTCTGCAGACTGCAGGGCCAGAGTCGGCAGAAGACCTGCCTTGAAAGAAGACCACATCCACTTGAGCCTTGCCCCACCAAGCTCCAGCACAGTGATGGCGACTAATGTCCTTAGTAAAAGGGAAGCAAGGCCATGCAGATGGCATGAGTATGCCCAGATGCGTCCACAAACCCTTCAGTCAAGTTCTGAGCCAACACTTCTTCCAGGTCTCCCTTCTGCATGAGAGATTGATCAGCTTTACTATATAAAAACAGATCTCCATGAGTTCAAGGCCAGCCTGGTCTACACTGAGTGAGTTCCAAGACAAAGGAACAAAACCATACAGCAAAACGAATCAAGCATTAATGAACCCATTAGAACGATTTGAGCACATACTAATGGAGGAGAGGTGGCCATTGTAAGATCTGTCCGCTCTCCTTCTCTTCTCTCCGGGATGTTGGTGGCAGCCACATTTGCAGTCTGCCCTTCATAGTGAAACCTAAGAGACTCAAACGTCCTGGAAAAGAACATCAAGAGATGCAGTTCTTGTCCTGGTCCTGCCACCACAACTATGTCCCCCGAGTGTGCTGACCTGACACGATTTACAGTCACTGGAGAGGAAGAGGTCTCAATTGAGGAGACCCTCCCTGAGATCAGGCTGGAGGCAAGCCTGCAGAAAGTTTTGTTAATTAGTGATTGATGCGGGAGGGCCCAGCCCACCGTAGGTGGGGCCACCCTGGGCTGGTGGTCCTGGTTCTATAAGAAAGCAGGCTGAGCAAGCCTGGGGAGCAGCACACACACACACACACACACACACACACACACACACACACACTCACACACACACACACTCACACACACACACACACACAACTCTGCTTCAGCTCCCGCCTCTGGGTTCCTGCCCTGTGCGAGTTCCTGCTCTGACATCCTTCAGGGATGAACAGTGATGTGAAAGTGTGAGTCAAATAAGCCCTTTCCTCCCGAGCTGCTGTGTTCCTGGTGTCCCATCATGGCTCTAGGAGCACAAGACACCCAGTAAACCGTTTCAGCCTCTCCAGGGATCAGTCCCCATCCGCAGAGTCTGCTGCATGAACATCACTAACTTCACAAGGTGGGCACGATGAGCCACACTGAAGCACGCAGGGGGGAGCACTCAGGGGGAGCACACACACACACAGGGGAAGCACACACACACACACACACAGGAAGAGCACACACAGGCGGAGCACACACACACACGGGGAGCACACACAGGGGGAGCACACACACACACAGGGGGAGCACACACACAGGGGGAGCACACACACGGGGGGAGCACACACACGGGGAGCACACACACAGGGGGAGCACACACACAGGGGGAGCACACACACGGGGAGCACACACACGGGGAGCACACACAGGGAGCACACACACAGGGGGAGCACACACACAGGGGGAGCACACACACAGGGGGAGCACACACACACACATACAGGGGGAGCACACACACAGGGGGAGCACACACACACAGGGGGAGCACACACACAGGGGGGAGCACACACACGGGGGGGAGCACACACGGGGAGCACACACACAGGGGGAGCACACACACGGGGAGCACACACAGGGAGCACACACACGGGGAGAACACACACGGGGAGCACACACACAGGGAGCACACACACACAGGGGGAGCACACACACACAGGGGGAGCACACACACACAGGGGGAGCACACACAGGGGGAGCACACACACAGGGGGAGCACACACACGGGGGAGCACACACACGGGGAGCACACACGGGGAGCACACAGGGGGAGCACACACAGGGGGAGCACACACACAGGGAGCACACACACACACACACAGGGGGAGCACACACACACACAGGGGGAGCACACATGCACACACACAGGGGGAGCACACACACACAGGGGGAGCACACACACACAGGGAGAGCACACACACACACAGGGGGAGCACACACACACACACGGGGAGCACACATGCACACACACAGGGGGAGCACACACACACGCACACACACAGGGGGAGCACACATGCACACACACGGGGGAGCACACACACACACACACACAGGGGGAGCACACACACACACACACAGACTTGTATCCAAACTACAGATGCTACTTTGAGTGAGGATGTTGCTGAATGACAATGTTGCTGAATGACAATGTAAAATTCCCAGAAGGGAAACTGGGGCAGCGATGGAAAGGAGGATGAAATTGATGATGGAGACAGATGCGGGCATCAGAGGTAGGGTTAGGGGATGGAGGTGGAGACAGATGCAGGCATCAGAGGTAGGGTTGGGGGATGGAGGTGGAGAAAGGAGGGGATGGAAACAGAGCAGAGAGGCTATGGAGATGGGACTAGAGAAGATGGGGATGCAGATGGGGATGAAGATTGGGAAGACGGGGCGGGGGGGACGTAGGAAGGAGGATAGAGGAGATCCAGATGGGGATAGGCGTTGAGATGAAATGTAGGTGGACAGAGCAGGTGTGTCCGTGGCGTCTGTGTCATAGGTGGTGCGCTCTGCCCCCAATCTCAAGCCCCGTGACATACTTGTCATTGCACGAAATCTCTCGTTCTGGTTGAAAGCAGGAGTGAAACGGAGCACCACGGGGGCTGTATTATTTATTTTTCATCGCCGTGACAAAATACCTTCCAAAAGCAACCTGGTGAAGAGTGTTGGTTTCGACTTCGTTTGGGCATGGTAGCAGCTGGTCACGTGGCGCCCACTGCACCCGCAATCGGGAAGCAGAGAGAGGAACGCTGCTGCCCAGCTGCTTTCCCACCTTTATTTAGTCTGGGTCTTCCCACCTCAGTTTACCTGCTCTACACAGCTCTTCACAGGCATGTGCAGAGTGTGTCCGGTAGGTGACTCAAGGTCCTGACAAGCTGACGATATCAGTCGTCACGGTGGCCCAAATGGATTGTCTGCCTGATGCAGACAAAGATTTTTACTAGTCTGAGGGAGGCTAAGAGGCACCGACTGAAACACACCCATGTAACGAAGGGAGACTGTCCTCCTGGTGGAGGTGGTGCTATGCGTGTGTGTGTGAGTGCCTGTGTGTGTGCCTGTGTGTGTGTGCGCGTGTGTGTGCCTGTGTGTGTGTGCGCGTGTGTGTGCATGTGTGTGTGTGGGTGTGTGTGCCTGTGTGTGTGTGTGCATGTGTGTGTGTGGGTGTGTGTGCCTGTGTGTGTGTGTGCATGTGTGTGTGCATGTGTGTGTGTGTGTGCCTGTGTGTGTGTGTGCATGTGTGTGTGTGCGCGTGTGTGTGCATGTGTGTGTGCATGTGTGTGTGTGTGTGCGTGTGTGTGCCTGTGTGTGTGTGTGTGCGCGCGCACGTGCGTGTGCCTCTGTGTGTGCGCGTGTGTGTGAGTGTGCCTGTGTGTGCATGTGTGTGCGTGCCTGTGTGTGTGCCTGTGTGTGTGTGCCTGTGTGTGTGCATGTGTGTGTGTGCCTGTGTGTGTGCATGTGTGTGTGCCTGTGTGTGTGTGTGCATGTGTGCATGTGTGTGTGTCTCTGTGTGTGTGTATGTGTAGTGTGCCTGTGTGTGTGCCTGTGTGTGTGTGTGTGTGCCTGTGTGTGTGTGTGCATGTGTGTGTGCCTGTGTGTGTGTGTGCATGTGTGTGTGCCTGTGTGTGTGTGTGCATGCCTGTGTGTGTGTGTGCCTGTGTGTGTGTGTCCCTCTGGTGTCGCTGTCTCCAGGATGGGCTCTGATCGACGCTTCCTGCCCACAATACTGTCGGCCCTGCTGATGTTTAAGGAAGAATGTAATTAAAGAGGGCTACCGGGGTAGCTTAAGCTTTAATTGCTGTGTTGATGCCTCCCTGGGCGTAAGGGTTCAGGCCTCCTCCCTGAGGCCTGGCTGTGCCCAAGCTGACTCCACCCCCGAAGAATACAAGCATCTTCCCTGAGTGGTGCACACCACACAGGCCCGATTTAGTACAGGGCAGTCCTTCACGATGTGAGCATCTGCCAACTAAAGAGCTCAAACCAAAGGAAGAGTTACAAGGGGGGGCGGTCTGTGAGATGGAAAATCCGACAGCCCTCCGTGAGGACACGTGTCCTGCAGCCTGGGGCTCACGCTCCAGTGAGAAACACAGGGACTTCAGCGGCAGCTGTGGTCACGGGACTCTAGCTCCTTGGAGATAAAGGGCCCTCGCCTGTTTCCCAGGAGCAAAGGACACCTGGCTTGGGGATTCTAGCAGCGATTAGAGCTAATGTGTACAAATCACCTCTGTGTCTGCTGGCCTTGTCCGTCAGTGTGGGGTCCTGAGGACCTACTATGTGCCAGTATTACAGTCAGTGCTTAGAGCTTAAGCAATTTCTTTTTAAGAGTTCAAACTCTGAGAAAAGAAAAGAGAGGCAAAGATGGGCAGTCAGCTCAGGCAGGTTACTTAAACCCTGAGTGTCCAGTCTGAAATAGGAAGGTGACCGCGTTATCCTACCTTGTGTTACTGTGAGGATGAAGAGATACATGCATGAAAGGCCTTAGGGCGTGGCACACAGAAGCTTGGTAAGAGCAGCACTGTTCATAAGGACAGTGGGAGCCCCCAGGCAGCCCCTGACCACAGACCACGTAATCCGGTACTAAGTACTCCCTCTGCCCAATCCAAAGACAAGAGAGGCAAACTCTCCTGCGAGCGGTGTCTAGATGGCGTGTGCCAGGAAGACAGCTACCTTGGGCCCTAAGTAAGAAGTCTGTCAACGTCTCAGTGTCAACGCCTGAGGGCATTGCCCGCCACGATTCTGATGCGCTCTAAAGTTTAGATACCTCAGTCAAAGGTAAAAATGCCAGCCCAATTAGGCTTTTGTAGGACAAGATGTCCATGTCTTAAACCTGGAACCTGTAGATGTCTGGTTGGGCAGCAAGGGGAAATTAAGGGTTGGCCCCACAGCCTTATTAAAAATATGATGGCCTTGGTGGCCCTGTGACATCATAGAGATTTTTAAATGGAGTAGAGAAACCGGAGTCAAAGCCACAAGGAAGGCGGTGAAAGAAGAGCTTGCAGCCATGTTGGTACTGAAGATGGGAGGATGGGAGGGGCAGCAGATGCCCGAGGAGAGTGAGCAGAGGGAATCTGCACCTCACTGGTTTTTAGCTCAGCGAGGAGAAGCCTTGGTCTTCAGACATCCAAAATCGTAAGGCAACGTTACTATAACTTAAATAGTAAAAACCCAGAGGCAGATATGGGGTTCAAGGTGAAGATCAGAGAAACAAAAGAGCAGTCCACCAGAGAGCTCTTAACTCTACCAAGGCTGGGGCGATCCTGACCTCAGTTTGGCTGGAGACTAATTCCCTGAGGCTGGGTGTCAGCTTTGAGACCCAGGTCCCGTCTTATACTCCTCTCTAGTGCTGGGATTATAGGAGTGAGCTCTGTTTCTCTTTTAGATGGATTCACTCTCAGGGAGCCCTGGGTGGCCTTGAACTCACAGAGATCTGTCTCCTGAGTTCTGGGATTAAAGGTGTGTGCCACCACTGCTCAGCTTCTATGGCTGTGGCTGGCTTTGCATTCTGAGCTCCAAGCAGGCTTTATTAGATCATTAAAAACACGGGTTACTGTGTTGGTGGTAATTTGCACAGGTAGCAATAAGAAACTCACGTTCTGTTTTCCAGCGTGGACCCATGTCACTAGACACGGGTGACTCCTGTGCCCATGCCTGGCTGTGGAGTCTAGTGTAGCGTGTGGGTTCTCCTCCTGTGCCACTGAAGCCTCTTTGCTCAGTCTGGGGCTTGGGCAACTGTTGAGTGAGAACCCTGCATCAGAAGCATTCAGAGATCTACGGAATTCAGTCTCTGTCCAGGCAGCTCTGTCATGTTCGTGCTGCGGGAAAGGGAAAATGACCCACGTGGCTGCTCCCCGAAGCCAGGCGAAAGAAAAGGACCCTTAGGATGCCCCACCCCCCAACCAGTGCCATGTAGGAAGGAACACACAAGACTGGCCCCCCAGAAAGGCGTGGCCAGGCGAGGCCACATGCTTGGTTTCACACTGTATGTATTCTTTCCAGCCTGGTTCTTGCTAGTTGGCATAGAGGATTGAGCCGTGAAAAACACCTCCTGCAATCATAAAAAAGCATGAGTTCACAGAAGGCCTCAGAGCCTGCTTCTTAGAAAGGAAATGAAAGACTTCCAAAGTCAGACAACTATCTGATTAAGTCTGTCCCTGGTCATGGGCGTCACTGTCCATCGTGAGGGCCCTCCACACCCCTGGCTATCCACAGTTGAATCCACTTAGTTTTCAAATAAAACCAAGAGAAGGAAAAAGCCTTTCTTCTTCTGCCCTCTTTCCCTCCCTTCCTTCCCCTCCCTCCCTTCCCTTCCCTCCTTTCTTCCCTCCTTCCCTCTCTCTCTCTTCATTCCTTCCTCCCTTCTTTCTTCCCTCCCCTCCCTCCTCCCTTCTGCCTCCCTCCCTCCCTTCCTATCTATCTTGGGGGTGGAACTTGGGACCATGAATGCTAGGGCAGGCACTTACTGCTGAGCTGCACCTCCGGCATGAGAGGCAGATAATTTTCTTGAACTATATTGAAGATAAGGAGGCCAAAGTTCAAAGATGTTGGTATAGGTCCCAACTCTATCCTCCCATTTAGCTAGAGTCTTCCTATTTTCAACCCAGGGTTCTGGTTTTCAAGTTCGCAGACATCCTGTAAGTGCACAGTGCCAGGGTGTTGAACTCTGTACTCTATGCATTGAAAATCTAATGTTACCCAAACAAATGGCAGGCTGGCCCCAAAGAGCCCAGATCCAAGTTTAACCCCTGCCCTCACTTCACTTGCTGCTACATGGCCTCCAAGAGAGAAGTTCACACTCCCCGGTGTGCGGGAGTCTCCAGGGGTGCGGGAGTCTCCAGGGGTGCGGGAGTCTCCAGGGTGCGGGAGTCTCCCTGCGTGCAGGAGTGGTTGCGTGAACCTTGGGGAAACACCGGTTCTTTTGAGCTATCCCCAGGAGAAGCTGTTTGGCGCTCCCCTTGACTGGCTGGTGGGTGAGCCCTTGACTGGGTTTGGAAACCAAGGGTTAACAAGGACAGCAGAAGCTGGGCAGCTGTGGTCATTAGCCCTAATGAGGGGGCAGCCAGGAGGGAGGAACGCTCCCAGCTGTGAGGAGGAGGCTGCACAGGGTGTCTCCTGGTTGTTTTCCTGTCCCCCCAGCCACCACGGTGACTTTACTCTCCAGGGGAACTTCCTGGGGTGTGGGTTTGGTTTGTGAGCCCAGTACTGACATTCCCACAGTCAATGGATCGCCACTTGTGGGGAAACTTTGCTATTGATGTTGGGCCAGGATGGTTAGGGGACGGGACCTTCCAAATGCGGATTCTGTGGTTGGCCGCACAGAGCTGTATCCCCACAAGGAGAGCCAGGGCTGGGACAGTCACCCACAGGGTGGGGCTCAAGGGACAGCCACCACCCCTTCATCTACAGGCCCTATATTTTCCCATTACATTTTAAATTATTTAACAGTTTTTATACAATACATTTTTATCATATTCCTTCCCCTCCCCCAAGCCCTCCCAGGTCACCCCCCACCTCCCTACCCATCCGACATCATTCTCTGTCTCTGTCACTCTCTTCAAAAAAACAAAACAAAACAAAAAACCCCAAGAAAACAAAACTAACACTAAAAAGACAAAAGTCACCAAACCATAACAGAACACCCCCCTACACACACACACACACACACACACACACACACACACACACACACACACACACACACGCACGCACTCACACCTATCAGCTTAGGAACAGGACTTGAGGGGAACCTTTGTGGATTCCATGGCAGGTGAGGGGTGGGGAGGGTGGGGTCAGAGCTTAAGTGAGATGTTTTATTAGAAAGGGGAGAGGTAAGGAGACACAGACAGAGAAGACAGAAGAGAAGAGGAACACAGGCAAAGTCCTGTCTGCTCCAGGGAAACCCAGGGAGGAGAGAGGGAAAGAAATGGGGAGGCGGGCACGGTCTCTTTTAAAGGGTCCTTTGCACCTGTGTGCAGACTATGCAACCACGGACCCCTGGGCTGACCAGGGCACTGCCTGAGTGCATTCTGCCAGGTGACAGGGGCAGGCCAGCGTAATGCCTGAATCCTTACACAAACAACAAAGAAAAACCCCAAAATACAAAACCAAACAAACAAACAAAACCCCTCCCCCCCAAACCACAGGGTCTGTTGTGTGCTGGCCTACTGCTCCTGAGCTTGGGCCTGCCTGCTCTGGAGTGAGTTGCTGAGCCCTGTGTCACTGCACTGGAGAACAGTGGCTTTCCTCTCCAGCAGGAACACTTTGCACATAACTTCTTGGTCAGGGTTGGGCCTTGCGGGTCCTTCCTCTTCTCTGTGCCGGGATGGGTTGGTTTGGATTTGTGCCCGTGTGTGCCTGCTGTCCTGTCTGCACTGTGGCCGGCTGTGCCTTATATTCTGTCTTCAGACTTTGTTCTGGGTGCTGCTGGACCATTCATAACCCCAGCTACTCGGGAGGCGGAGGCAGGAGGGTCACAAGTTCAAGACCAGTCAAGGAAGGGTTAGGGGTAGTTAGGATCAGATGGAAGGCTCCAGAGAGCAAAGAATTAAGGAGGCCAGGTACCTGAGGCGCCATAGAGTGAGGGTACCCCCACAGCCTCTGCCCCCACAGCCTCTGCCCCCACAGCCTCTGCCCCCACCCTCAGTGGGGGGGGGTCTAGGACACTTAGAGCTGCAAGGGAAAAGAATACAGACGGGAGAGGGACCCTGAGGCTGACTGTCTCTCTTTGAAACACCGTATGTGTGAGGAGCTGTGGCTCTTCTGGCCTGACCCCCTCGTTCCTAGCCCCTCAGTAGCACCTTCATGAGCTGTTTGACAGACAGGGCCCTCGATGTCCTTACTGCAGTCAGCTGGAGCAGGAGCTCAAGCCCAAGCCGAACAGTAACTGAACAGACCTAGAGGGGGGTCAGAAACCCGAGGTGTCCCCAGGAAGCAGACATTGGGAAGAGCCCTGACCCCCCCCCCCGTGACCTCCGACTTTCTCCTCATGCTAGCAGTTCCCCGGGGGCAGTGAACACCTGGGGCATAGGTGCACAGGACACTTTACAGCCAGCAGGAACTCAAGGGGCCCCTCCCAGGCCCAGCACCAGACCTTTGGAGACTCGTGGGTGCAATGGAAGCCTGGATCAGTTTCTCACTGAGCTCAGCAGGCTCACTCAGCATCAGGCTCAGGGCCCTCCCCCACGATGCGGGGGGGGGGTAGCTTAGGGCCCCCCACGATGCCGGGGGGGGGTAGCTTAGGCCCTCCCCCACGATGCTGGGGGTAGCTCAGGGCCCCTCACGATGCTGGGGGTAGCTCAGGGCCCTCCCCCACGATGCCGGGGGTAGCTTAGGCCCTCCCCCACGATGCTGGGGGTAGCTTAGGGCCCCCCACGATGCTGGGGGTAGCTCCGGGCCCTCCCCCACGATGCCGGGGGTAGCTTAGGCCCTCCCCCACGATGCTGGGGGTAGCATAGGGCCCCCCACGATGCTGGGGGTAGCTCAGGGCCCTCCCCCACGATGCTGGGGGTAGCTTAGGCCCTCCCCCACGATGCTGGGGGTAGTTTAGGGCCCCCCACGATGCTGGGGTAACTTAGGGCCCTCCCCCACGATGCTGCGGGCAACTCATGGCAAGGCAGATGCCCTAAAAAGCACATTAGCCAGGCACCCTGTACGGGGGAGGGGAGGAGGAGCCAGTGAAGTCTCCAGTGAATGTGTACCAGGCAGGGCCATGTCAAGGACCAAAGCCTCCACCCCAGGACAGTAGCAGCCTTCTCTAAGTCAGGCTCAGAAAGATGGCAGAGCCTTCCCCAGCCCAACTACTAATGTTCACAGCGTGTGCAGAAAATGTCTACCATAGCTTTCTTCCTCCCAGATGGTCATGGTCTGGAGTTCGCTCCCCTACCTGAGCTCCTGCCTGCCTCTTTATTTAGCTGTATATAATAAACATCCTGAACTTCGAGGCTCCTGCCGCTTCTCCGTCGGAGAACCCAGTCCACCAGATCCCAGCTTTTTTATGCCTGTGTTTGCCTTTCCTTCATTTTCTCACCGCCTCTGTTAGCTCAATCCCAGGAGCTGTGCTAACACACAGCAAAGGAGAAACACTATCGAGCCCTGTCCCGTAGGACTTACGCCCCCTTGTCCAATGAGGAAGATGGATGGCCTTGCCCGTAAGGAAGGGGAGAGCTAGGCGGGACCGATAGTTAATTCCATCCCTTCCCTCTTCAAACATGCCTCCATTTGCGTGGTGAGCTGTTTCCCTGCCATCACCACAAGTCCACTTCTTTCCATGCAAGAGAAGAGGGGGCTGGTGTTAGCAAGGCTAACACCTCTGAGTGGGTCAGGGCCGTTAGACATTCAGTTGACTTGCGGGAGCTTTTGTTTCCATGAGTCCATTTGTTGGTATCAGTGCCCAGAAGGACAAGCTGTATATAGAATTGTGACATACGTTGTTAGCTTCCCAGAGACTTGTCTCAACTTTGACCAGAGCTTAGCATTCACAGCTCTACCAGCCGCCCCCCCCCAGGAACTTCAGCAGGGCTCAGAACTGCTGGGTGTCAGCTCCTTCCAGGATCAGGGTGAGGATGCCAATCCTGGACCTAGTTTTCCCTCACGCTGTAGGCAAAGGGAGGCAGCTCTCACATTTCAGGCCAACAGCAGGAATCCTGGGCCCTTGCTATTTTCAGGGCTTAAAATTGAAGGGCACGGTTGGCTTTCTCCATGCTTAATTAGACTCCAGTCTTCATAGAGCTGCCTTCTTCTCGCCCACCAAAGACCTGGCCAGTGGTTTGGAAGCTGATGCCATGTTCCAGGCAGGAGATCTGGGGCCTGGAGCATTCTTACATTTATGACACCGTGGAGAACAACCCTGCCTGGATTGGACCCAGTTTAGAAGACGTCAGTTAGAAGAGGAAGAGGACAGGGAAGTTTGTAGATTGTCCTCACTGGTCGGAGCTGCCACATGAGTCAGGGACAGAACTGGAGGAACAGAGAAGGCCCCGCAGTAAGGTTGGAGGGGGGCCAGGGAAGCAGCACCCTCACAGCCTGACCCAGGTGGGCCCGTCCTCACATGGGTCCGGGAGAGAGCGAGTGAGAGCCACGTGCTGTGCGAAGGGGCTTGAGTCAGGAATTCTTCCTGTGTCTGTGGAAATGTGTAGGCTAATTTCAGGTCTAACTAAAGCTGCCAGACTAGAGGTCTGGACGGGACTCTGAGGATCTCCTTTAATGAAAGCAAAGAACTGGGGCCACCCAAAGTTACACAGCCAGAGGAAACTGGGACTGGGTGAGGCTTTCTGTTACCTGTCAAGGCTCTTCTTGACTTTTGTGCAAACGCAGGCCTTCCTTCCGGAGCGAAGGTAAAGCCATAACATAACGCAAGAGTGCTTGGGTGGCAAAGCGTTACTTCACATTCCGAGCTAACCCATTGCTTTTATTATCCTGCTGGGCAGAGGATTTGAGGAGGAAGACGAGGTCTCTATGTTCCGACAAGGAGCACTTCTGACTGCAAGCGGGGAGAGGCACCTAGTCCCTAACTAACCTACATCCATTTAGCCCTGGTGTTTCAGGACGGAGCAGCTGGGCAGGATGAGGCTTCTGATGACCTTGAGAGCTCCAGCTCCTCCCAGGGAGGGTGAAAACAGCACGGCTGGCGAATGCCCTCCCACATTCCTCCACATCTTAGATACTGGCCTTGGAGCGCCACTCTGATGGACTGAACTCATATCCCTTCATATATCCTTATGTCCAAGGAACCACCAGTGAGGCCCAATGAATTAAGGCTACGTGTCTACCTACAGACCCCAGGACCCCGAATTAAGCTAAGCTACAGCCAACATTCCTGAGGTGGATTTATGCCTCCACCACTTCTTACTGCCCCACTGGGGGAAACGCAACTCTTTAGAGTAAGTACAAAGGAGGCGTGATAGCAAGACTGGAGCACACACTGTTCATGGCCTGGGCTGGAGGAGTCTGCAGGCTGAGCAGTGCCAGGTCACAGTGAGTTCATGACTGGAAGCCAGAGTCCTAGAGGATTCCCATGTCCTGTGTTCCGTACCTGGCTTAGGAGCACATTTCTGTCCAATAGCCTACCCCTCCACTTCCCCTTGGCAAGGTCTCAAGCTACCCATTGACAGCATCCTCATTCCTTTTAAAATCATTTCTGTGTGTGGGCACCCACGGAGGCCAGGAGACATTGTCAGGTGCCCTGGAACCGGAGTTACAGGTTGTTATGAGCCATCCTGTGTGGGCGGGGGAAACTGAAGAGCTTGGGTCACCTACAAGAACAGCAAGTGTTCCCTTTTGGCCTCACACCTGTCAATCAACTTGTTTCTGTGACCTAAACTGCGAGTATGTGATGTGTGCTAAATGCAAACAAAGCTTCCAGATACAGCTGGCTGTAGCCCCTGCGTCTTCTCTGTCCCTCTGTCCCCAGACAGGCAGGCAGGTGGACCGGGCAGCTGGCTTCCCCACGAAGCATTTGTTGATTGGCCAGAGCAGCAGTTCTTGGCTGTGTTACAGGGATAAGAAGACAAAAATTAGCATTCAATACTCGCTAAAGGGCCAAGAAATGAGTGACCATCCCAATCTATTATTACCTGAGAATTTAATCTCAGGTTAAAGCAAGGAGGCAGTCGGCTAGGGGCTGCCTGTCATAAATGATGACAGCTTAAGTCATTGGCACATTCTTTCGTATGGTCTCTGTGATCACTTTGTTTTCAATTACAAGGCACACTGAGAGTTCAGATCAAGTGACTGAAAACCAAGAGAAAAAAATGCTAGTGTTTAAAGTCGTGTCATGTGTGATGGGAACCCTTTTAGAGAAATAACTGTTGGATTAGGTGATCTCATCCACAGAGAATGCCATGCTCCTAGGTACAGCCTAAGCTAATGGTGCAACCTTTGTGCCTAGTCTACAAACCCAGGTGACATTCTACTATATTGAGTAGTGTGGGCAATTGTTAGGTATTTGTTCACCTAAACATGTCCAAACAGAAAATATATAGTAAAATCACTAACTGATAAGAAGGTTCCAGTTTCAGCATCATTTGAGGCCACATCATATATGCGTTGTTTTATACCATATGAATATATATATATATATGATAGCTTTTTAAAATATGTATTTGCTTTTATCTTATATGTATGCATGTTCACGTACATGTATGTCTAATCCCCTGCAACCACGGTTACAGACACCTATGAGCTGTCATGTGGGTGCTAGGAACCAAACCCAGGTCCTCTGTGAGTACAGCAAGCTGCTTTAACTGCTGAGTCGTGTCTCTAGTCCCCATGTAGAGTCTTTAAAAGAAGAATCAAACGAAGACCGTAGGACCTAGGAGCTCAGAAGGGCTTAAGAGCAGAGAAAAATTTGTGAACACGATGATAGGTCAGGAGAAAAATATCCGGACTTCCCTGTACGGTTGAAAAGTCTACAAATTAGAGACAAAAGCCAGAGTGGAAATTGAGAACCCGTGTGCACATGTGTGTAGAGTGTTAGGAGAAAAGGAGAGCAACATGACAATAACATCGCCACATGCATAATATATGAAGGGAAAATGGCTAAGGATTTGAAAACCGTTAAAAGAGCACAGACTGGAGAATTCTCCAGGGCTGGGGAGCTCAGAGAGTAATGTGCGAAGGCTGGCAGTCAGAGACCCAGACCCTAGCCAAATGCCAAGCAGGCTGCCTGCAATTCCAGCACTCGAAGGCAGAGACAGGGGTCTTGAGAGCTGTCCCCACACTCATCTACAGTGACTTGTTTGTACTCTTTTGGCTTTTTGAGGGCCACCGCTTCTGAGTAAATCACACATGGAGGCTTATTCTTAGTTATGAGTGCCCGGCCTTAGCTTGACTTGTTTCTAGTCAGGTTTTCTTATCTTTAAATTATCCCATCTAACTTTTGGCTCCGAGCTTTTCCTGTTCTCTCACTTCTGTAAATCTTACTTTCCTTCTTACTCAGTAGCTGACAGGGTGACTGAGGCCTGGGTAGCTGAGTGGTGGGGTAGCAGGGTGTCTGGGTGTCTGGGTAGCAGGGTGTCTGCGTGTCTGGGTAGCAGGGTGTCTGGGTGTCTGGGTATCTGGGTGGCAGGGTGTCTGAGTGACTGGATGTCTGTGTGTCTGTGTGTCAGGGTGTCTGGGTGTCTGGGTAGCAGGGTGTCTGTGTGTCTATGTGTCTGTGTGTCTGTGTGTCTGTGTGTCTGTGTGACTGGGTGTCTGTGTGACTGGGTGTCTGGGTGTCTGAGTGACTGGGTGTCTGTGTGACTGGGTGTCTGGGTGACTGAGTGTCTGGGTGTCTGAGTGACTGGGTGTCTGATTGTCTGGGTGTCTGGGTGGCGGGGTGGCAGGGTGTCTTTGTGTCTGGGTGTCTGGGTGTCTGGGTGGCAGGGTGTCTGGGTGGCAGGGTGTCTGTGTGTCTGGGTGTCTGGATGTCTGTGTGTCTGGGTGTCAGGGTGTTTGGGTGTCTGGGTGGCAGGGTGTCTGTGTGTCTGGGTGTCTGGATGTCTGTGTGTCTGGGTGTCAGGGTGTTTGGGTGTCTGGATGTCTGGGTGTCTGTGTGTCTGGGTGGCAGGGTGTCTGGGTGTCTGTGTGTCTGGGTGGCAGGGTGTCTGTGTGTCTGTGTGTCTGGGTGACTGGGTGGCTGGGTGTCTGTGTCTCTGGGTGTCTGTGGGGGGGTGTCTGGGTGTCTGTGGGGGTGTCTGGGTGTCTGTGGGGGGGTGTCTGGGTGTCTGTGGGGGGTGTCTGTGTGTCTGTGTGTCTGGGTGTCTGTGTGTCTGAGTGTCTGGGTGTCTGGGTGTCTGGGTGACTGGGTGACAGGGTGACTGGGTGACAGGGTGACTGGGTGTCTGGGTGTCTGGGTGACTGGGTGACAGGGTGACAGGGTGACTGCCCCTGACAGCTTCCTCTCCTTGTTCGCTTGCCTCTGCTTCTCATTCTATGCATACTCTCTGCCTCCCAGCCCCACCCATCCTTGCTCCTGTCTGGCCATTGGCCGTTCAGCTCTTTATTAGACCATCAGGTGTTTAGTCAGGCAGAGCAACACAGCTTCACAGAGTTAAAAAAAAAAAAAATGCATTGTAAGCAAAAGTGACATACCTGAAAATAATATTCTACAACATTCATCAAAAGGCAAGTTCTGGTTCAAGAAGAGACCCCGCCTCAGTGAACAGAGCCATCACAGACAATTTCAATGTCAACTTCAGGCCTCTATGCAGTCACACATGCTCATACATGTGTACTCACATGTATGTGAACACGGAGAACACACATTCACACACACCACACAAAACACAAACTGTAAACACAGCTGTGATGGACGGAGCCACAGAGCATGTGCAGAGATAGGATGGCCAGCAGGCATCTCAGCAGAACAATGGGAGCCTAGGAAGAATGACATACCATCTTTAAAAGGCAGGTAGAAGATGATGACGACCCCGCCAGAAAAGCTAGGAAACAAGGAGGACCCTAAGAGAGACATATATGGTCCCCCACAGAAAGGGACAAGATCTCCTGAGCAAATTGGGAGCATGGGGGGAAGGGAGAGGGAGTTAGGAGGAAGAGCAGGGGAGAAGAGGAGGGGAGGGCATGAGGGAGCAGGAAGGTTGAATCAGGGGAAGAATAGAGAAGAGAAAGAAAAGAGATACCATAATAGAGGGAGTCATTATAGGTTTAAAACAAAAGCTGGCACTAGGGAAATGTCCAGAGACCTACAAGGATGACCCCAACTAAGAATCTAAGCAATAGTGGAGAGGCTGCCTTAAATGCCCTTCCCTGATAATGAGATTGATGACCACCTTATATGCCATCCTCACAGACTAAACACTAAACACTAAACAGCTAAACACTGAGCTGAACTCCTGGAATCCAGTTGCAGACAGGGAGGAGTGATGAGCAAAGGGGTCAAGACCAGGCAGGAGAAACCCACAGAATCAGCTGACCTGAACAAGGGGGAGCTCATGGACCCCAGACTGATAGCTGGGAAACCAACATAAGACCAACCCAGACCCCCTGAACGTGGGTGTTAGTTAGGAAGACTGGGCAGTCTATGGGGCCTCTAATAGTGGATCAGTATTTATCCCTAGTATAGGAATGGACTTTGGGAGCCCGTTCCACATAGTGGGATGATACTCTGTCAGCTTAGACACATTGGAGAGGGCCTAGGCTCTGCTTAATACCTAAGATTGTCAGGAAGGTATGCCCAGTACAGGAAGGTTTGCCTGGTACAGGAGGTGTCCTGGTATAGAAGGGTTTTGTAACAGGAGAGATACCTAGGAATCTCTGAACGTGGTACTTCAGAACCTCACTGGCTAACCCCCACCCCACCCCCACCTGACACAGGCCAGGCTCTGAGAACTCCTGCCTGCATGGAGGAAATTAGTTTATCTGCCCAGTGTTTCCCAAACCATCTTGGCTGATGGAGCCTCTGTGTGACACCTGCCGCCTGACATACACCAATCCTCTATGCAGTTATATGTCGTGCTCCCCCATGTGATCATGTGGCATGAATTTAAGAGCACAGGACACTCTCGCTGGCCAAGAATATCATCCTGTAGCTAGACTAACTGATTATCAGTGAGCTTCCAGGCATCTCCCTGCCTGTGATCCCTGCCTCGTCCACTGCACCCAGCTTTTTATGTGGATTCTAGGGATTTGAACTCAGGTCCTCATGTGTGTGAGGCAAGTGCTTTACCAGCTGAGCCATCTTCCCAGCTCCCAGGTTGGCATTTCTAGTTCTGATCTGAGTTTCTGGCCTGTTCACCGGTCGTTTCTAATGAGGTGCCCCGGAACCCATTCTGCAAACTCTAAAATCCAATCAGCACCCTCTAGCTAGCACCAAGTACCCATGAACTCTGTGACCCTCAGCCTTTACTTCCCCTCCCCCCATAAGCACTCACACCCCATTTAGTCTGCCCAGTCTACATGCTAAATATGTCTTAAACCCAGCCGTGTCTCCCAAATCCCTCTGCCCAGCCCTGGTGCATGCTACCACAAGCTTTCATGAGGATTTCCCCGCTAACTGCGATGCTTGGTTTATCTTCCAGGAAGGAGCAGGACGAGTTTAACCTAATGATGCCCCCTTGTTCTATGTTCTTCGCACTAGTCTCCAAGTTTCTAGCTGTTCTGATGTTCCTATGGCCAGAGTTACTTATGCCCAAAGCCTAGATTATTCTCATCCTGCCCCATCCAACCTTTTGCCTAATTAACTTACACTACTTCCTTTGGAGAAACTGACTCCTCGACTCTGAGACCCTGGCACACGCACACAAAGACACACACACACACACACAGAGACACACACACACACATGCTTGCACATGCACGCACACACGCTTGCGCAGCACACACATGCTTGCACACGCATGCACACATGCTTGCACACGCACATGCACAATGCTTGCACACGCACACGCGCGCACACATGCACACACACGCCCACGCACACAATTTTGTCCTTCATGCTTCTTTCCAGTTTACAATTGCTCATCTGCTCTTGTGTTACTTAAATGGATCTTTCTTCTTCTCTGCTAGTTTCTCTGCTTCTTCTCTGGAACTCACTTCACCAGGTAGGCACTGACCTGCTTGATTCAATATTTGAAGCTTGGTCTCATGCTGTAGCCCAAGCTTGCTTGGGACTTCTTATGTGTTTTCAACCGTTGACCTCAAATCTGTGGCTTCAGCCTCCAGAGTGCTGGGACTACAGGGACAAGCCACCACACTCCGTCATACAGTCTATTTCCATGTATGCTTTCTGGCCCCAGCCCACCCCTTTCATCTCAGAAAATAAGAACACAGCTGTCATGTTAACCCTCTCTTGTCTCCCTAAGGGTTAAATCTTTTATAGACTCAGGTGACTCTGGGCTGGAGAGGTGGCTCAGTGGTTAAGGGCTCTGACTGCTCTTCCAGAGGTCAGGGGCTCAGTTCCCAGCATCCATATGGTGTCTGATCTGTAACTCCAGGCCCATAGGATCTGACTTTCTTTCCTGGCCTATGAGGACACCAGGCATGGGACATGCATTTGGTGCACGTATGTGCGTGCAAGCTTTCCCCTAGCTCTCTTTTCAAACAGTGCCTGTCTTGGGGACCCTCTCCCCATGGCTGTGCGTTTGTGGCTCCTGGGACTGTACAGTGACCCAGGACTTTGCCCCATCATTGATCAGAACTACTGACTATGTGTGCCCTGTCTAAGGATCTGCTACGCACGCACGGTTTGCAGGCCAGTACTGCTGTTTGCCGTCTCCCTGGTTGCATGCACACAGAGCCTGTCCCTTAGGGGACCTGGAGCCAGTGTTGTGGTTTGTTTGCTCCCCGTCTTTCCTAATGCCAGGCCGGCAAACAGGCTATCTCCTGTCCTGGCTACTCACACCATCCCCTCCCCTCCTCTCTCTGATGTCCCACTTAGCTCTCAAGCCCTAAGTCCCTTCTTTGTCACTTGTTTAGAGGGAGATCAGCTCCTCCTGTCCCCCTGCCTGTCTCACTCACAGCACTCCAGCTTTTCCTTCAAGAATCATTACACTCACATTTTCCTATTTATGTATGTTTGGATTGATTTGATGATTATCTCTCTAATGCACTATAAATGCCACAGGGGTGAGGTGTCTGCTTTTCCTGCTCCACAGACCAGGCCTGCTTTCTCACTGTGCTGGGGGTGGAACACGGGCCTTGCACATGCTAGGTTAGCAAGCCGCTCCATGGGCGCTGTACCCAGGTGCTTCAGGCATGTTTGCACAGCACAGTTCCAGGCATGTTTCCTGGATGGAAGGATGAACCAGGTAATGAAGCGTGTGGCTCTCAGAGCTGCTTTGAGGAAACTTGACCAGCTTCAAGGCAGCCTCAAGCAAAACTCAAGGAAGTGTAAGCTCAAGAAACACTGTGTGTATGTTGATTCTGTGTCTGATTTGGTTTGTGTGTGTGTGTGTGTGTGTGTGTGTGTGTGTGTGCCTGTGCACGCACACACGCGTCTGCACACTCACACACACACACATCCTCTCTGGTTACTAAGGACCTCAGAGGAATCACTCCCTTCTGCCATGGGGTGTCTGGGCTGTGGTTTTATAAAGGCCACCAGTGGTTTCTTCTCTCCCAGCCCAGAGAGAGGGTCTGGGAGAAGTGTGGTCTCGGTTCCTCCCTCCTCTGCCTGTGAGGCTCCAAAGGTCAGCTCAGGACACAGTCTGCCCATCTTCCCTGGCTGATCCTTGTTCTTACAAAACCAGCCTTGCAATTGACGTCAGCACCCTGTCCCGCCCTCCCCCACCCTTCACCCACTTTTGACACACTCCAGATTTCGGGGTACTTTTGCTACTGAGTCAACAAGATGGTGCTTTGGGCTGTTCAATATTTGGGGGGTTCTGGGGGGTTCTGGAGCTGCTTGGCCAGGCTGGAGTTAGAAACCTGATACACACACACACACACACACACACACACACACACACACACACACACATTTTGGAGTTCCTCTGTGTGTGTCATTGTTACTGGAGTTGTCAGGACCAGAGCCTGGATCTCAGCAGTCTTCATCAATCAGGCTCGGCCACTGATCCTCAATAGGCCAATTATTATTGTGTTATTATATTATTATTATTATTATTATTATTGTTGTTGTTGGTTTTTGAGACAGGGTTTCTCTGTGTAGCCCTAACTGTCCTGGAACTCACTCTGTAGACCTGTAGTCCAATTAAACAGGAGAGTAGAGCTGAAAAGCTGAGAACGGAGATGCATTCAGTGGGACCACGTTAGGAAGGAGGGCAGATGGAGAGTCCATCTTGGGGCTGGGGCCTGAGACTGGGACTTAAAGGGTGCGAGGCATGTATAACTGGTCAGGGTGTGGAGACTCTGTCACCGACCCACCGTGGCCTTTGCTCCAGTCACTCCGGCAAGTCACTAACACTGTTACATCGTGTGAAATGCTATTCTGAGGGATGAGGTCCTGCTCTGGGTGGCATCGGGGCCTCAGCCTTTCCTTCTCCCAGCATCGGATTCTTGAGGAAGTTCCAATTTCTTGGGGTCTGTTGTTTCCATACCTCATAGCCAAAGGGAGGGGTGCAACTGTCTCTAGACTCTCTTCATCCCTCAGGAAGGTTTCTGCAGCAGCTGACCTGAGCCCCTGGCCTGCTGTGTCCCTCCTTCTCAGCCTGGCCACATGGGCCTTCATGCCTGCAGTTAAGACAGTGGGCACGAGAGGCGAGCAGAGTGTACTGAAAGCAGGTGCATTAAAACCAGGTGCAAGCAGGCTGCACAGGGACCTGAAATGGCCCCGGGGGGAGGGGGGCAGGGGGCATGGATATTGCTCCGCACATTTTGCACTCAAGCCCACTCTCCTACCGTGAGATCTGTCTGAGGCTCTGGCCACCATTGGCAGAGAACAGATGTCCAGAGGATGGCTAGCTGAGCAATCTAGAGTTCTGTTCACCTGCCGTGGCTCACCTGTGGGCAAAAATGCCATTCCTTTTTACCCTGTCACCTGGCTGGCATTTCTTCAGGTTGCTCCCTCCTGAGGTGGCCCTGGCCTAATCAGGGCTCTCTCCTCCCCCTGTTGCTCAGGGCTGCTTCCTAGGGGGAGTCTGTCTCGGTTTGGTGGCCAGATGGAAGACTCTCCCCCCCCCCCCCCCACCTCTGGTTGCTACAGATTAGGGTTCAGTGGAGCTCTGTGACTGATGGTGCCTCCTCTGGGGATCAGTGCTTCCAGACCCACAGGGAACACCCTGTCCCCCGAGTGCCTCACTAAGAGCAATGGGAGCGACTGTCCCACTGATGGCCGTCTGGTGTCCTTGCTTCCTGCTCCCTTCCCCAGGTCAGGGATGACTCATGCACAGACACTCACGTGAGTCCTGAGTGCCCTCTGAGGCTTGCTAAGGTCTTCCTCGGCTTTCTCCTCTTTGCTCTGGGAGCTTGACCTCCATCAGTCACTCACCCCGGGGTCTGCTTTCTGGGAAGCCAGGCCACAAGATAATCTAAGGGTGAGTGTGGTAGACAAGCCACACACTGTCTGAGCACGGCAACCGCTGAAGGTTCAAACCTTAGGTAGACCTTGAACTTGAAGGTCTGCTACTGACTCACATCCCCACAAATCTCCAAAATTGGCCTTGGCTTTCCCACGTGTCTGGTAAGAACCATGCTTTAAACACCGAGCCATGGGGAGGAAAGACCACCTCAGAGAGCGGGTGTGTGTTCTATACTTGGAGCCGGGCTGGCAACATTGTTTCCCCACCAGGATTTTACTGACTGTAGCATCAAACTGTGGCGTTTGGGCTGACCACATTCTGTTTGCTTCTTACACAATACTGAAAAAAGCACATTTTGTTGTGTCTGTAGTACTTAAAGCCTACATCCCCATTTCTGCCTCAAGTGCGTTTGTGTCTGGAGGTGCCCTTGGCAAACAACAGCAGGAAGCTGTTCGCACAGAAAAGGACTGAGATTCTTTGGGGTTTTTGTTTATTCCCCCCCCCCCTTGAGGCAGGGCTTCTTTGTTTTGCTTTGGAGCCTGTCCTAGAACTCGCTCTGTAGACCAGGTTGGCCTGGAACTCATAGAGATCCACCTGCCTCTGCCTCCTGAGAGCTGGGACTAAAGGCGTGCACCGCCAATGTCCAGCTGGGAGTGAGATTCTTAAACACTTTCCCTGTAAAGAATGAAAAAGGACCACACCTTTCTGTAGCGTGTATGTTTCTGCCAGCCCGCCAGCCCACCAGCCCGCCAGTCTGGGCCCACAGCCTCGCCAGCCCCAAATAACACTCAGAGACTCTGTATTTGATACAATCCTGTTGGCCAGTTACCATTACTGTTTATGGGCTAGCTCTGTCTTAATTATTAACCCATTTCTACTTATCTAAGTATTTCCACATGGTCATCTTATCCCTTCTTCCCTGGGCTACATCTCGACTCCTCCCTACTACTTCCTCTTTCCTCCTTGTCTCCTAGCCCCGCCTATCTTGCTATCTCATTGGCCACAGGGCTTTATTAACCAGTATGAGAAACATATACAGAATAACATCTCCCATCACCTTTCTCTTGAAGAAAAGCTGAGAATTTGTCATTACTCACCCCAACTACCCCCTAAGATGTCACTTCTCAAACTGTAAGCCATCTCTCCCTATAGATGCAATCAGAATGGCAGAATTCAGAGTCATTCTCAACAGATAAAAAGTATAAGTAGGACAAATACGACACGACTCCACCTGCAGGCTGAAAGTTCTGGAGATTGGATACCCAAAACTGCAATTCAGCTTCACACTGCTGGGTCTGAGAGATGGCTCAGTGGTTAAGAGCACGGGCTGCTCTCCCAGAGTTCTGGGGTTCAGTTTCCAGCACCCACATAGCAGCTTACAGCCATCTGTAACTTCAGTTCCAGAGGATCTGACACTGCCTTCTGTCCTCCATGGACACCAGGCATGCACATAGTATATAGATATACATGCAGGCAAAACACCCATACATATAAAATAAATACGTAAATAAAATTTAAACAAATAAACTTTACACTAATAAACTCTACTCTTAAAAATGGCTAAGAGGATAGGGGGGGATGTGAGGGGGTGGGAGGGGAGGGTGGCCAGGGTGCATGTCACAGGGGAAAGAGGGTAAGAGAGGGAGAGTGGAAGGGAGGGAGGGAGGGAGAGGATCAACATGTAAAATTTTAAATTATATTATTATTAATAATAAAAATGGCTAAGAGGGTTTCATTATATTTTTCTATCCATAGATAGTGGATTTAATAGTCCAGGAGTCAAGGTCTGTGGCTGTAGCCCAGACACAGCACAGGAGAGGTAGGAGATTCATGTGTGTTCCCGTGTGCATGTGTGTGCAGAAACCCACACGTGTAGAAGAAGGTTCCTGGGGTTCTGTTCTGCCTGTACCTCACTCCAGAGGTCCTAGAAGCCCTAATTAATGTTGCCATTAATCTTGTGATTCTAGGGTTATTTTTACTTGGAGATACCAGAGGAAGTGATTGGGGGAGGGGCAAAGTCTGGTGATTGTCCTTGTGAAGTCTCTAAGTTTCCAACTTTCTATGACATGAGAAAAAAATAGAAATAGTGTGAGCTTCCAAAATGTCAAACCTTATCTGTGCCTCTTGCTTAGATATGGGGCCTTGGGCAAAATAGCAGACATGGAGCTGCCCATTTCTTCATCTAGAAATTGGGGGCTGGGGCAGAGCCTCTGCCCCAGTGAGGATTATTAACCTGTGTGGACCTGTACTGTGAGCCCAGCATGCTACATAGCATTGGTGAATTCTCTCGCTCTTTGTTTGTTTGTTTTTAAGACAGCATTTCTCTGTGTAGCCCTGGCTGTCCTGGAACTCCATCTGCAGACCAGACTGGTCTCAAACTCACAGAGATCAGAGATCCACCTGCCCCTTCCCCCCCCTGTGCTGGGATAAAGACATGTACCACCACTGCCGGGCTAGTTCAGATGGGGTGGAATGTGAGTGTGTACCCACTGGGCTTCATATTGCAGTGAAAGAACACTGCGTTTAGGTGGTGCTGGGATGGCAGCTCGGTGATCTGCACTGAGCCTTCCTGAACGATCAGCTCCATTTGCTTAGCTGCAGAAGGGCCAGCCAGAGGCAGGTGGAATGACGGTAGGGTAGAGACTGGCTACCCCTCCTCTCCTTGTTTGCTCTAGGCACGCTGTGTTTTCCTTCTGCTTATCTGTGGCTGAGTGGGAGGATGTGGCGCAGGTGTATGGGAGGTGACAGGGCACACGGGCAGGAAGCTGCAGACGCCTGGGTCACATGCCTGGGTCACAGCCCATTTCTGGGGCCTGGCATCTCCTATCCATGCTCTAAGAGCCCCTGAAGAGTCACCCGGACCAATTCCTGAAGGTGCCTTTTAAACCTGGTTCTTCCAGCTACTAACCCTACGATTCCTGACTCACCTAGGGTAATAATGAGGGTGGGACAATAACTCTGGGAGTTCAGTGCCAGCCTCCCCTGCAGGTCACTCAAGGGTTAGCATCGTGTAGGCCTGTGGAGATCACAGCTCAGAGTCCACAGCTACCTGGCCCCACTCTGTGGGAAGCTTGGGAATGTGGTGAGGTGACGTCTGCAATCCAACACTCTGAAAACCAGATGCCACTGGTCACAGCTCTGCGATTCCTCCGCTTACCATGCCCACCCTCTCGGTTATCCTTGTCAGTGTAAGAGACAATTCAGGGGCAGGAGTAGGTCTGGGTTTACAGTTTCAGAGTCTTTCAGGGTATCTCCCATCACGGTTGGGAGAGTATGGAGGCTGAGGCAGCCGGGAGCTCGTGATGAGGCAAAGTAGAAACAGGACTGACCCCAAAGCCCGCCGCCCTTTGTCCACGTTCACTAACGAGGCCCGCGTCAAAGTCTCCACACTCACCAAACAGTGCCACCATGTTCAAACATGAGCCTGTGGGGAGCTGCAGCAGGTGAGAACATTACGACTCCCATTTTGTAGATGGGGTGAGTTTTTAGGTCCCCAGCCTTCAAGCGATAGAGCTGGTGTTGAGACACCTGCCAGGCCTACCCGTGTGTCTTCCTGAAACTTCTTTGTCACAGTGAGGGCAGCATAACCAACCTTGCACTGCCTCTTGCCCCCGAAGGTAGCTGCAAGTATCAGATATTTTTAAGAGACATGTATTAATGTTCTGAAACAGTTCAAAGACCAAGCTCTTCAGCATGTAATACAGACGCCAGAGAGGATGAGAGGAGTGTCAAGCTCTGTCTCCCCCTTTGCCCTTTTGGGAATGTTCTTCAGGCTGGAAAGAGAATGCCATCGAGTCTAAGAATGGCACGCAGACACCAGGGCGGCTGGGCGGTCAGAGGAGGCGGGGCAGCTTGCTCGCCCACCTTTGCTCATTCCTCACACGGCACAGCAAGTGCGAGGCAGCCCCAAAGGATGGAGTGAGCAGAAGGATGGAGTGAGCAGAAGTCCAAGTTTGCAAGCGCGAGGGCTTGGGATCTTGTGAGGCGAGTGGGTGCTGGGCCCGCTCCCCAGCAAACACTGCACACTCCTTGGAAGAGCTACGAGGGGCCAGCCAGTCATTTGCTCCTCATAGAGTCAGGCTGGCAGACCTCACTGATTCAGCATCTGCATCTCAGTGAGACGGTAGACAGGGCCTGTGGCGTCACGTCACTGGAGAGCAGGCTGGAGAGGTAAGAGCTAGAAGCGTCTCTACTTACAATTGGACAGCAATACCTGGGCCCGAGGGTGTGGGCTGGCCAGGACGCAGTGGAAGTCTTTGGTGGCTTGCAGTGAAGCTCCACCCCAGCCTTGTTCTGGATGTTGCTGATCAATAGTTTGAGGGACAGATGCTGCAGCATGGGGAGGGGGTGTGATCAACAGTTTGTGACAAACAGGGTCTGGACAGACGGACGTAACAGGCAAGGTGAAATGTAAGTAGAATGGATGGGAAGTTCTAACTTTTAATTTGACAAATCCTTGACAGAGTCCGGGTGTGAGGACCCACCGTGGCAGAAAACACAAAATGGGTTCACAAGGGTCAAGCCGAAACACAGGAGTCATGGACCCCTTCTCCTTCAGGATGTCAGACCCTTCCTGGGCACCATGTGCAAGCCCCTCCCCCATGCAATCTGGCCCCTGGCCACTTGCTAGCTTGTGGAACGCTCCAAGTGCTTGCACCTGTCCGCCCACCTGCATTTGGTGGGTCCTTTTCCTTCAGCGAACTCCAGTTCCTCCAGATGATCCAGTTCCGCAGCCCCACCCACCTGGGTGGAGCCGCTGTTTCTGTGGGCTACGCCCTCTTGGTCTCCCCTGAGGCACTGAGCACACTTTGTTACCAAGCCCAGAGTCCTCACCTTGGAGAGATCAAGCCACCTCACAGAACGTGATTAATGCCAAGTCTGTCACACGCAGCAAGTGTTTGTTCAACACATTTGAGTGTGTGCCGTCCCGTAGCAAGTTCCAGGACAGCGAGGGCTGACTCAAAATAAACAAACAAAGAAATAAATAAATATTAACATATCTAGCCCTGGTTTGAAGGCTGCATGGCAATGTCACAATCGGTGAGTAATATTCAGATCTAGCACAGTTTCTTTCCCCTTGCTCTCCCTCTTTCTGCCATCACAAGCTACATTGGATAAATTTATTCCCAAAGCAAAGAAAGCAATCTTGTCCCTGCTCTGGGAAGGGAACATTGGGACAGAGGCACGTGGAGAACAGAAGAATTGGGCCTTGGTATTAGACTCCACAATTAAAAAAAAAAAAAAAAAAAATTTGCATCTTTTTTTTTTTAATTACTCAAAAAAAAAATCACTCCATGCTTATGTACACTCAGATCTAGACTTGTAGATGTGGTCTGGTTTAATCATATGCTTGCTTAGACATACCTGAAGGTGTGCCACAAAGCAGCCATGCATTGCCAGTGTGCCATATGGCCCGCCTTTGGCTTCCAGCTGCGGGGCTGGACCTTTCACTGACCCTCGCAACACCCTCTTCTCCCCAGGTCATGAGGCCCCAGCTTCCCTTCAGGAGGGAACACAAGCTCGTTAGCCTCGAACACTTTCGTGGGAAGATGATTAGTGCAACACTATGGAAATCAGTATGGAAGTTCCTGAACCAGCTGTGAACAGAGGTGCGGGATGACCACGCCACTGAGGACTCTAAATCATCGTGAGAACTGTGCTTACTGCAGCCCCACTGGCGGTGGCCAACCAGCCTAGATGCACATCAGAGGGTGATGGGATTAAACAAATGTTACAATGTAGCTCTATTCACCCTAAAGAGCACTCAAGTTCGCTATCAGCAAGAAAGTGGAGGGAACTGGAGATTATCGTGTTGAATGAACTAAGTCAGGCTCGGAAAGACAAATACCATGTTTGTTTGTTTTCTCCTCTGTGGAACCTAGGATTTTATAAAAGAGACAGAAACGCAGAAGAGGGACCATTTGGGGAAAGGAACGGGACTGGCTTTGGGGGAGTCAAAGAGGGAAATGAACGGTATCGGATGATTAAAGCACAGTATGTGCACATTATATACATGATTCCAGAGAGGGACGCTACAGGAGCCAGGATGTGCCACACAGATAGGGTAGCACTTGTGTTACGGTGACTTCGTCAGTGCCATGCCTACCTGCCACTGGTCACTGTCTTCTCTACCCTTCCTTGAACTAAAGCAGGGGGAGAAAACACTTCCAGGTGAAGTTGTCAAGCTCATCCATGTGACCTTCTAAACCTGGGGTGTCCAGAGCCCCCGCCCTCCCCCCCACACACTGTATGTTCTGTTCTCTGGAGGAGAAACAGAACAAGGAAAAGCCAGCGTGGGCCACTGTGTACCTCCACAAGGACAAAAGCCGTCCTCCAGGAATCAGTGTTTGTGCACTGGAACTCCTACCTGCTAGCCCATCTTGCTAAACATAACCACCATGGTCCATATTCCCCCCCCAGCCAGGGAGGGGCCAGTTGGATGCACCTCCATCCCGAAGACGAGTGTCTTTTATCAATTGTAGTAACAGACCAGCGATGGCAGTCAGGGTGTCGGATTATTTAATAGACTCGGTTGGAGGGCGAAGTTGGGGGAGGGTCTTGGCACTGACCCAGAGTTAGCTTGGAAAAGTTGTCTCAGTTAATTATTGCTAAACTAAATGGGAGATTCTTAATGCCACTTGCCAGTTCCAACACGGCTTCTGCCAAGACCAGGGCCATCTTATTCCAGGTGCCCCCTGTCCAGAAAGTTCATGGTCAGGTCCCAGAGGGCAGCAGATGCTTTCAAGTCTTACACCAAGTTCAGTCTTTTGTGTTTATTTCCCCGAGAATCATTCCCAAGCGATAAAACCATTCGCCTGTATTTTTGATGTCTTTACTGGTCTTTACCTCTGAACACCAGCAATTTCTTATTTTCTTCTCCAATTCCCTTATTTTGGGTGGTATTTGCTTTGTTTGATTTTTTTTTTTCTTTGTGATGCTTTGCTTTGTTTTTGAGATAGAGTCTTCCTGTGTGGCCCAGGCTGATCTTGAACTCATGATCCTCCGAGCAACCAGCTCTGGAGTACTGGGATTGCATGTTTGTCGCACTATGACTGGCGTAGCCAAGCTTTGTTATATCATCTGGCCCCGAGGAAGCTGCATGGTTTGGCAGACTGCAGCTAAGGAAGAGAGGGTGCCGTTTGTCTGGGAAACCTGCGTCTCCTTTTCCATCCTTCCCCCATACCCCTGGCCTGGCTCACCATGCCCTTACCTAAGCCGGGAGACCACATGGGGAAGACCAGTAACTTGGGATGAAGGGTGAACTGTGCTCTCTTCTCCACCCACAAAGTACTTTCAAAGCCAAGTTTCTGAACATCCGAAGGCAGTGTCTGTTTCATGTCTTGGGAAGATCATTGAATTAACTTCGCTTCCTCTACTGAGGTCCCTTCCTCTGCACACCCGGCCAATTACCTGCCAATCAATACAATCCAGTAACCTCCTTGCAGACTTTTAATTCTGAATGTCAAGGTAACATTTCTCTTTCCTCGTGTACCTCCACCCACGAGTTCCTGAAATTTCATGGCCCACTCTTCCCCGTCACTCAGTGGTAGGGAAGCATATGCATGCGTGTGCGCGCGTGCGGCCACCTGACGGTGGACTCCGACAGTTGGGCGTTAAACCACGCGGCCAACAGGGGCCAGCAGCACTGCAAGCTGCCCGGTGGGACAGTAGGCTCCTGAAGAGGTCTGGTGACTGAGAAACGAAACAAAGCCCTTTTGTTCAGGAAGCTCAGAGCTCCTCAGCCCTCACTGCTCATTCTGAGTCTCACCCCTGGGGATGGAGGGGTGGAGTGAGCCATCTGCACAGCACACCTGTGTCCCTGTCCACTTGTGTCCCAGTGACCGGCTCAGTTCAGGTGGATGGAGGTGACTAAGATGGATGTTTAACCTAGTGACAGAAACTCTTCCTTGTTCCTCCCTTGGGGCCCGGGATAAGTTACTTCACCCTCTGTCGCTGCTGTCAAGTGGCAATGATAACGCTCACTTACAGGATGCTGACCTCTGGTGGAATACATCAAATCTCTAGCATTCTGTGTTGGTCTCCTTCCTTGCCTGTAAAATGGGAATAGCGCCTAACAATAATATGATTTCACCCATTACCAGTGCAGCACAGGCTGGGTCTGTGGAAGGCTGTTGGGAGGAGGCCTGAGTTATTCTAGCAATGCCTTATTTGTCTGGGTATGGTGGCACATGCCTGTCCATCCAACATGTGGGAGGCAGGAGGGCTGCTGGGGGGAGGGGAGGGGTCACTGCAAATCTGAGACCAGCAAAAACTACACAGTGAACTCAAGGCCAGCTTGTCAGACTTATGAAACTTGGTCTCAAAACAAAACAATAACTAAAGCAAAATAAATAGGAAAGTCTGATGTGGCCAGGTGTGGTGGCACACATCTTTAAAGCCAGCACTGGTTGGCAGAGGTGGGCAGATTTCCCTTAAGTTTGAGGCCAACCCGGTCTACATAGTGAATCCCAAGCCACTCCGGGGTACAGAGTAAGAGCCTATCTAAGGAAACACACACACACACACACACACACACACACACACACACACACACACACACACACGCTCCTGTTTCATTTGAAGATACATAGATAAAATTGTCACATTTAATATCTTAAAGTCTGGCAGCTCCAAAAGGATGTTTACCCACAAATAATGAAATGTTGACACAATTATCTGATCCTGGCCTTCTGTCCTTGTCAAACCTTTCACACAGTTGGAGAAATATTCTATTCCCAGTGTGGCCTATTCAAGGATCATGTGACCCAAAGTGCTGTGATCATTTAAGTGATTCATTCGAAACTGAGCTGGAAACCTAAATTAGAGCTGCTCTATAGCTGAGCATTTAGTCATCACGGAATATTTTTCAACCCTCTGATACAATAGTCTTTGGATTGATGGCCTCCTTGCAAAAGATGGTTTTTATGTCTTCTGGATTCACATATGTTTTATTCTGCACATTTTCTAAAGTACCAAACAAAAACTCGTGTTTTGTAGCACAGAGATACAGAGCAGAGAAGGAGAAACATGTCTTGTGTGTTTATTTTCACCGCCCTAGCTGAAACGATCAGAGCCTCATCTACCCATTTCAATCAGTAAGCAAAATAATTAAATAAATAAACAAATAAATAAATAAATAAAAATTAAAAAAGGTCAGGCCCAGTGCCCAGTCACCGTTAAACCCTCACCAACTAGAAATAGCCACAGATTTATAAGCAACACCTATAAACACTAACACTGGACACCATATTTGATAGTGGAAAATTGAAAGCATGCACCCACACCCAGGACCCGTGTTCAAGTCAGGCGGGAAGGAGAAACACGGCAGTGTGACAGAGCAACAAACAACGAAAACCGTCCCTACTCACAGTTCTTCACTCGTGAAGTCTCGGGCTGGGGGCCTGTTAATGAAAGCGTGGTCGTCTCTAGAAGTACAAACACAGGGGTCTCAAGGAGTCCACAAAACAAGCCATACAACCACGGATTTAGTAAGCTCTAGAATGTAAGTCTATTACAAGGAAGCCGCTGTATTCTTTCTGCCCGACCTCAGCACTCATGAAAATTGTTGGCCAAAGAGTCTCAGACACACTTGGATGGTTGGTCCTCGTCCTCTCCCTGATTGGACTAAGAGACACACTCTGAGCGTGTCTGTGAGGGTGATACTGTGAGGGTGACACTCTAACTGTGAACAGCATTATCTCCAGGGCTGGGCCCCGGCGGAATAAAAGGGAAGCCAGCTCATCACCATGCTTCTCCCTGTGGACCTCTCCTGCTGGCCCCCACCCCCACCCCACCTTGATGGCCTGTATCCCCTCAAACCATAGGCTAAAACCAAATAGAACTTCCCTGCTTTCTGGTTGTGGTCAGTCATCACTCACACCTACAGCACAGGTGTGTTATTTTGCTTGTTTTTAAAACAAAGGCGCCAATGTAATCCAGCAGAGGAAAAGAAACCAGGAAATAATATGAACAATTGGAACTAGCAAGGTGAAAATGAACGTTAACACTTACTTCCCATCAACTCTAGGGACTAATGAGGGATAGCTCAGTGGGGGAGCACTTCCCCAGCATGGGCAAAGCCCTGGGTTCAACACACACACACACACACACACACACACACACACACACACACACACACACTCACACACACTCATACACACACATTCACACACACATACACACACTCACACACACATTCACACACATACACACCCACACACACACGAGTGCACACACACATACACACACACTCACACACACTCACACACACATTCACACACACACACACACACACACGAGTGCACACACAGACACACACATACATATATGCACTCATGAGTGCACACACATTTCCTGACTGTGTGTGTTCGCTCATGAACGGTGCTGAGGGTAAAACCCAGGGCTAGTCCATTCTAGGCAGAGGCTTTGTCACTGGACCATGTCCCTAGTCCCTTTAATGGCAGGAAGAGACCAGACTGAGCTTGTGTGTGTGTGTATGTCTGTGTGTGTGTGTCTGTGTGTGTGTGTGTGAGTGTGTGAATGTGTGTGTGAATGTGTGTGAGTGTATGTGAGTGTGAATGTGTGTGTATGTGTGTGAGTGTGAGTGTGTGTGTATGTGTGTGAGTGTGAGTGTGTGTGTATGTGTGTGAGTGTGTATGTGTGTGAGTGTGAGTGTGTGAGTGTGTGAGTGTGTGTGAGTGAGTGAGTGTGTGAGTGTGTGTGAGTGAGTGAGTGTGTGAGTGTGAATGTGTGTGTATGTGTGTGAGTGTGTGTGAATGTGTGTGTGACTGTGTGTGTGTGAGTGTGTATGTGAGTGTGTGTGACTGTGTGAGTGTGAGTGTGTATGTGTGTGAGTGTGTGTGTCTGTGTGTGTGAGTGTGTGTGACTGTGTGTGTGACTGTGTGACTGTGTGTGAGTGTGAGTGTGTGTGTATGTGTGTGACTGTGAGTGTGTGTGTGTGACTGTGTGTGAGTGTGAGTGTGTGTGAGTGTGTGTGTTACTGTGTGTGTGTGACTGTGAGTGTGTGTGACTGTGTGTGTGAGTGTGTGTGTCTGTGTGTGTGAGTGTGTGTGAGTGTGTGTGAGTGTGTGTGAGTGTGTGTGTGACTGTGTGTGAGTGTGTGAGTGTGTGTGAGTGTTTGAGTGTGTGTGACTGTGTGTGTGTGACTGTGAGTGTGTGTGACTGTGTGTGTGTGACTGTTTGTGTGTGTGTGACTGTGTGTGAGTGTGAGTGTGTGTGAGTGTGTGTGTGTGAGTGTGTGTGAGTGTGTGAGTGTGTGTGACTGTGTGTAAGTGTGAGTGTGTGTGAGTGTGTGTGTGTGTATGTGTGTGTGTGTGTGAGTGTGTGTCCCTGGAGTGAGGGATAGAGCAGGGACCCCAAGCAGCTCCTTTGTGTTTCCCGGCTTCTGTCCGGTTTCCTGGCTTCTGGTCAAATACCGTGGGTCTCTGTTCCCCTGTCTGTCCCCCTTGGGTGTGGCAGCATCTGTTTCCAGCTGCTGTGGGGTGTGGAGGTGTGTGGGCCTCCCAGACTGTCCAGGCCAAGCCTGCCGGGACCTCTTACCTGTGGGCTGGCCAGCCCAGGTGTCCACCACCTTCCGAGGGGAGGGTGTGGTCCTCTGCTCATTAAGGAATTTCCACTGAGGAGGGATGACAACAGGCAGTCTTTGGGAGTGTCCTTGACAAATCAAAGGAATCCTCTCATTAGTGGGAGGGAGGCTGAGGGTCATTGTCAGTCAGCAGGTCCTGAGTCAGTCAGGGAAAAAAGCCAAGCCCGCATGACCCATCTCCAAGGCTTGAACCCTGGTAGACAGGTGCCGGAGCCATCTCAGAGACGAAATCTGGACAGGCCGGAACCTCGAGTCCTAACAATGGCTTTGTCTGCTGCGCCTACTCTTTAGCCCTAGGGAGTGTGTGTGGGCACTGCCCTTAGGGACACTTCCCTGACAGGCAGGTCTCACTGTGACAGCCACTGCCCCAGAAGGAGGAAGCCCCGCACCTCCTCTGCCCTCAGATGCTCGCTCTTCTGTTGGGGCTCGTGCTTGGGTCCATTCTCGGGGGCTGTGAGTCCAAGGAAGGACCCAGAGGAGGAACCCGTCCGTCCCTCTGGTTGGCTGGCATCTTTTGGGCATCCAAATGTGGAGCAGTGGTCAGGTGACCCGGATTAGATTATCAGCTCACCTCTTGTATCTCGAGTCCTCTCTTCTGATAGGTCTGCACAGGCCTGAGGTTTCTGCAATCATCATCCAAGGATAAAGTGAGACCAGCATCCTCTGGACCGAGTCTGTGCCAGCAAGAGCTGAGTGCTGCCTACTGAAGGAGGGCGCTCCATCAGGCTGTCACGCAAGAGAGGTGGGCTGCCGGCTGTGCCCCCCACCCCAGTCCAAGTATTCTGATGTTTACATGCACACTGTAGCACAAATGAGCACCCATACCCAACACATGAACAGATTAACCTAAAACACAGATCTGTGTATTAAAAAAAATTTTTTTTTTTTTTTGGACAGGGTTTCTCTGTGTGGTTTTGGCTGTTATGGAACTCTCTCTGTAAACTCATAGAGATCTAACGGCCCCTGCCTCTGCAGTGCTGGGGTTTGAGTCGCGCACCAGCAAATTGACACTAACTTAAAGCCAGCCTTGGCTACATAGTGAGACCCTGCCTTTTGAAGGGGGAGGAAAGACAGAAAGAAAAAAAGAACGATTTGTTGCCCTATGTTGTCCCATTTAAAGTCCTGATAAGCATACATCCCTGGCTAGACTCCCAAAGGTGTGGACTGTAACTCTTATGGTACAGCTAATACCCCGTCCCCACCCCCTAGTACCCCGGGCTTTCTTTCAAAAGTAAAACTGAGTGTAAGCACCTGACGGAAAGAGAAAGGAGAGAGGGATGGAGGGAGGGAGCAATGGAGAAAGGAAGGGTAGTCGGTTGCCACAGGGCCCGAGGGTGTAGCGACCGAGGGAAGGCACAGTGCCCTCTGGGTGACTCCGGTCCTGGGATTTACATCCCAAGGTGGCCCAGGGTCTGAGGGCCCTGGAGCAGAGGGGGGGGGGTCCTAGCGGCCTGTGCGAAGACTTTGTCCTGCCCTTGCCCAGCCTACAAGGGTTTGTAGAGCTCCAACAGCTGCTCTGCTTAGTTAGTTTTTGTTTTGTCTTGTTTTTTTGTTTGTTTGTTTTTTGTCAACTTGACACAGGTCAAGGGAAGGGCGAGCCTCAGTTCAAACAGTGCTGTTAACAAGTCTGTGCGGCATCCTCTTGATTGGTTGAAGACCTTACAGTGGGCGGATCCAGACCGTCGTGGGCTCGCCAGCCTGGGCAGAGATCCTGGGCTGTATAAGAAACTGGGCCGGCTGCCCTTGAGGAGTGAACCAGTAGGCCATGCTCTCAGGATCTGCTGTGGTTCCTGACCCCGGGTTCCTGCCTTGAGCTCCTGATCTTACTCCTCTCCCTGAAGGGCTAGAAACAGTAGGCAGAAATAAACCCTTTCCTCCCCAGCTCGCTTTGGCCATGGCATTTATCACGGCACTAGAGAGCAGAGCGGAGAGTCTCTAAGCATCAGGGCCACGGTTTGTCCTGCGAAGGAGCTACCATCAGCAGGGCCACTGTGAAAAGGCCCCCAACACTGCCAGCTGCCCTGCACTGTTGCTCTTCCCTGCCTGCTGCCCCTCACGTCCAGCCACAGGCGCCCCAAGGCCCAAGGGCCCGGCCAGGCTGTGGTGGCCACATTCCAGGGCTCCCCAGGGAGGGGAGATTCCATCGTGCTGGAGCTGGGCAGGGCCTAAGAGGGTTTCTGTTCCAACCTTTCTGTGACAGATAAGGAAATGAAACCGAAGACAGTGGCCGTGCCCTTCCTCGTGCCACATGTAGGGTCAGTGGCAGCTCCAAAACCCACTACCTCTTTTCTTTTTCCATCTCTCCCTCCTCCCCCTCCCCCCTCCCCGAGTATCCCTGGCTGTCCTGGAACATGCTCCGTGGATCAGGCTGGCCTCAGTCTCACAGAGATCCACCCACCCCTGCCTTGCTTTGGGATTCTTACATACAAAGGGGAAGCATGTCCAAGTGTTCGGAGGCTTAGAGGCCCCCTTGGTAGAGAGCGGGGCACCCAGGAAAAAGCCTGGACTCAGCTTGGGAGTTTGGAAAGCACTAATTAGGGGTCTGGCTGTCGTGAGGCGGAGGGAAAAGTCCTGTGTGCCAGGAACTAGCCCAAGGCCATCTTGTCAGCTTCCAAATGAAGGCTGGAGGTTGTTTTCATTTTTATTTGTAATTTTTATTTTTTGAGAGAGTTTCACGTGTAGCTTATGCTGGTGTTAGCATGTTAGCACAGGTCCCTGTGAGCAGGACTGCAGGCATTTGCCACACATGTGCTTCCACGGTGCTCTTGTTTAAGGCCACCCTGAGAACACTTTCAACAGAGAGCTCACTTTTGTTCCCATCTATTTCTGACCCATGAAAATGGAAATGCCACAAGATCACTGGAGGGGAGGGGAGTGTGTGTGTGTGTGTGAGTGTGTGAGTGTGTGTGTGTGAGAATGTGAGTGTGTGTATGAGTGTGTGAGAGTGTGTGAGAGTGTGTGTGTGAGTATGTGTGAGAGTGTGTGAAAGAGTGTGTGTGTGAGTGTGTGTGTGTGTGTGTGTGTGTGTGTGTGTGTGTGTGTGTGTGCTGGCACAGGCAGGGAGAAGTGGGGCAGATGAGTCACTGTGGCAACTCTGAGGGAGTGGGGGCGGGGCTATGATCTGGGACAAGAAGGGCTGGGCCTCCAGTAGCCATAGGATGTGTCAATCATATTGCTTTGTCAGGTAGCTTGAACCTAGATGGACCTTCTTCACTGATAGCAGGGACCTAGGCCTTAGGACACACTGGATTTAGAGAAAAAGTATTTGGCCTGAAATTAAAAGCATCGTGTGTTGAAAAGAAGAACTTGGTTGGACAAGGAGGCCCACACCTCTGATCCCAGCGCTCAGGAGGCCGAGGCAGGTGGATTTCTGTGAATTTGAGGCCAGCTTGGTCTACAAAGCAAGTTCTAGGGCAGCCAGGGCTACATAGTGAGACCCTGACTCAAAAACAAAACAAACAAACAAAACAAACACCAAAAAAGGAACATTACCACCAGCACCAAGAGGAGCCAGGCCCAGGCATTGTTAACCCCACTGGGCAAGAATAAGACCATCACCACATTTTTGCCAAATTTGAAGTAAACCATTGAATACCGGCCAGGGTGATGGGCACTGCCAGGTCCATACCCAGAATTCCCAGAGAAGGCCACACATTCCATTAGTCCAGTGCTTAGAAAGACAAACCGTACAATGCTACGTACTTTCTTCCCTCCAATGTGGGCAAACGTACATCCTGATCCACCTCCTCCCGGTGCATCTCCCACCGACATGTGACCAGGCACATCCTGTGTAGTAGGGGCAACCAAGCCTGTTTACAGAATCAAAGCACATGGCTTGCTGTTTTACATGGGCAACAATCCCCAGATCCCAGGAAGTTCCCTGTCCTTGGGTTGAAGGGACCAGACCCTCACCAGGCCCTCTGCTTTAGCAGCCATGACAGGCTGCAGAAAAGACCCAGCAAGAGGTAGGCCTCTGACTCAGCACATGTCACATGTCAGCCCAACCTCCTAATCACCCTCCCTGTGGCAAGGAACCAATCAGGAGTTAGCTGGTGGGTTCTGGATGTGCTTTAGGGTAACAGTGACTGCAGAACATAGCAACCGCACTGGGAGGACCTACGGGCCATAGCGACCCGTTTACCAATCAACACAGGACAGGCGCACCAATCCTGAGACCGTTGTGGACCCCAGACTACCGGCTTGCACGCCATAAAATAAATTCCCTGCCCCGCTGTCCTCGCTCCACCTGAACGGAGTTAACAGCTAACTCATTCATTGATGAGAGGCTCTTTGCTTCTGCGTTGGATCGGGTATCTTAGTGATTTGGGGGTTCAGAATTTGGGCACAACAGGGTAAGTGGGGCTTGTAAGCAGCTTAGAAGCTTGCGTATTAGAGACATTTTGTTTTATAGATCTCTCTTAAGCACAGTAATTTAAATTTAGCACATAACCAGTCCTCACAGTGTTGCCTTCAAAGAGAAGGGTTCATTCTTTCTGAAGTATGAGCCTCCCCGCCAGAAACAAACCTGAGTGCAAGCTGTATCAGTGACACAGGACAGTCCAAAGAGCCCTCCTCAGGCCACGGTGTGCACCTGAGGCCTGGGATTACTCTTTGGCCAGTGTGACTAAGTCCGGACGTTGTGGCCATTTAGAAATCTGAGCTATCATCCGTAACTATGGGATGTTTTAAATCAAGAACATTTCAGTTTGGGATGTGAGTTCTATGCCTACAGTTGACTTTTAACTTGGTTCCAGCCAGTTTGTGATACAAACAAGACACAATCTGGCGTATCAAAGACAGTTTGGTTCCCTATTCTCTTTGTGCTACTATAACAAGTAGCTGGGATGAATCGGCTTACAAAGCAAAGGTGGCTCATTTGGCTCAGTTTTGGAGGTCCCAGGGCGTGATTGATTAGCCCTGACCCCGTGGACCTGTGTTGAGGGCAGCTCATGGTCCAGGAGATGGAGAGATGGAGCCCACCGACCCCTTTAAGGCACAGCCCCAATGATCTTTCTTTCCTCCTAAGGGCTGTGCCAATCTCCTATTAGTGCAGCATGGGGACGGAGTCTTTGACGCCACGTGCCTTTGGAGAAAATTTCAGGTCTGTAGCAGGCACCGATGTTGAAATGCATCTTCAAGGAAGTGCCTTCTCATGTAGGGGTCAGCGCAGGGAGACTGAGTCACCCTCGTAGCCCAGAAGCTGGAAAAGCCAAGCACACCCTCAGGCACAGGCTTCAGAGACACCGGAGAAACTGATGTATGATTCACAGGCCTTCACCCATGGCTCTCGTCTTAAATCGTGACTTCATTTCCACCAAACAGCTCAGCAGTTTCAGGTCTGTGACTTTGTGGCCATCCAGGGCAGTGCAGGATTGGGAAAGAAGGGTGCTCTCTGTTTCCTCTTGAAACCCTAGCTCATGTGCACCTGGATGCCCGCCTTTCCATGGTCCCGAGGACCGGCCCCCATCCAGCCCCAACTCCATTCGATGCATTCAAGTGCTTATGCCATAGCAAGGAGGCGTAAGTAGGTAAGCATGCTCATCCTAATAGGACCTAGGTCTGAGAATGCCACGTTGCGACTTCCCCAAGCTTCTACAGCCTAGCCATTGGACTCATTAAAACACGCTGCTGGAGCCTGGAGAGACAGCTCAGCAGCTGAGGACACTTGCCGTCACTGCAGAGGACTTTGGTTTGATCGCCAGCATCCATGTGGTGGTTCACCGCCATCTCCAACTACAGTTCCAGGGGGATCTGACACCCTCTTCCAGCCCATGGGCAGTGCCCACATGGTGCGCATTCAGGCCAAACACCAATGCACATAAAATGAAAGGAAATAAATAGTCTACAGTACTTATCAAAACAACAATTAAAAACAAAACCAAACCCCACAGGCTGTGCACACCCCTCTTCATGCAGCCTACAAACTGGCCACAGTAGTGAGCATGGGCTGGAAGGGAGCTCAAAATCTTTGTCACTCTTTCCACCACCTCTCACTTGTAAGGAGCCTGAATCACGGGCTTCCGGTGCTCACCCCTCTGAAGAGGATTGCACAGGATGCTCACCCCAGCCGCGTCTCCATAGACTTGAGTAAACCCTTCTGGCTGTGTCGGGTTAACTGGCCCTCCCACGCTGACACCAAGTGTTTCCAATGGGCCTCTCACTAATTAATGCACAAATCAGGTGACTGTCAAACTTAGTCCTGACACTGGCAGGCAGCTTGTCACCCAGATACCTGTCTGTTCGGTGAGCCTCCTCAAGCCAGGAGCCTTTCGCTGGCTGCTGTGTGCTTGTCGTGAGATAACTGGCCTAGCAATGCAGTCAATAAATCCGTCTCATGGCTAGGCCCCCGAAAGCTGAGGGTAACAGTGAGGGGCCCAGTGGGAAACGGCTCCTCGATAACTGTTAGCTGAGTCTGCTTCGGGCCCAGGATGGGGAATGACAGCCACAAGTGTCCCGGAGATGACCAATTCCTCCACTGCAAAGCAAGTCAAATGCGCAGTCAGCAAAGGTTGTCCCACATCCAATGATGGCTGAAAGAAGCCACTTGAGGTCACAGAAGAAGGAAGAAGCCAGGCCCTGATCAGATGCATACCTCGGGAGCCAGGGGAATGTCCATGAACTTTTATACCTTCCTCATTCTTAAGACTTCAGCCAACCACCATCTGACAGTAAGAGGGAACAGGTTGCTTATCTGCTTGTTGCGAGGAGTGTAAGAGGGGGCTCCTTCCTGGGGAGATCATGCTTTGCCCAGGAGTGGTCATGAGGAGAGAAAGATGCTCTTGGTTGGAGTTGTAGGAAAGGAAGGCTTAGCCGGCCGTGTGCCTGTGGCTCGTTGGAGGGGCGTGAGGTAGAGATGGAGGTGGGTACAAGGAGAGAGGCGGGTACAGGGAGACTGAACAGGCAGGGGTCCTGCGTGAAGTTTTGTTGTTGTTGTTGCTTAAAGAAAACATTAAGAGTGTTTCCTGCCTTTTCATTGGACACAACGACACTTAGAGGGAAACACTAACAATCTGATTATTTATGTACAATACAAGGACCCAACATAGAATCTGCACAAGAGGACCACCATATAAGTCTGAAAATGCCAGCTTCACGAATAAAGAAATGGCCATTCTTTTCCTAGAAATCTATAGCTACTGTTTGAGGGGCATGGCTCAGAGGGCAGGAGCACTGGCTTTGAAAGCAAAGGGTCCTGAGTTCAAATCCCTTGTATCTACATAAAGGCCAGGCATGGCCATATGGGCCACCCTAGGAGTGGCCGGTCAGATCCCCTGTCAACTGTTACATTAATATTAATAAAATGCATGTTAGCAAACTTTAAAACCTAGCATTCCTAACTCTGCAATCTATGTAATTACTGAACAGAGCTATACCCTACTCAAACCTTTCCCACACTGGAAGAAATGGGTATGAATGGGTAGAAGGGCTTTTGTTTTTATTTCCTTTTCTTGTTTTTAACTTGTGAATATAGAGGCTAAGCTGACATCTAAGTTTTAGGAAAAATATTATTTATTTTACTTTAAGCATCTATGTAGGTGTTTTGCCTGTTTGTTACTGCAGTGACCTCAGAGGCCAGAAGAAGGCGGCAGACCCCTTGGAGCTTGGGTTAGAAACAGTTGTGAGTCACCAGGTGGGTGCTGAGAATTGGACACAGGTGCTCGGAGGGCCATCCGGTGCTTTTGGCCTCCGAGCCATCTCTCCAGCCCCGGGCCTCACTCTGTAACCTTGCCTGGTCTGCTTCGAAGACCCAGCTAGACTCGAAGTTCTGGGCTCCCCATTTCTGTTTCCTGAGGGCAGGATCACAGGCTCTTACCACCACGTCTGCCTCTGATGTTTAATCTAAGCCCTGAAGAGTCTATATTAAACATAAAAGACTTTATTAATTCATGTCAAACCTGCTCCCTGCCTCTCTTCTCTCACCCTGCGTAAGGCAACTGCCCCCTCTAAGTCCCTGAAGGAAATTGAGTGTAAATTTCTTTCCATGGCCTGAATAGTCTTTGAAGAATGAAGAAAAACAAAATGTGCCCAGTTTTTCCCTTGGAAAATTAGCTAGACTGTTTTATGAATTGAAACTCTTAAAATTAAGTAATTTTGTTTGAAAGAAGCCAGAATACACATTCGTTCCCACATTTCCGGCTTCTTGGTGGGATAGTGGTCATTTCCAAAGATCCCTCATGCCAGAGTCTGGTCTGTAGGCCTGTTTTCCAAGGCTGCCCTCGGTTGTTTATGGAGAAATACGCCTTTCATGGCAAATGGAAACAGAGCTTGGGTCAAGTTCCATGTCTCTGCTCTATAATTAGAATGTGTTGAGTGGGTGTTGGGGTCAGGCAGATGAGCACAGGGCCGGCTGTACTTCCTCAACACTCAATTAGATGCACGGTTCCTAGGTGACGAGCGTTGTTATATTTTTCTCCTGAAACTGAAGACTTCTGTGAGAAGGCATGGAGGGATGTCCCGGGGCAAGAGACGTGTGCCCTTTCTTGGTTGCCTTCCACACTATGCCATAATATATTGGCTCTTTATTTGCTTATTTTTATTCCCAGATGAGTGAATGGGTCCATGAGTTGGTAGATTGGGATATGCAAGGGTCGGTAGACGAGTGAGCAGGTAGATAGAGGGAAGGACAGATGGATAGTTGGTGTGCGTGTCTAACTTTAAGCAAGTTCTGAAAAATTAATTTCTACCTCTGACCTCTTCTTACAAATGGACATCTTTCTTTTTCTTCCCAGAATCCCAAGGACACTGGAGTGGCCAGACACCGCTGTGTTTCAGAGGAGAACTCTTAGGGCCGCAGAGATGGCGTAGGAGAAGGAAAGGCTGGTGTCGAAGGACACTGCGTTCCTGCTGGGGACTCGGGTGCCGGCTCTCTGCCCTTTGGAGGAAGTACATGGGGTAAGTCTCTGTCCTCAGTCCCAGGTAATGTGAGCAGTTCTCCCCTGCCAGCGAAAGCAGAGATTTTGCCAGGCTCATTCCTTTTGCTCCTGTGCTTACTTCCTCCTTTGTTTAGGTCTTAGGTCATATTGTGTCCACGATGGAGTCGATAACCTCCTGGAATGCAAGGGTTGGGCTTTATTTATCGTAATTCCTCTTCAAGGCTCGGGGCAGACTTGGGTAATTAATCAGAGCTCAACAAACATTTGAGCAAGCAGATGCTCTACCAGACAGCCCCTCTTCCTGAGCCCTCAGCCTGGGAGTGTGTGTTTGTGTGTGATGTGTAGGCAGGTGGGGGACTCAGCCCCTGCTGCCTGCCTGTTCTTACAGTGAGGAGAGAGAGGCCAGCATCTAGTATAGTATCACGTGGCAGCGACACCCAGGGAGGGCAGAGAGCAGCGCACAAAGCACATGGCTGTTGAATTAATCAGCTCAGTGTCCAGGCGCAAAGCGACAGTTCCCTGGCTAGGTTTGCCTGAGTACAAGAGGCGCTCTTTGCTGGGTGTGCTGCTGGTCTGCTCTCCTTACGTCAGCCACGTGGTGCAGAATTCTTACTGGCAGGGGCCCTTCCCTATGTAGTCTTTGAGAGGGACTGGGATGGGATTCAGCACCTGTCCTGTTGCCTGCAGGGGCGCATCGTTTGAAGCCCCTGGGGTGTTACTCCAGGGTGAACGGTATAGGTGGCCGTATTGGTTAGTGGTGGCGGGGGAAGAACTGCCATGGGCAGCTTTGTGGCTTTAGCAGCACTCTGGAACGGAGGGCGTGGGTGAGGTTGGCAGCCTGGGTTATGGGAGAGAGCAAAGGAGTGAAGGCAGAATAGGTCCACCGCAGGTGTGACTGAAAGAGGGACTGGAAAGGTCCCACCTAAGAGGAGCTGAGGGAGGCGGCAAAGTGTGGCAGCCGCCTCTGAGGCCACAGAGGCGCTGGGAATGGCAGGAAGCATTTTCTGCTTAATTGTGAAGGCACCGCCAAAGAGTCAACACCGGAAGTGTGTTGAAGAAGCCATTTCTTCTACAACTCGCCCTTCACCCATTTGACACTAAAACGAGGTCTACACAGTCCCCTTCTGCACTTGGGAACCCCCCCATCCTGTCCCAGAGCAGCAGAATGGACCCCGGCCTCTCAAACCTCCAAGGGCTCTGCGTTCAGGGCTGACTTCCGCT
The DNA here is from genome assembly GCA_030556225.1 of Cricetiscus sungorus. Lineage (NCBI taxonomy): Eukaryota > Metazoa > Chordata > Mammalia > Rodentia > Cricetidae > Cricetiscus > Cricetiscus sungorus. The sequence continues at coordinate 3,197,507 of JANBXA010000731.1, forward strand.
CAGGGGAGGGAGCTTTCCAGGAGCCCTGCGTCTAGGATGAAGATGGCAGCTGGGGTGGAGGGTGGTCATGGGTACTTTCTTCTGCCTAGAGTGCAAAGTTCAGCCCCTGGGCAGAAAGACCTTTTGAGAAACTCATGAGAGCTGTGGACAGTTCCTCATGTCACTGCCCCTTCACCCAGCATGCAGGAAGACGGGAATACGGCCAATTTTAGATGCTCTGGGGTCTCCCGAGTCCATTCACACAGTCCCCTTCTTCATTATTGATTATTTTTTTGCTCCCAAAGGTTGTCCCATCCCCTACCCAGAAGCTTCTCTAGAAAATTCATTCTACCTCCCATCCAGAAGCAGCTCTAGACCCTTGGTCGCCTATGGTGTCGCCCGGGGCTCGCTGCCCTCAGCGCTGCCCTCAGCTTTTCTCCCAGTGCACGCACGGCTGAGCCATTTGTAGAGTTAGGAAAGGGAATTTCGTTGCTCTTCTGTGACGGAAAGGCCCTACTCAGCAAAGCCCAAGACACCGGCATGTAAAAATCACAAAGGAAACTCGGAGGATTCAGCATGGCATAAAAGTGATTTAAAAATAGAGTAACAAGTCATCATGGCAAATGCCGGTGGCCCCAGCCCTGGGGAGGCAGATTCATGAAGAGATACAATTCCAGGCTACACAGCTGAGTTAGGGGCTAGCCTAGACTACACGGGGCTCCCTCCAGTCAACCAAGTAACCAACCAAACAAACAAAACAGTAAATATAATTATGATATGCGGTCTTTGAGCTGAGAGTGTGGTTTTTCTGGCACAAACTGTCATTATACATTTTATGGGAAGCACCAGCGCCTTGCTGCGTTTTCTATTCATCCATGCCGAGTGCTATCCTTTCCTCAAGCCAAACGGCCTTTTGCTCTTTACCAAACAATTTAGGCCTTGTTCTCGTCTTTCACTTGGGATGTTGAAAAAAATGCTCTCAGAAACAGTTCCACCATTCAAAAATTCCAAATATATCCGAGAGCCTTTATTATTCTTCAAGATTACAGGAATTTTCCTTGGGAACTATTGCCTTTCATGTCTCCTCTTGCTTTTGAAATGCATTTTGGTAAATTGAAGGCTCTGAACTTACATTTATTTATTTAGCCAAATTTAGGCCGTCTAAATATGCTTTGTCATTAAAAACGCCCCAAAGAAAAGGTCATTTTGAGCCATCCTGAACCTCAGTGTGGAAAGTGACCCGGTGAGATATTACAGTGCCATTTGTTGCCTTCGGCATTAGCTGGTGTTGACGTTAAAGGATGGAGATGGCTGAACATAAAAAGACATGTTTGGGCATCTGAGCGATGCCTGGAACAGCTACTCCGTCTTCTGATTCTATCCTTGTCAATTAGACCCACAATGTGCCAAAACGTAGGAGCCACTTTATCTTTGTTCTGAGATTGTACTGAGAAAGTCCTCCATAGAGATGAGGTGCACAGGAACCAGGGCTTGGAGGGTGGGGGGGGGGTAGGGGGGTAGGACGGTGGGGGTGGGGGTGGGGCTTCTGCTGTTCTCACTTCCTTCCTGACGCCCGCCCTGGAGAGGAAAATGATCGCCTTGGCGTGGTACTCTCTCCCAGATGGCAAGTGTCTACCCCACGGCCACTTCTACATCCAGAGATGTGCCCTTCCCCGGGCACAGCTTGAGCTCTGGAAACCCAACTTGGCACTCAGGTTCCTGGGACACAGCAGGGGGCCCAGGAAGGGGGCCACTTTGTCATGGCTTCTCCTGGGAATCACCATGCTGCTCTGCTTACCAAGGCCAGCCCACAGGGAGCAATGACCATCTGCCCTCTTGACCCTGTTCCATTGCTCAGAGGGACCTCTGCCTGGATCCCCAGGATGCTCCTGAGTGCTCCTGTTCAGTTAGGCATGACCTCATCTGGAGGGAGGCTCGTAGGTTTCCATGCGGGGTCTGAGGTGGTGGTGCCGTCTTCCTTTAACAGCTGTGCACCCCCAGGCCTGCCCTTCCTTCCACTCTCTGCGCTGTAAAATGTGGATCATAATATCGGCTGTGCTTCCTTGGGTCTCTACAAAGGAGCACATTGATGGCTCTGAGTCAGAGGTGGTGGCATCCGGCCTGTCTGGGGCTCGATGCTGACATCTGTGCTCTCTGAAGGTGCCCTAGCCGCCAGAACAATACCTTCTGCTGTCTATTAGCGGAGACAGGTGACTTTACGTTGACTTGTTTAACCCTGGGATGCAGCCAGAGGCAGCCAGCCTCTCTTTGCCTCAGTTTCTCTCTCTGGAAAATGGTTCAGGTACCAGGTTAGTACAATGCAGATTAGCATCACAAAATATCTGGTAATTAACTTCTAAAGAGAGAAGAGGCTAGCCAGAAGGTACAGGCCTATAATACCAGTGACTCAAAGGGTAGAGGCAATCAGAGGGATCGCTGTAAGCTCATGGCCAGTCTGGGGTACATGGCCAGACCCTGTCTTCAGTGAGAGAGAGAGAGAGAGAGAGAGAGAGAGAGAGAGAGAGAGAGAGAGAGAGAGAGAGAGAGAGAGAGAGAGAGAGAGAGGTTCGAATAGGAGCATTTTATCTTTTCATAGGGTGACCAGCCCAGCTTCATCACCCATGATGCACAGAACTATGAGGGGTGTCTTCCAATCTTCAGCATTCTCTTCTTGTTGTCAGGGTGTGTCCCCAGCAGCCCAAGGTGAGGCTGCCTGTGCCCCTGCGATGAACACACGGCACACCCGTGCACTTGGCTAACGTGACTCTAGAAGTCAGTCACCTCTTACCCCGGACAAAGTAATAGCCAGCAGTGTGATAAGAAGCCGGTGAAACATTAACCTGCCACATACCTGAGCAAAGTCAGGTCAACTGGCCTGACTCATGGACTTGGCAGCTTCCCAGCCACGCCTGCAAAGCTGATGCAGGAACCTGATGCTGTCCTCTGTGTGAGGCTACAGGGAACCCAACATCTGGACTGGCTCGGGTCATGCCAGATGTGCACCAGGCACCGGACAGGCGGCCAGAGTCAAAATGATATATATATAAAAGTTGACTCAGTCTCCTATTCACTTACTGGATGGAATAAAATATACTAACTGAGCAGGAAGTTACAACAGCTGCTGCCCTCCCTTCCCCTACGTCACTGCCCCTTGCCCTGTTTTTATGGGTTCGTCTTACCCTGGTCCACAGCTCAGGCAATCCCATGACTGCTGGCTCCACTTCAGGCCTACATAAACTATCTTCGATATACAGTTGTAAACATGCCCAGCCTAATATAGACTTTAAATGTTTCCCATAAAATTCTCCAGTATTTCCTTTCCCCGAAGCTCGGGCTGGACCCGACCTCTAAGAGTGCACAGTGTGTCTGATATAATCATGCATTGGGTCCTGCTTTCCATCAGTAATTCTACCTCCTGAGCCAGCTCAAAGTGGGGACGGGGGGGGGGGGAGAAGCCAAAGTGTCCCTTTCCTTAGCTGTGACTGCTGCAACCAAGCCTTCAGTGTCCTTCAGATGCCCAGCTCTGTCTCTCTGTGCCTCTCTGTGTCTCTCTGTGTCCCTCTGTCCACCCAACTGGGTATTTTTCTTGTAAGGCATTTAGTAGGCCTACACCCCATGCCCTGCAGTGCCTACACTTGGATAATGCTTTCTCTGGCCAACTCAGAACCCCCTTCGACTCCAGTGCCAGTAAGATTCTCCACGTGGCCATCAGATGGCAGGCTCACTTGTGTGAGGCAGCCAGGGCTCATCAAGATGACGTGTGCCTGCCCAGGGTCCACGGGCCCTGGTCATCATATCAGGTCTTTCCCAGCAAGCTCACACGCGCAATCTTTGCCAAAAATCGTTTTCTTCCAACCTTCAAGACTGCTCGTCTCTACAAATACCCACCAGGAAGAGAGAAGTTTCTAGATGTGCTCCAAGCTGATTTTCCCAGTCTCTCGGCTCAGCTGTGGGGAACTATTGCATGACTATTCCTGGGGAGTTATGAACTGATACCTACTCACGCAGATTGGCACGGATGCCATCCAAAGTGTAGCTGGATGGAACAGGTGAACTGCAGGGAGGTGGGTGAGGGCTCTCCTGATGCATGGGTGACTCAAAGGTGTCACTCGAAACCCTTCCCTAGCAGATTCTGCAAAGCTGCACCCCTGAATATCCCCGCACGATAGACAGGCGGCCCCACTGAGAATAAACCCTCCATCAACTGTTAGCTGCATATGCAGCCTGGAGGGGCCCGGTCAATCCCGCAGCTTTCCTAGTGTCCCGTTAGTGGAAGTGTTCTACACTCCGTGAGCTCCCGAGCCTCAGGACCCTGCTCCAGCCCCTCACTGGGCTGTTGCAGGTTGGAGGAAATAGCTGCACGACATGGATGCAGTTTACTCCTCGCCTGGGTGAGACAGAAGGGAAGAAAATGCACAATTGTGGTTCCTGATGACCCACTGCAGTCAGCTGCATCCATGTGTGCAGGTCGGTCCGCTCGCTGCCATATCTGCACGTTGGTCTGCAGCTATGTCTACCTGCGTGGCAGTTCAAGGCTGTGACCAACTGTTGTCAGCTCCCGCCTGGCTGGTGAGGTGCATCTCTGCGTTTTGGAGGCCAGGTGGTAGTTGCCCATCTCAGCTCTGAGCATCCGGAGAAATTCTCAGGCAACATAAAAATTCTAACTTTCTGTTATTTTCCTCATTCATTTATTCATAATATTATTCAATATTGATCCTGTGTCCAAACTCTGCCAAGATGCACTCTAAAGGAGAAAGCCCGGCAATGGCTTTAACTCCGTCCACCGTGACCTCTTTTCTGGGTAAGCTGGGGATGCCGCTGATGGCTGGTCACCGGAAACCTGTCAAGAGCGTTTGGCTTGGGCCAGCAGTGGTATGACATCCCCTTAATTCTGGGACTGTAAAGGGTGAGGAAGGGAGATCCCAAATTCAAGGCCATCCTAGGGTCAATAGCAAGACTGCAAACAAAGCAACAAGCCTCTAACACCAGCGCCCAGAGCCCCGACACTCTGCTGGTGCACACATGTGTGACTTAGCCTGTGGGACGATGGCTCCAACTGCTCGAGGGCCAAAGAAGCCCTGAGTCATCACTGACAAGCTAATCATCTGAATTTAGTGGTGGGTATATTTGGCTGATAATCTGATTCCTTAGCAAGTACAGGCTTAATTATGTTTCTATTTTAGTACTAAATAGACACTTTAACAGGGAGAATCCTCTGTGATCAGAGCATTTTCTAGATCGCATCTCGTCATCTGACATGTCTGGAGCCAGGACCTTTTTTTATTGTTCCTTTTATGACAGTTGTATGCGAGGTTTCTTCCTTTTTGTAAGCTTTCTTTTATTAGATAAAATTTTCTTGATGTTTTCCTATTAGTATGTATGTATGTATATGTGTGTGTGTGTATGTATGTATGTGTGTATGTATGTATGTATGTTTGTATGTATGTGTGTATGTATGTATGTGTGTGCATGTATGTATTATGTATGTATGTATGTATGTATGTATGTATGTATGTATGTATGTATTTGTGTTTGTCTGTTTCTGGGCCAGGTTCTCACTATGTAGCCCAGGCAAGCCTCAAATTCATAGAAATCCTGCTGCCTCGGCCTCTCAAGTCCACAAGCTGCTATGCAGGGCGACATCTCCATTCTGATTGCTTGCCAAAGTGCCCGCTTTCTTGGCTTTAGAGGATGACTTGTTGAAACATGCAACTCAGCTTCAGTTTTATAGCAGGGGTTGTGTTTTAAAACCCCAGCCCACACTGGTTTTCAGCAAGGCCATCCACATGCACGCAGCCTCCGGCTCTGCCTCATTGAAGTGGGGACCTGGATGTTTTGGATTTGAGATTTTTCTTTTTTTTCCCCAAATCTAACCCTTAGCACGGATGAGAAGTTTTGCCTCAGCCAGGCAAAGGAACACACATAATCCCAGCATTTGAGAGGCTGAGGCAGGAGGGTCATCTTGAGTTTAAAGCTGGCTTGGGCTAAACAGTTAACTTTTGGTTATAAAGTGAAAATCTTTTTTCAAAAGTCAGGCAAACAACCCCCAGAACAAACCTCAGACAAGCAAAGCAATGATTAGTGCAGGGAGGGCCGCACAGACTCTGTTGCCAGACGTCGCTTTGATAAAGTGTTGCATTCTAACCCTAGCTCCCCAATGCAACATAAAAACTTTGTGAACCTTATAAACAGGTTTTCAAGAGCAAAGACATTCCCCCTTCCCCTATTAAGTCTAATTTGCATTGTCCAGCGTGTTGGCAGATATTTTAGGGGAATCAAAGTGTAACTGCCTGCGTGAAGATGTGTTTTAAATCGACCCTATTAGTCACCTTCTTTTTGAAAAGCGGGGGTGGGGGAGGGGGGAATGGCACCTAGCAACAGCAAGCTGTCAGTCAGGATTAGGAAAAGTCAGACAGGAGTGTTTGCCCTCTCTTCTGGGGAGGCCAGGCTTGTACTTTTAATTATACAGAAGACCCCCACCAGGGGGCTTGCGTGATGATCATCCCTCTTCCTGCCGAAGGCAGTAATGGCAGCCCAAGGACAGCTTTGGTGGCAGAGCTGATAGGGCTTCTTGGGAGCTTCTCAGAAACTGCCAGTGCTGTCAGACTCTGCCTGCAAACCACACTCCCTTCCAGAAGGCCCTTCCAGAAGGCCCTTCCTTCCTTCCCTTTCTGAGAGGAGAGGGTTCTCCTGCACCCCCAGACCACAGAAGCAAGAATCTAACACTGCTCAGGGGGCTCCCACCAACTGAGAAGGAGACCATCAAAGCACAGCATCCATATCCGCACCCATGCACGTTAAATTTCCAGAAGGTTCTTTTCATACCAGCTAGAAGAAGTACGGAATTACAAACAGAAGAGACGAAAAGAAGAAAGCAAACTTTCGATGGCCAACATGTAGGTGGGGAGAGCCGAGGTCTCACGTCTGGATGGGACAGCTTCCCGAGGAGCCCAGCATGTGTCTGCACTGGGCCAGTGCAGGGGGGACTTTGGTTCCCCAAAACCACTCTGCCTCATTGACTGATCACCTCAGACTGCAGAGTCACAGCCTGGCCCTCAGAGGCAGGGAGCCTGGCAGCTTGGGAACTTCCTCAAAGTTAAAAGTTCTGCCACAGTAAGTGGGCCGCAGCAGAAACTCACAGGGGATCAAGTCAGCCTCTTGCCTGCAAGCCTGGGCCTCGGGTGTGTAAGTGGAGGAGTTAAATGCCTTCCAGGGCAGATTTGCATGCAGAAGACTGGTCCCGGAGGGGCGGCGGACTCTCCTTTTCTTGGGGGTGGCTTCCTCAAAAAGTTCATGAACCTAGTTACAGCCTCTGAAACCGATTAATTTCACATAGCCATATTTATGTAGGAACTTTTATGTGACAATGAAAAATTACATTATATGCCAAAAAAATAAGGAACTGAGCATTTTAAATGAATGAATTGTGTGTTATGTGATCAAAGTGTTTATTTTTCCCTGAAAATGGAACCCAGGGCTCCGTGCATATCAGGAAAACAGGCTTCTTCTAGCATGGCATCTGAGTCGATGCCTCGGGAGAGCTGTGATTATAAAATGGCATTGATGCTGGGCCTGGTGGCGCACGCCTTTAGTCCCAGCGCTCGGGAGGCAGAGGCAGGTGCATCTCTGACTTGGAAGCCAGCCTGGTCTACTGGGTGCGATCCAGGACAGTCAGGGCTGTACAGGAAAACCCTCTCTCAAAATAAAAACCCAAAACAACAACAGCAACAGCAAAAGCCCCAACCCCCAAAAAACTAATGAACAAACAAAAAATCAACCAAAACCAGAAAGGGTATATGCATGCATGCATGTGTGTGCGTGTGTGCGCGCCTGCGTGTGCATGCGTGTGTGGTGTGTGTGTGCCCCCACACGCATGTGCTGGAATGCATACACACTGGGGACATGCCTTACAGTCCCCTAGTTAACACACTCATGTTGAAATCATCACAGGGATGACTGGGCAGGATGATAGGGGAAGTGTTACCTCTCTGCCTTTATCACTGGTGCCCAGGAGAGATGAAAAGTAGTGTGATAAACACTACATTCTACCGCAATACTGCAGTTTCATGTATTTCTGTAAGGAAACAACACTCCAGCAGGAAGTCACGTGCACTTTGCTTACAAAGACGGGGGTTGGGGCTGAAGCTCCCACAGTCAGTGGCGCCCATTGTGTGTGTTTGAGGGCTGTGCTTTGGTGCTGGGGTCTCTTTTCCTGTGAGGCAGGAGATAGCTCTCGGCAGACAGTAGGGAAAGGGCCTTGTGAAAAGGGCCTGCTGGTCACACATGCAGCCTTGAGAATGAAGTTGAAAGGAGCACTAAGGGTTAAAACAGCAGCTCGAGGGTTGAGGGCGAGGAAGGGAAATGCCAGGCTTGGTTTGGATATGAGAACTCAGCTGGGCAGCTTTTAAAGCTCCCGGGTAGCGAATGTAAGGAGTTTCCACACAGCCTTGCTTCTAGCCTGGTTCAGGCTCACAGGCAACTTCTGATTGCAAGCTTCCACAGGGAGATGGCCCAGACTCCCACAGGAAAGGGAGCTACATACGAGGCCACCGAGGAAAGCTGCAGCCACATCTTGGTGGCCGTGGCAGTTATCACTGCCACCAGCTCATCTTCAAAACTTGAAGACAGAGAGGGCCAAGTGTAATTAACAGCGCTTGACACAATTACAGGGTCCAGGGTCATAATGCTGGCAGTGACCCAGTGGCTTAGCCACTCGGGGTCAAGGGTGAGTTCAGAGATGCCCAGAGACTGTTGAACTACTCTGGACTGGGTGGGCAGCCTAGGAACAACACACCATCTCCCTGTTGGTCATGGGTAAAAATCAGAGACAGTGGAACATCAGAGGCTTCCCTCCCCCGGGGCGCTCTCCAGCCTTCAACAGATTCTTCCATGGCTCCTGAATTCTCCTCATTTGTCCCTCATCATCTGCAGCAACCCTGGCTTTTTACTGTGAGAGTCCACGATTTCTTTGGTTGAGACAATGAACTGTTATGAGCACTTTTCCGCCAGCCTGGGCCCACACCCGTGTCAGCCCCAAATAACACACAGAACCTCTATCAGTTATAAAGCTGTTGGTCATTGACTAGCGTTTCTTACTGGCTAGCTCTGTCTAAATTATTAACCCATAATTGCTAATATGCGTATTTCTACATGGTCTTATCTTACCAAGAACGGCAGCTCACATCTCGACTCTGTCCTACGTTTCCCAGAATCCTCCACCTCTCCTAGCCCTGCCTATCTTGCTGCCTTATTGGCCAACAGTGCTTTATTTATTCATTAACCAGTAAGAGAAACATATTTGTAGAATGACATCTCCCATCAGTGAACCCTGCTTCCCAGCTTGATTTTTGATGACAGTTAAATGTCCAGAGTCTCAGGTCCTTGGGTCATGCATGACTGGGCTATGAAAGGTCCACCTGCAATAAAACAGTATCCTGCCTCATCAGAAGGATGCCTTTAAGGTTAAGGGGTGTGGTGGGGACAGGCCACGCTGGGTACCAGTCTGCCCCTTTGCCTGGAGACCCTGAGAGGGTTATGACCTGGGCTTCCTTGGCTATAATGTGCAGATGAGGGCCTCTCCCTGGAACTGCGTGTGGAAAATGTAAACATTAGGATGGGCAGCGCTCAGAAAACTGTGACTCACCCCTTAGTGAGAACTTAGCCCGCGCCCTGGGGGTGCAGTCAGGGAAGAGGGCACCAAGGTAGACGAAACTGAGTAAGGATATGAGGGTAAAACAACCACCCCCTGCCTCTTTCCTTCTGGTTTTGCTGTGCAAGGCCCAGCATGACTGTTGTTCCTGCGGTGGTTTTCTACCATGGGGGTGGGGGTGGGGTGGACCATGAGCCCAGACTTGCATGTCAAATCCTTATTCAGCGGACTGTGCCCGGACCGAGTGTACTCTCTCAGTCCAGTGAGTCATGAGTGTGACCTGGGTGGCATAGGATGAGCCTGGCCACCTCTCGTCCAGCCCTGTGGGCATGAGAGGAGCAGGAACTAGGTGAGATACCTTCTACA
>JANBXA010000731.1:3212500-3307500 GCA_030556225.1 Cricetiscus sungorus
TGACCACTCCCGCCTCTGCCTCCCGAGTGCCGGGATCAGAGGCCTGCGCCATCATTGTCCAACTGAGATTTCTTGAACTGGAAAAACCTTATCTTTTCCTTCTCATTCGATTTCGTGCTGTTTCTTTTTCTTTCCCACCTCTCTTACTAAACTTAGATTCTTTTCTCACACAATATAATCTAAATAAAGGTTCCTCTCCCTCTAGTCCTCCTAATTTTCCTCTCCCCCTCTCCCATCCACTCCCTTCCAATCCCTCATTAGAAAAGAACAGGCTTCTAAAAGATAAAAATAAAACACAACACAGTAAGGTAAAACGAAGACCATCGTATCAAAGTTGGATAAGCCAAGCCAATGGAGGGATAAAAGAGTCCCAAGAAGAGGCATGTAGCTGGTTGTTTTCCTCCAGCCCACCGGTCTGGTCCCGCCGCCACGCCAGCCCCCAATAACACGCTGAGTCTCTGTATTTGATACAATTCTGTTGGCCAGTTACTAATTCTTTATTGGCTAGCTCTGTCTTAATGATTAACCCATTTCTATTAATCTAAGTATTTCCATGTGGCTCATCTTACCGGCCAGAGCGGCTGGCATCCTACCTCTCCGGGCTCTCCATGTTGACTCCTCCTTACTACTTCCTCTCTCATCCTTGTCTCCTAGCCCCGCCTATCTTGCTTTCCCATTGGCCACAGTGCTTTATTCATTAACCAGTATGAGAAACATATTTACAGAACAACATCTCCCATCATCTCCTCTTTTCTGTCTAAAATAAAAAAAGAAGGATTTTAATCTTAACATAGCAAAACATATAACAAAACAGTTATCAAATAAGAATCACAGTTAACAATATTTAGTCCATTAACATTTAATAAGACTTAAAGAAAATATTCTATCATCTATCCTATCTTTGTGAGTCTAAAGTCCTATATGTAACTTTTCTTTAATCCTAACTAAGGAAAACTATAACCATGACTATCTGTCTTCAACTCCTTCAAAGACCACAGAAAGATAATATAAAAACTCTAGAAATGACAGAGACAACTCACTGCCTGGTCAGTCACCCGAATTTCTTCTGTAATGTTCCATCTTCAGCCCATAGGCCATAGTGTGTCTGGCAGACTCTTTTATGAAGCAGAAACCCTGTGGCACTGTCCATCTGGTTTCAGCAGTCACTTTTCTGTGGGTCCTGCATGCCCAGTTTATACAGCATAAAGTCAAACAGTCTAGACAAGAGCAGTATCTTGCCCGTATGGCTAGTCTTGCCATATTGAAAGCAAACTTTGTAACGAGTTTCTTCAAGGTCCATCTTCCTTTCTGATGCAGGTGGTGTTTCCAGGAGTAGTTATGTCTCACTGTCAAGAAAAACCCTAAACCATTTTAAATGCCGTATTCTGTAGGTCTTTGAAAGGTTTGAAGAATGCCTATTCATCTCAAATACATCTCTGTATATCTAGAAATCGTAACTAACTTAACTCTAAGTTTTGACTGTCATAGGTAACTCTATAATCTGTACTAAATTATACATTACATTTTTCACTGAGCTATATAAACATAATACCGAAACAAGAGGAGAAATATACATATCACAAGATTGACCTTAAATTGTATCAATAAATGAAAATCCATTCTAAAACAAAGTATTTATATCTTTTCCATAATTCCCTTTTTACCTTTAAAAAGATTGGTTGTGGTCATTAACCATTTATAACCAAGCCCACTTAAATGAAAACAAACATTTATAAACAATATTTGGGAATTTGGGGGTCGTTCTTTGCAAACTTCTTCCTGCTGGTAGAGGGCGCTGTCATGGGGATCCTAAGAAGACGCAGAAATCTTGGCTGTAGTCTGCAAGGCTGCTTTGTCCCAACTGCTTTGAATGTTGGATCACCTGGGATGCTGTTTCAGGGGGTCTGGCTTGATCAAACCACATTAGTCTGGAAGGAATCCACAGCCACAGCTTTTCATTTTCTGTGGAAACAAAAATAGAAATCCTTTTCCCCAGTAACTTGTCCTTAGACTTAAATTTTGGAGTCAAAGCATTTTTAAAATATATAAATTGAATTAACCCAGCAGCATTTCTTTTATCAGTAGTTGTTATTTCCTCAGCAGTCAAACAATTTAAAGATAACAGAACATCATACAATATCCAAAGTTTCTCTGTGCTTTCCATCTTTATGTGGCTTTCGTGGAAATACTTAAAATAGTAGAAACGGGTTAATCATTAAGACAGAGCTAACCAGTAACAAACTAGTACCTGGCCAACAGCCTTATATCAAATACAGCATCTCTGTGTATTATTATTTGTGGCTGGCGCAGTGGTGGGACCAGACCTGCGGCGGGGAAAAACCAACTCCTAACAGAGGCTCAAGAATCAGGACCCACTCATTCCCACCCGCAGGAGTCTGTGAAACACTAAACTGGAAGCTGTACCATTTGTGCGGGGACCTGGTGCAGCCCGTGCAGGCCCGTGCCCCTGCTTCCGTCTGTGAGTTCCTGTGACCTTTGCTCAGTTGTTTTGGTTGGCCTTGTTCTCCTGGTGTCCTCTATCCCCTCTGTCTCCCCAGCTCCCTCCCCCTCCTTGCCCACAGGGTTCCCTGAGCTCTGGAGGGAGGGATTTGATGGAGACACCCCATTTAGAGCTGTGTATTCTCTCTGCATGATGTCTGGCTCTGGGTCTCTGCGACTGTTCCGATCTGACAACGATGGCTGAATAAGGCCTGATCTGTGAACAGGGCGGAATGTCATTAGGAGCCGTGTCTGTTACTCCTCTGCATTAGGTTTCCATACCACCCCTCAGTTCCAGCTGTCTCTCCTCATTCCCTCCCTCAACACCGTCGTCTCTCCCTCTGCCCGCCTGATCATCCTCCATTGCATCCCACCTATAAGACATTATTTCACCTCCCTACAGGGAGATCTGTGTGTCCCTCCTAGTCCCTTCCTCTACGCCTATCTTCTCTGGGTCTATAGATTGTAGCCGGATTATCATTTATTTGATGGCTACTATTCGCATATAAGTGGGTACATACCAGATTTATCTTTCTGGGTCTGGGTTACCTCACTCAAGATGATTTTTTTCTAGTTCCATCCATTTTCCTGCAAGTTTCATGATGTCATTTTTTTTTAACATCTGAGTAAAATATCTCATTGTGTAAATGTAGCACATTTATTTATCCATTCTTCTGTTGAGGGATATCTAACAGAAGATATTTTAATGTTTTTAATGTTTTTAATTTCTGGCTGTTAGGAACAAAGCCACGATGAACATGATTTTGAACAAGTGTCCCTATGGTAGGAAGAAGCATTCTTTGGATATATGATCAAGAGTGTTATAGCTGGATCTTTTTTTCCTTTCTTTCTTTCCTTTTTTCTTTCTTTCTTTTTTGTCCTCTGGATTCTTTATTATTATTATTATTATTATTATTATTATTATTATTATTATTATTATGTTTTTTCTTATTTTACATATCGATCCCAATTCTCTCTCTCTCTCCCTCCCTTTCTCCCTCTCTCCCATGCCCCCCCACCCTCCCATCACATTTCCCCCACCACTCCACAGGGAGGGTGATGCCTTCCAGGAGGGGTCAACAAAATCTGTCAAGACATTTGGAGTAGGGACTCGGCCCTCCCTCCTGCTTCTAGGCTAAGGGAGTATCCCTCCATGGGGAATGTGCTCCCAAAGTCCTTTTGTGCACCAGGGTTACATCCTGGTTCCACTGTCTGAGGTCCCTTAGACTGCCCAGGCCTTCTAACTGAGACCCGTGTTCAGGGGGCCTGAGTTGGTCCAATGCTGGTTTCCCAGCTGTCAGTCTGGGGCCCATTAGCTCCTCCTTGTCCAGGTCCACTGCTATAGCTGGATCTTAAGGTAGATTGATCCCATCTTTCTGGGAAACTGCCACACTGGTTTCCACGGTGGCTGTACAGGTTCGCACTCCCACCAGCAACGGAGGAGTCTTCCCCTTGCTCCACATCCTGGCCAGCACGAGCTGTCAATTGCATTATTGATCTTAGTCATTCTGACAGGCGTAAGATGGAATCTCAGAGTAGTTTTGACTTGCATTTTCCTGACGAGCCAATGAGTTTTTATTGAAATTCCTAGCAGGAGCATTGGGAGCGGTTATTTACAAGGAGAAGGAAAGCCTGAAAGCAGCTGTGTCACCAGAGAGCTCACCCAGTGCAGATGACGAGGCTGGGAAGCTGCATCCCAAAGCCATCCCAGCTTGCGACAGCTCCACACTCTGCACATCTCCCTTTCTCTTCCTGGTGCGCTGCTCAGTCTCCAGCCCCCACAGCTGACCTCTCTAGTTTATACTGTTGGAGGAGGCCCTCAAGAGTCTCCCACGCCTCTGCTCTTTCCAGATACAAGACCTTTTGTTTACCTCCTGTCCAACCCCTGAGGCTCCTGAGCCCGCCTCTCTTTCTAGGGCAGATGTTTCAGTTTGGGGGAATACTGTAATCAGGATGAATTACTTATCCGTGGACAGGTGGCACAGGCAGCCAGGAGGCCAGCACTGATTTGGGCTGCTCTCTTAGGCATGCATTTCGGGGTGTTTCCAGCCCGTGAAGTCCCTTCATACCCAACGGTGGTGAAGTCACAGTGTGTGGATTTGGGTGGAAGCAGATGCTGTTCTGTCTTGCAAGGTCAAGGTCCACATGATATGTCTGAGGCTGGGTGAGGGACAGACCTCATTAGAGGGTCTTTTACAGAGTCGCTCCTCTCTGTAGCCAGATCCTCACCTCAGGCGGCCAGCTTGTTCATTTGTTGGGAGATAGAAATGGGGCCCTGTGCATTCTAGGGAAGGCTCTACCATTGACCTCAGCCCTGCTCAGTCAGAGAGTATGCTGATCATACACAGCAGTGGGTGCCATAGTGTCATCTTCACACACACACACACACACACACACACACACACGCACACAGACACACACTCTCACACACACACACAGATATACACACACACAGATATACACACACACAGACACACACAGATACACACACAGACACACACACACACAGATACAGACACACACAGGCACACACACACAGACACACACACACAGACACACACTCTCTCACACACACATAGACACACACAGATACACACACAGACACACACACACACAGACACATACACACAGACACACAGAGACACACAGATACACACACACACCCAGACACACACACACACACACACACACACACACACACACACACACGGACACACACAGATACAGACACACACAGGCACACACACACACAGATACACACACAGACACACACACACACAGACACACACAGATACATACACACACAGACACCACACACTCTCTCACACACACACACATACCCAGACACACACCCAGACACACACAGACACACACACACACTCACACACACAGACACACACACACAGAGACACACACAGACACGGACACACACAGATACAGACACACACAGGCACACATACAGACACAGACACACACTCTCTCTCTCACACACACTCTCTCTCTCTCTCTCTCTCTCTCTCTCTCTCTCACACACACACACACACACACACACACCGTGTTTTATCATGTTCACCCCATTGCTCCCTCCTATTTCCCTTTCTACCTAGTAGTTCCTCGTCTGATTTCATTTTCCTTTCTTTCTCCGTTACTTCTCTTCTTCCTTTTGTGATAGCCCAGTGAGTTGCACCGGGTTGTTTACAGGAGTGGGTGAGGGATTATTTACAGCACATGGGTTACTCCACTGAGGAAAATGTCTCTCTCTCCCCCAGAGAACATTAACTACCTACAGGTACTCAGAGTCTCCTCAAATGCGGTTTACTTGTCAGGAAAAACTGCAACACACCTTTACATAGTTCAACAAATATTCCACAACAATCGTCAACTTTTGTGGGATGTTTTGGGCACCTGATCTGGTATTTTGCCATCTGCCTGCCTGTCTGTCTGTCTATCTATCTGTCTGTCTGTCTATCTATCTACCACATATCTCTTGGTATTTATTCTTTTGCTTTGATTGGCTGTATACTTAATAAAGTCACTCATTCAAAGCCAATGAATGACCATCTTAGACCATCCTCTGGACCATACAAACATAATAATAATAATAATAACACATTCCCCTCTATCAGTGTCCTAGAGGCCACCCTAAAATTTCCTTCATTAGCATGCTGCTTACTTGGGAAAGGCAGTGTCTTCCCAGAAAGACGCCTTAGTGAAGACGTAGATAGCTTCACAGGGGAAGATGTGGGCACCTTTAGTTACTCCCACCACAGGAAGTGAGTGACCTCTCAGGCAGGGCACCCACCCAGCAGGGCTCTTCAGGGCAGGGAATTACGCCATGGCGCTCTAGAAAGCTGGGCACCCTGGTAGGAAGTAGCCCTGCTCCCCATTTGGTCTTGTTTGTGACGCGCCCTTGATCCATGGTCCTGGGATGTTTATACTAGACCAGAGAACCTTGAATTTTACCTCAGACCTTGGGTCACAATAAAGGAGGCCGTCATAGTTCTACACTGGCACTGAAAACCACAGCTGCGAAGAGAAAATGAGCCATGTGTTAGGCAGGTGCTGCACAGAGCTGGCTGGGACACAGATCGCTGCTCTCAGGAGGCGGCCAATGACAACACAGGACCATTTGGACAACACGGTGTAGGTCAGGGACAGGTCACAGGCTGATCCTTTGTGCTCCCTCTGTCTCTGTCTCTGTCTCTCTACCCCTCTCTCTCTCTGTCTCTCTCTGTCTCTCTCTCTGTCTCTCTCTCTGTCTCTCTCTCTGTCTCTCTCTCTGTCTCTCTCTGTCTCTGTCTCTCTGTCTCTCTCTGTCTCTGTCTCTGTCTCTCTCTGTCTCTCTCTGTCTCTGTCTCTCTGTCTCTCTCTGTCTCTCTGTCCCTCTGTCTCTGTCTCTGTCTCTCTACCCCTCTCTCTGTCTCTGTCTCTCTCTGTCTCTGTCTCTCTTTGTCTCTCTCTCACTGTGTCCATGTTCTCTCTGTCTCATTCTGTCTCTGCTCTCTGTCTCTCTGTCTCTCTGTCTGTCTCTGCCTCTCTGTCTCTGTCTCTCTGTCTCTCTGTCTGTCTCTGCCTCTCTGTCTCTCTCACTCTCTCTGTTCCTCTCTCTCTTTGTCTCTCTCTGTCTCTCTCACTCTGTCTCTCTGTCTCTCTGTCTCTCTCACTCTCTGTCTCATTCTGTCTCTGTCTGTCCGTCTCTCCGTCTCTCCGTCTCTCTGTCTGTCTCTGCCTCTCTCTCTGGTTTGGGAGCACTGGTGACTTGCCCTGCTTTCTTATCTTACGCTTCCCTCTGCTGAGCACAGTCAGTCCCCGCTACGTTCAGGGAATCAAAGTCACCGCCTGGATGCTTCTCTGAGGGGGTTGGGCCCCTTGTTTTACAAACAAACAGCAAAGTAACTATTCGCTTTTTTTTTTTTTTTTTTTTTTTAGATGTGCATTACTACCACATCCTAATTCTAAAACCTTTAGAGAACAGAAAAAAAAAAATCATCCATAGTCCCCTCTCCAAGGTTAGCCACTGCCAACCTTACATATAAATTCTCCCTACGTTTCCGCGCTCTCTCCTGCTCTTTCTTGGTTATGCACTTAGGTGGGATTTAGTTTTGTGTGGCTCGGGTACTGCCCTCCTCCAGTCAGGGAATGGCGGTGATGGCTGGCTTTGGAGAAGCACCTGGGGCTTGGACTCATCTTTGCAACATTGGATGGTATACCCCATTTGAAATGTCCACCGAAGGACCATTTGTAGGCAGAAAAAAAACCATGGCTAATTTGGACAGCTATAGCCTCATTGGCCCAGACGCATGTGTGGTTCATTTCTGGGGAGTCCCCTTTTCACTCCCCCAGTGACTGTCATCTCAACAACCTTGTCCTTGAAGCCTGGGCAATGCTCTACTCATAGTCTACTTCAAAAAAATTAGCCTTGCCAATGTCTGGTGACATTCTGCTTGAAGCTGCAGCAGACTCTTGCTCGTGTGGCCTCCAGGCTCTCTTCTGCAACACAAGACAGCCGATGCCCGCCTCCATCATCTCACCAGAGCCTAGAGGAATGTTTCCGTTGTGAGCCTTGCCTCCAATGGCCGAGGCATCTCGCCAGCCCAGAGCCTGAAGGAAGGCATCCGCTGGGTTCCACTTTTGCAGAAGGGAAACCGTGAAGCCATGGCAGAGGCCTGCACGACTGCGCAGTCCCGGGGTCCTCTGGGAGGGATGAGCCGGGTAGCAGGTTACCCGAGAGGCACTTCTTCTTGTTGTTGGTGTCCCTGCTTTGTGACCCGGCAGTGGGGAAAGCTTGCTGGAAGCAGAAAACGCACAGGCTTGGTTGATGAAAAGCCTGTTTATTCCTAGTACACTGGACACTTTGTTCAGGAAGTGTTCATCCATTTGGAAATGTTGCCCTTGTCACGGTGCCAAGGCCAGTGCCTGCTGGGGCCATCGGCAGTGTGTGCCAGCCCTGGAGGGGCGTTTTATTAGGTGTGTGGCTCCTCTGGGAAGTGACTGAAGAGCACGGGATAGCTAATTTGTGTTTCATGCTCTCCCCACGTGTGTTCCAGTCTTAAGAGGGGAAACATATCAGAAATTAATAAATAGGTACGAGTACAGTAACTGCTTTAAAGGGGAGTTTTGTGGCACTGGCTCACTTCATAGCTCTCCACACACTCTCACTGGTTATATTATACTCATCCTAGCACAGCACTGGACAGCTTTCAAAAATGTGTATATCCATTCTCTCCACTGAGGCTCAACTCACCCTTGTAAGGCAAGGTTGTGTGGTCCCCATTGGTGAGGACACAAGCTCAGGAATCGGAAAAGGCTTGTATCCAACAAAAGTCTCAGAATTAAACATGCTGGATTGAATATCAACACTCAGTCTCTGCCAGGCCAGGTTTGATGTACCTGTCCCATCATGGTGAGCTGGACAGGTATTAGCTGTGCCTTCCATGTGAGCTGACTCGGGCGATAAACACAGTTTCCCTCTGGCAGCCTCGGGGAGACCCCACCTGCTGAGCGGACACTGATAATCCACCCTAGTGCGGCGCCCCCAGGGAGGCCAGTGGCCTGGGGCTGCTGGAGGGTAGTGCTCTGTGCTATAGGGCCAGCTTCATTGTGTGGGCCCATTGTTGACAAGAGCTGCAGGACTGGTCTGGTCCTATCTGTCCCCCTCCCCTGGTGCATGTGACCGCATTTTATGGAGATGTGACAACACAGGCTGATCAAGTTTGGGAGTGCCAGAAAGCCGAAGAGTAACGGTAATGACACTTCCTAGAAGACCTGGAGACCTGGGTTGGACAGCAGCTGTCCCTGGGCACATTTGTCCCCCATCCTCACTTATTCTTAGGATCTGAGAAAACAAAATCCATGTTCCAGCTGGAAGAGTTGGGAGTTTTCATTCCCTGGGGGCTCTTCATGACACGAATGAGCAAAGGAGCCATCACATTTGTGGGTTCTACTGGTGGGCGGCGTCAGGACCCCTGTGCTGGGCTCTGTGCTGGGCCACGTGAGTCCTATGTGATAGGTTCCTCCCAAACTGGTGACTGAATGTTTGGGAGCCAAGGTCTACACAGCGACTGCGCAGCCTAGAAAGGCGAGTGCTCTGCGGGGTGCAGTGCTCCCTATAGATCTGAGTGGTCAGCCCATGAGGAACCCAGCTGCAGGAATAGAGCTAGGCTGGTGAGTGGAAGTCAGAGGGGAGGGTCCAGCTGTAAACAAAAGAAAGCAGCAGGACCCAGGGCCCAGAAGTCTTCTCACCAGATGTGCTGGCCCCGTCTGGCCAGATGTGCAAAGGAAGACTGATACAAGAAATATTCTATTGGTTCAGCATTTTACAGTGAGAATCTAGCAGGATGTCTATACATTCACCAGTGTTAGGAGGTGGCTCAGCGTGTTAAAATGCTTGCTGTCCAGGCTGATGGAGTCTTGATTGCCCGGCACCCTCATAGTGGAAGGAGACAACCAATTCCCACAACTTTTCTCCTGACTCGCACACGTGTGCTGTGGCATGCCTGTGCTTACACACACACACACACACACACACACACACACACACAGAGGGGAGGGGGCGAGTGTGCACATGCAAAAATAAATAAATGAACGATTAAATAAAACGTTTTTAACGATGAAGAAAGAAAGAAACCACACCATTCTGTAAAATTCCTGCTAGGATTTCCTATGTGGACCAAACTAAAGCCGCATGCTGAACATGCTTTGTTGTTGTTGTTGTTGTTGTTTGCTACTGGGGCTGGCTCCCAGGGCCTTGTGCAAGTGAGTTGCTCTAATTCGAAGCCTCATTCACCAGCTCACGGGGCATCTCTGGCCATCCCTCCCAAACCACCAGTTTCTGATCTGCTGAGTCCCTTTAAAGTGTCCATGAAAAACCCACTCTCACCACAGAGGAGCAAGAGACAGTTTATCCGGGGCCGATAGACATGACCACGGCTTGGGAACAGGCTCAGGTTTGTTTTTCGTTTTTTTCAGACACCGTGTTCTGATGTAGCAACAGTTCTGGGAAGCAGTATGGTAATAGAACAGGAGCGTCTTAAATCGGGACACTTCTCAGTCCCATCGGTAGGCAGACCCCAGAAAAGCAAGGGCATGACAGCTGCGGACCTCACACACTAGCCGGTGTCACACTCAGCCATTTGCTGGTGGAAGTCACATTCTAAAGATTTGCCCGATAGCCACAGAGCTGCTAGGCCACATTCAGAAGGGCAATCAGTGGCTGTTAAGGAGGCTAAAGGCTGGCTCAGGACTTGGAACATTCCAGTCTCTCCATAGTCACTGACATCCCAAGCAGCCTGTGTCTGAGAAACTGCATCTTCTTTCCAGGAATTTTCAAAAACCATAGTTGGATTGCTTTTATTCTTCTTTGTAAGAATTTTCATCCTTATACCCTATCAGCCACATATTTTACCTGCTATTCCCTAAGACTGCCTGTCCCTTTGTGTGAACCGTCATTCCTGGTGCACACCGTTAGGTCAGGCACAATGCTGGGCTCTGGGCCTATGATGCCATCAAGGCATCCGGTCTGCTTCCAACCTGCAGGAGGGGTGGCTGCTCTTCCCAAGTGCATTTCCACCTCTCTCTCTCTCTCTCTCTCTCTCTCTCTCTCTCTCTCTCTCTCTCTCTCTCTCTCCTTTCTCTCTCTCTGTCCTCCCCCTCTCTCCACCTTTCCACCTCCCCCTTGCCTTCTCCCTCCTCTCCCTCTCCCCATCTTGTCCATGCACCCTTTGCTCAAGCATCTCCACCTTCCTGGCAAATGCTGTTCCAAAGCCCATTGTAGTCTTAACTCTTTCTGGGCTGTGGAAGGAGGGAAGATTCTGGAAAAGAGTTGCCTGGTTAGCCGCTTCCTGTCACTGTGACCATTGCCATGATCCCTGAACTCGAGCATAAAAAAGAAGTAACCTTGAGTGGTTTTGCTGTAAGGAGGGACAGATGGCCATGAGGTGAAGTGTTCTTGACTTCCTCCATCAGTCCTGAGAGGCCTCAGTGATTCTCTGGAGGATTAGGCCAAAAGGCTTCAGGGAAACTTCTGGGCTTTTGTTCCCTTCAGTGGGAACCCCTGAGAAGCTGCACACACACACACACACACACACACACACACACACACACACACACTTGGGGTGGGGCCAGCGCTAGGACTAATCTGTCTGGACTGGAGGCTGAGGTCCTCGGAGCAGAATTGCCAAACACCTAGAACATTTCCTTTTCTCTTCTGCAGCACCGAAGGTGTTCCAAACAAATAGGAAAAACCAACAAAACCCTACTCTGTAAGATTTCTTTAGGAGAAGACACCATCTTCAGGTCTGTCACCTCCAAGAAGTTAAGGTGACATGAGTAACCTCAGAGTGTCAGGGTGACTTTCCAGAATCACAGTGCTACATGGAGGAGCCTGTCCTCAGGCAAAGAGAGCAAAGGGAATGGCAACATCTGGAGAACAATGTCTGCCACTCTTGCCAAGACAGCAGGGAGGCAGGAGTGACAGCATGTGTGGGCAGAGCCATGCTGGGGTCTGCAGAGTTGTGCCAGTGTGTCCAGGAGGCTGCAGTACAGGATGCAGGGCAGACTGGCGTCTCTGAGCAGGTCTCCACCCGGAAGCGGCATCATGGAAAACCAGCAGAGGAAGAGGGTGGTCTTCCAAACACTTTTACACACTGGATCTGGCCAGAGACGTGGACATTTTCTAACGCTCATTAACTGGCAACCACATTCCACCTTCGCGCCTGGGGCTATCGCCAGCCCGAGTCTCAGGTCCCTCAAAGAGCTCAGTGCACTCCTGACCTACAGCAAGTGAAGCTCAGCAAAGCACTTAGCTGAGAAATAGAGACCCTGCCAGAGTCGGCAGAGCCTCCTGCGGACTCTAGAACTAAGACACCTCCGGCTGGCTGTGGACTTGGAACAGTGTGACCTGTCTGAGAACATCTTTGGGAGAACAGAGAGAAATGACTTGGACCCTGAAAAACTGCATTTGAAATCTTTTGTCCAGGCTGGGGAGACGGCTCAAACAGTGTGGTGCCAGCCCTGCAAGCTTGAGGGCTGAGGGCTGGTCTCCCGATCCCTAGAACTCCAGCTGAGAAGGCTGGAGCAGTGGTGCATGTCTGTAACTGCAGCAGTGGAGCGTGTGTGTGTGTGAGTGTGTGTGTGAGTGTGTGTGTGTGTGTGTGTGTGTGTGTGGTATGTGTGAGTCATGTGTGTGGTATGTGTGTGTGTGGTAAGTGTGAGTCATGTGTGTGGTATGTGTGTGTGTGGTAAGTGTGTGTGTGAGAGAGAGAGAGACACACACACACACAGACACATACACACACACACACACACACACACACACACACACACACAGAGGCAGAGACCACAGCTGGATTCTTGAAGCTTATCAGCCGCCAACATATCCCAGTCATTGGGCTGCAGGTTCAGTGAGAGACCCTGTCTCAAAAGCTAACAGTGGAAAGCTATGGAAAAGGGACAGCTAACATAGGACTCTCACATGCATGAACACATATGTGCACTCACTGGGATCCTCATGCTTGTGTGTACCCACCCACACTAACAAGTACATATCCCACAAACATACAAATATTTTATGTATTATGAATACTCTTTGTTTAAACCAATTAGGGTCACATCTTCCCCCAACTGCAGACAACAGGTCTTGTTTCATAAAGTAAGATTGTATGTATGTATGTATGTATGTATGTATGTATGTGTATATACATATATAATATTTATGCGAAGTGTTTATTTTTGCTTATAGTTACAGAGCTATAAGAGGCTACTATGACTAGGAAGCATGGCAGCAAGCAGCTGGCTTGGAGGCAGGAGCAGGAAGTGAGTGCTCACATCACTGGCCACAAGCACAGAGCAGAGAGAGTGCACCCCCTCCAGCAGGGCCACACCTCCTAACCCTTCCCAAACAGCACCAGCTATAGGCAAGCCTTCAAATGCCTGTGCCTGTGGGGGACATCCTCATTCTACGCCCTGGCCCCCATGTTTTCATGACCATAGCATAATTCAAAATACATTTAGTTCAACTACAAAGGGCCCCACGTCTTTGACAGTCTCAACATTGACCAAAGTGTCTTCTGAGACTCAAAGGCAATCTCTCAATTGTAACCCTGTAAAATAAAAAAGCAAGCTGTATACCTCGAACATAGAATGGTACAGAATATGCATGGTACAAAGTGAGTGAACGAGAGCATAGCGAAGAAACACCAGATCGAAGCAAAACTAAAACCCAGCAGGGCAAACATCAAATCCTGTAGTTTTATGTCTGGTGTCAAAAAAACTTAATGGGCTCCGTGTCCCCAGCTCTACTGCCGCCAGCATGGATTTTTTCCTTGGGACGGTACATTCCCAGTGCGCAGCTTTTTGGTGGGTATACCATAGCTCCGACTTCTCCAAAATCTTAGGGTTCCCACTGTCACCCAGGATTCGTTTTCACAGCTTGCACAATGACCACTTACAGCCACTTCCCTTTGGGGCTTCCACTCAGGGATTCCCTCACCCCTGGCTACCTGGCCTCAATGGCTCTCAGAAACCAAAACAAGAACCCACGGCCCCTTCTCTCTCATGTCTTTCGTGACCCTAAACCCAACACCACATGAGAACTCTGCCGAGTTCCCTTTGCCAGCTGGGGATGAACCCTCACTCTCTTGAATGTTTGCAGTTTCTTTCTAGGACAGGAAACCCCTTAAGCCATTTCCTTTCACAGGCCTGAGCCTTACCTGCGAGGAGCTCGGAGGATTGCTTCAAGAGTTGTAGTGTAGAACAGGCCTCTCCTTAATGGCAGGGGTCCCTTTAACAATTACATCTCTCCCAGCACAAGCTGTATCCCTCCTCATGCCTGTTCCCCTCCAAACTGTACACTTGTGTTTCCTTCTGCTTCACTAGCTCTTTCTGTTGTAAGCATTGTGAACAACCATCAGCATTTGGTGTCTTAAAATTTCCTCCACCAAAGAAATCTGTCCATTGCTTCTAATTCAGTCTCCCAGTTGTCATTAGGGTCCTTGCATCTCAGAAACCTCTTGAGCTAGACCTCTACAGTACTCTCTGCACTCAACACTACTGCCACCCAAGAGCTTCCTAGCATGGCCCTTTAAGCTCTGCTTGGAGCATTCAACCACTTTCTAGTCCAAAATTCCAAAGTCTTCCACATTCCGCTCAAAACTCCATGGCCAGGTTGCACAGCAATAGCCCTACTCCCGGAACCAATGACAAGAAAGCTTGCAAAGGGCTTTTGCCTCTGATGTGTGGGCAGCCAGGTCCAGATGGTCCCCTTTTAAGAACAACTATAAAGGGGCCAGGCTCTATCTCAGGTGTAAGCACTATCCCAGCACACACAAGACCTACGCTTGGTCTTCACCACCTTAAGAATGAAGAGCAACCATCAAAGCATAGGAGTGCTGCTGCTCAGACGTGGAAAAACACCCAGGCAGCCAAGATTGCAGGGGTCCCTGAGAAAGGCACCCAGTTCCAATAGACAGCCCAGACTTTTGTTGAAAGTAACAAGCTAATTTAAAGACGTATATACTTGCAGGAAAAGGTAAAATCCAAAGAATAGCACAGACTGTCCCAGAGACATACAAACTGTTTCTTTTTGTTTCTTTTGTTCTTTAGAAACAGTGTTTCTTTGTGCAGCCCTGGCTGTCCTGGAACTTGCTTTGTAGACCAGCCTGGCCTCTAATTCATGAGATTCCCCCTGCCTCTGCCCCCTGAGTACTGGGATTAAAGGCGTGCACCACCATGCCAAGCTTGTAAACACTATTTCTTAACTCCGCAGATATGAAGGCTTCACCTGGCATTGCCTCAAGCATAAACAATTAGCCCAACAGAATATAACAATGAGCCCACACTCAAGGCACAGACATTTGATTTTCAACAAAGGTGCCAGCACAATGCAAAGGAAAATGATAACCTTTTCAATAAATATTGTGGGGTCAGTGGAGTATGTTTCTAAGGGGAAAAATGATTATGGTCCCACCTCATACAGTGCACAAAAATCAGTTTCAGGTAGGCTATAGACAAAACTGTGAAGGATAAACTATAAATCCTCCAAGACATAACACTAAAGAAAATCAGCTGGAGCCAGCCGTGGCAGCTTACAAGCCTGGTGGTGGCAGCGGTGGTGGTGATGGCAGCAGTGGCGCTCGCCTTTAATCCCAGCACTCAGGAGGCAGAGGCAGGTGGATCTCTTGAGAGTTCAAGGCCAGCCTGCTCTACAGAGTAAGTTCGTTCCAGAACATCCAGAGCCACACACAGAAACCCTGTCTCTAAAAAAAATCTTAGGGGCTGAAGAGACATCTCGGGGGTTAAGAGCGCCGGCTGTTCTTGCAAAGGGCCCAAGTTCAGTTCCCAGCACCCACATGACAGCTCACAGCCATCTGTAACTCCAGTCCCAGGGTCCCAGGGGATCTGATACCTCTTCTCGGGTAGCAAGCACTCACAGAATATGCTGGGCATGTATAAATGCAGGCAAAACCACCACACATAAAATCAAATAAATGTGAAAAAGAGTAGCACTTTCAGGAGCTAGAAAAGCAGCTCAGGGGTTAAGAGCACTTATACATGTTAAAGAAAGAAAGAAAAAATTTAAAACACGTAAAGAGTATCTTTACTGTCTCAGTATAAGCATTGATTTCTTTAATAAATCAGAAAACACACTATCTTAAAGGGAAATGGTAAATTAAATGGCATTTAAACTGTGGAAAAAATAAGTCAGCTGAACCAGACTCTTTAAAAGCAAAATGTTCATAATAATAAATGCAAATAAATGCAAACACCAGCCTTGGAAGGAGAGAAGATATTTGCCGTTTGACAATGGACTTGACTGGAAAGACTCTCCATAGGTCTACAAGAGGGTTGCAAACATCTCATTGTTAAAAAGAAGTCTGAAGACTCCAACTGCTCTCCACCAGAGAGGGCTTCTAAATGGCAAAGACACAAACAGACGAACAGGGAGACACCACCTCACATTTGTAATGACAAGGGAAATAAAGGACAGCAGAGAGACAGAAGCAGGTTGAGCATCTCAGGCTCCCACCCGCTGAGCGGGGTATGAGTGAGCAGGCAGCTGCCTTGTGGTGTGGGGCAAGTCAAAAGCTTCCTGATGATCAACCACACTCCGGGCTGTAGCATCTTCCTCGAGGTTTCTCTTTGTATCAGTTTTTATTCTGGGTTCCTGAATTTGTTACCACATAGCTTACTCTGGATCTGCTTTTTCATCTGGCGTGCGCCTTTAGCCTTCTAGAACACTGTCTTGTTTGATGCCTGTTGCTTTAACAAGACAACCCTTCCCCCTTCCTAGTTACTCGCTTTTACTTTGAAGTTTTGATCATCCATCTCTCTTTTGGCCAGCAGCAGGCCTGTCTATTCATGCTGACCCCACCATTGGTGGCTGAGGGCCCCTGTCCACCTTCATCTGTATGGCCCATGTCTCACTATGAGTGGTGTGTGTGTGTGTGTGTGTGTGTGTGTGTGTGTGTGTGTGTGTGTACTCCTTTTCTTTCTTATGTCTGGGTATGAGACAGAACCCACTTCAGCAAAGTGATCTGGACACTTAGCGGACCAAACTTTTGTTCAGCTCTTTCTATTTCAGTTTACACAAGTTACCTCAAGGTCCCAAACCAGTGTGGGTTTAGGTGACTCCTGGGAGAGTTTATAACTAAATGCTCCTCTCTGTCTCTCTGTCTCTCTCTGTCTCTCTCTCTCTCTCTCGTGTGTGTGTGTGTGTGTGTGTGTGTGTGTGTGTGTGTGTGTGTGTCCCTCCTTCCATCCCTTCCTTCCATCTTTCTTTGAAACAGCATGTTACTACCTTGCCCAAGCCGGTCTTAACTTCATGACACAGTTTAAACTGACCTTGAGCTTGATAGCTCCGGCCTCAGCTATCTGTCACCCAGTGTGCTGGGGTTACACCACACCTAGCAAATGTGCCTTTCTTCTTACTCTACACAGTAGAGTACTACTCTCTCTTTGGTAGTCTCCTGCCCTGTTCTACTTCCTGTCCACAAGCTTGTGTCCTCAAAGACCCATCTGAGTTTCCACTGTTAGAGGAAGCCATTCCTGTCGATGCTGACCCTCCAGACCCCTCTTTTCATTTATACTCAATGACCCCACCCTAGATGATCTTCGATGCAGATAATAGAAAGCAGTTAAAAATAGCTTAAGCCATAAGGAACATGACTCACAAACCAAGTCCAAAGGGTCAGTGAGTTCAGGTTGGCTGGTTCAGAAGTTCAACCGTGTCCTAAAGGCCTGTGGTCTTGCCATTTTCCACTCCGCCAACCATTGTTGTAACTCGCACGGGAGAGGCAAAGGATCCGATAGCTGATGGGAAAAGAGAATGGGAACTTTAACATAGATTTTACAAATTTTCTTTGACATTTAATAATGATACATACTTAGAAGACAGTGTGACATCCCATACATGTTGCAATGTACAATGGTCATATCAGTGCAATTTACATATTTACTCTCTGAAGACAAATTTCATTGTGCTGGGGTCATTCAAACTTTTCTGCTTGCGTTCATTCTTATTTTTGTTTATTTATTATTTAGAGACAGGGTCTCCCTATATAACCCTTGCTTGCTGGGACTTACTATGTAAGTCCCAGCTTTCTGCCTCCCACTAAGCCAGGCATCTAGCAATAGTTTTCTTAATTTTGACTTTATTTTAAACTCTCTCTCTCTCTCTCTCTCTCTCTCTCTCTCTCTCTGTGTGTGTGTGTGTGTGTGTGTGTGTATGTGTGTCTGTGTATCTGTGGCGGTGCTCCCAGAGGCCAGAAGAAGGTATCAGATCCCCTGGACCTGGAGTTACATGTGATCATGATCCTCTAGGATCAAGGAACTGAATGCAGGTTCTCTGCAAGAAGAGTAAGCACCCTTAACTACTGAACCATCTCTTTGGCCCCCTTCTAGCTGTTCAGAAAGATGTGGCTGATGGCTGTCAACCATACTTACACTACTATGAACATTAGAGGCTGTTCCTCCTTTGGGGCTGGTTCCCTCCCACCTTTTTCTGTTTTGAGATGGTGCCTCATGTCTCTTGGGCTGACTTTGAACTCACTGTGTAGCTGAGCATAACCTTGAACTCCCAACCCTCCTGCCTTGGTCTCCCAGTTGCTGGGATTACAGGTGCGCACCCGATCCCACGACGAGCTTGGGCACCTTTTGAAGGGAGAAGGCAACTTTACTAGAAGCCTCTTACCACCCACCTATTGGCCAGCATCCTGTCTACTTTGAATCCCTACAGGGGGAAGGGAAAGGAAACCCCAAGCATGGTTTAAGCAAAGATCAGTTCTGCCCCAGACTGGGAGGGGAGGGACCTTAACAGACAACCCAGTTCCTGAGCCAAAGTGGAGATCTACTAGTCACACATCAGCAAGCATGGACATGGGCGAGCGTGTAGCCTGCTGCAGACTGAGTTGGTCCCCCAGGACGATGCCACTCATGACTCCATCTTCCTTGGAAAGCCTCATGGGAGGATAGCGAAGGACGGCCAGGTAGTAGGCAGTTCAAAGGTCACCATCATGGAACTTTGAGGGAAGGCCCTCATCATTGCTCAGCAGCTTTACCAGACAATGCACAAATGTCACATCATGGAAGGATCAACTGTGGCAGGCTGGGCACTTCAGAAGCCAGCCAGATCTGAGGGCAGTGAAGCACAGTCCCCAAGGAACCCCACTCGGGCTTTCCATTTATATTCTAAGAATTGGGCTGAATACGTAGCTCAGTTTGTGGAATTTGCCTGCAATCATACGATGCCTGCTTTAATCCCCAGCACCACATAAACCAGGCATGTTGGTACACACATGTAATCCCAGACCTCTGCAGGTAGACACAAAAGGATCAGAAGCTCAAAATCGCCTCTGGCTGTATAATAAGTTCAAGCTGACCCACTTGTAGCGCTGGAGCTACAGTCTGTTCCACTAATCAGGCAAAGGCCTAGACATTTAAATGAAAGACAAGACAGAGCGTCATTCATGCAACAGGAATGCGGGAATGCGAAATGGCTTTTATTGAGGGGAAGGAGCGGGCTTACAGACTGACTCACAGCACAGTGGAAAACAATCAAGGGTCAAGTGTGCAAGTTCGGGCTTAGCTCCTTCCCAGCAGATGTGTGTTAGCAAATCAGGCAGAGTACCAGTAACAACTCTGGGGCAATGTGTTCCAGCCAACAGCTTCAGGCTTGCTTAAGGTGCCTCGGGGGTTCATGAAGGGCCCTACACCCACACAGCTAAATCGGGCTACAGGAGACCTGTCTCAAAACAAAACAAAAACCAAGAATTGGAATCACATTTGTTATTAGTCAATAATCAATATATTCCTCCTTTTAAATGTCGGTATTATTTCTTACAAACTACTACAAGTACCAGTATAGTTTAATGCCATGTACTGATAGCTGCTATAATCACACAACTCCATGCTTGTCTGTGTGTAGGTATGATTGTATATGTGATGATGATGCTTGTATAAGAGATAGATAGACAGATAGATAGGCAGACAGACAGACAGACGGGGAGAAAGAGAGGTCACTTAGACCCCTGTGGTGAGCAGAGAGACATGCTGGATTTAAAATACGTTTGCAAATTATTGTATGCTTTTTCATTCAGATGCAGGGTATATTCCCTCTTGAATGGGGCTTTAGTGGCTTGCTGGCCTGTCTTAGTGACTGGTTGATGAATAGAATAAGAAAAAAATTATGCTATGCATTGTGACATTCTATAAATGACAGTGCAGCTGCCACGTTGTCTCTTGGGGTCTTGTCTTTGGAGCTTTGAGCTACCATATAAGATGTCTCGGATGGCTAAGGCTGACAGAAGTCCATCCTCACCGTGAGTCCAGGTGTTCATGCTCTTGCTAATAGGGCCCAACCGATGTTGCCAACGACCACCAGGTAAAAGCAACAATGTAGCACGTGAAGGGACGAACTGGTCCTGTAGAATGAAAGCCGAGGGTTTCTATGACTTGAGGCAATAGCAGGATATCCAAGAGGAGTTTTGGTGAGAGTCCAGTGATGATGGTGGGCCAGAGGCCTCAAACCAGACGAATGACTCATCGGAACAGACATTTGCAGGTGGGGCTATTGGACAAAAGGGTATACTGTGTGACCAACCCCGGCTCCCAATGCCAATAGGACAAAGGAGGAATTGGAAAGATGAAGGAGTGAGGTGGTTCTTTTCTTTGTTTTGTTTTAAATTAATTGGGGGGGTTCTTTGGGAAGGTACTGCAGGGGTGAGGGGTAAATGTGGAGGGACTGGGGGGATTAGCAGGATTGGGGTGCATGATGTGAAATTCCCAAAGAATCAATAAAGAATTGTTATTTAAAAAACAAAACAAATATGTCTTGAAGTTTTGGATTGGCCCATTTATACAGTACTAGGGTGAATCAGCCAACCAACCAACCAACCAACCAACCAAAAATTAGTATCCTTAAAATCCAGTGAATTTGAGTTTAACACAAGAGTGTGGTATTTTATAATGGCAAAAGTGTCAACCACAGGAAGCCATAGGAGCTATGAATAGGTTTAGAGAATAATTATATAGTAAAATCATAATGGAAAAAGTCAGTAAGACAACAAAAATGCATACAATAAAAATTACAGAAATAAAAAGAGAATGAGAAAGAAAAACATTAGTGACAGAAGATTTTTCAATAGCTTGATATAAGACTATGAAAAGTACAGAAAAATGAGAATATTGGCCACCAAAATAGCATAACAATCCCAGCTACTTGGGATTGTAACAGGAAGATTTTGAGCCAGCCTGGAATGCATGTTGAGATGCTGTCTCAAAATGCAGGTGTATACACACACACACACACACACACACACACACACACACACACACACACTCTCCAGAAAACTATTTGAGTACCCACATTCAGATGCTGAAATGCTGAATCTGAGAATATGTCTTTTTAAAAGTATTTGTTCAATCATGGGAGAAGTGGGTTGAAATAACACTTCACTAACTGTCAAATTGCGGCACTGGTATAGCTAGATTTCTCTGTGAGCTGCAGGACTGGCAGGGAGCCCTGCAGGAGGAGGTGTCTGCTGTGCAAGCCTGTTGACCTGAGGGTCTGTAATGCAGAGCTCCTACTGTGAGACGAGAAGTAGAGACAGGAGAATTGCTCAGGAGTTCAGAGGCAAACTAGCCTGGACTACACAGCCTGTTCGTGTCCTGGTTGGGTTTTGTTAGCTTGATACAAACCTAGATGTATCCAGGAAGAGGGGATTGTAATTGAGAAAATGTCTCCATAAGATTGGCCTGTAGGCAAGCCTTTTCTTGATTAGTGATTGATGCAGAAGGGTCCAGCCACCCCCGGTAGGGGGTCCTGAGGTGTCTAAGAAAGCAGACTGAGCAAACCATGAGGATCAAACCAAGAAGCTGCACTCGTCCATGGCCTCTGCATCAGCCCCTGCATCCAGGCTCTTCCCTTAGACTCCACCCTGACTTCCCTCGGTGATGGAGAGCTCTAAGCTGAAACAACCTCCTCCCCAAGTTGCTTTTGGCTACGGTGTTTTATTACAGCAATAGGAACCCTAACCAGTACAGGCAGACACACAACAAAGACCGTGCCTCAAAAACAAAAAGCAACTCTCAAAAGTTGTCCCTGACTTACACACACTCACTCACACACACATACACACACTCTCACACAAATATACACACACTCACACATACACACATACAAATACACACTCACACACACATACACACTCACACACACAAATACACTCACACATATACACAATAGATAACTTTTTAAAAAGTTTCTAGCAGCATTTCCATAAAGCTAAGAAATTATTTTTAAGTAATTGGAAATCTAAGACCTTACTATAGAAAATTTAAATTCTCCATGAACTGTGTTCAACCAGGAAGTCTGCACAGTGGTGATGTCAGACTCAGGCAGGCTCTCCCTGCATACGCACAGCAGACTCTCTGAGCCTGAAATCCCAGCCTTCAGATGTTAACTTCTTACACTAGAATCCAGGGAAAGGATAAAGCAACAAAATATGGAAATATAATTAATTTAATCAAGAACAATATATGGGAGTTTAACTCTGCAACATTGTAAGAAATGAAGTAGAAGGGATCAGTGCTTTGTATGTAAAAACAATGGGTTTCCTAGAGGATAGAAATGGTTGAACCAGAAAGGAAGTCGAAACAGACCAATGAACGTGGAGGAATTAGGAATTGTCGCTAATACGCTGATTCCCTAGAGCCCCCAGTTCCTCAGGCTAATTCTATGAGACTTTGCACGGGCTTGTTATTTCAGTACAATGTAACTATTTCCAAACAGAGGACACAGATGAAGCCCACTGTTATAACGACATTAAGGCCCAAACAAGAGGGCTAGGGTTCAGAAACAGAGTAACTGCCTGGCATGTGTGAGTCCCTGTGTTCAACCCCAGTACAGAAGGAGGAGGGGGAGGAGGGAGAAAGGGAGAGAGGAGGAAGAGGAAGGAGGAAGAGGAGGGAGAGGAGGAGGAACTTAGGCAGGAGCTGAAGCAGAGGCCACAGAGGAGTGATGCTAGCTGGCTGGCTGGCTCCTCATGACTATGCTCAGCCTACTTTCCTATAGAACCCGGGAGGCACTGCCCGCTGTGGGCTGGGTCTCCCACATCAATTATTGTTCAAGAAAACGCCCTACAGACTTGCCTTCATGCTAGTTTTAAAGAGGGTTTTCTCAATTAAGATCCCTCTTTTCAGATGACACTAGTTTGTGTCAAGTTGACAAACAAAACAAAACAAACCCAAAAAACAAAAAAACTCTAACCAACAGAAAAGGAAACAAAAAAACATGCAAAAACACAGCCCAATCCCATCTGTGAGCATTGCTGTAAAATTCAGAATGAGAAGCCCCATTAAAGTCAGAAAAATAGATAAAAAATCTGTACTATTACCATTATTATCTACTAATGTGTTAGCAATATGAAGCAGCACAATGAAACTAGAGGGAAAAATTAGAGGTATACAAACTCAGAAGTGGGAGGTAGAGTTGTTATTCTTGTGGGTCGTATTGTTTACCTAAAAAAATAACAAAAAAAAAAGCAAGAAAATCAGACAAACATCTATTGAGATAGGCGAGATTACCTAAGAAGCAGTCAACAGAACTAGCATTAGGAAATTAATAGTCTAATTAAGCAGAAGCAATTATCAATTAGACTATAACAGAAGAAAAACCACATAGGAAGAAAGAATAAATTATCCATGATAGAATGAAAATCATGTCATGCAAAGTAGAGAAAATTCAAAAGGCAAATGAATAATTTAAACAGTGGATGGGCATGTTATGTCCCTAGATAGGCAAAGTCTAGATTGCAAAGACAACGTCTGAGTTAAGTGTCCACATATATAACAAAAGAACACACTTTAGCAAGGGGATATCATGGGAAAAGTTGAAAAGAACTTAAGCTGCTCCGTATAGAAATGGTTAAGTGAACTTATGAGCCACAAAAGAATGAGGTATGATCCACATAATCACTGTCTTAGTTAGGGTTCTGTTGCTGTGAAGACACCATGACCACAGCAACTCTTGTGGAAAGAAAACATTTACTTCATTGGCTGGCTTGCAGTTCGGAGGTTCAGTCCAGTATGGTCATGTCAGGAAGCATGGCTGCATGCAGGCAGACGTGGTGCTGGAGATGTCGCTGGGAGATCTACATCCGATGTGTAGGAAGCAGGAAGAGAGACACTGGACATGGTTAGAGCATCTGAGACCTCAGAGCCCTACACCTCCTCCAGCAAGGCCACGCCCACTCCAACAAGGCCACACCCACTCCAGCAAGGCCACGCCTCCTCCAGCAAGGCCACACCCACTCCAGCAAGGCCACATCTCTAATAGTGCCACTCCCTGTGAGCCTATGGGGACCATACATTTTTATTCAAACCCCCACAGTCAGGGTCTTCATACTGCTGTCTTAGTCACAGCAACATAAGAGGAGGTATGACATGCAACAGGGTCACAGAGCCCGACTTCTGGGAAGAAAGGTGACCAGACCACCAAAGGGGAAATCAAGTTTCCTTCCTCAGTGTTAGGATCACAAGCGTTTGCAACCACATCCAGACAGGAAGGAGAGTGTGTGTGTGTGTGTGTGTGTGTGTGTGTGTGTGTGTGTGTGTGTGTATTCACATACATGCATATGTGAATGTGTATCCTAATATATATTTACATATATACATGTACATACATATAGGTGTGTGTGTGTGTGTGTGTGTGTATTCTTGCTGTGTAGCCCTGACAGGCCTGGAACTTGCTAGATGCATCAGGCTGGTCTCGAACTCACTGAGATCCTCCTTTCTATACCTCCTGAGTGCTGGAATCAAAAGCACGTGCCACCAGGCTTAGCAAGGAAGGAAGTCCCACTTCTGGGAATGGGAGGTGTTTTGTATGCCTACCACTGGTAATGCCTGGCTGGGGACAGCCTGCCCCCATGTACAGCCTCAGCATGGAATACAAATGTGTGTGGATTCTGAGTGCAGGGCAGAAGACGGATTCCCATGGAGTGCAGCTGGAGCCTCAGACAGTACTTCTCCTGCTGCTCGGGGTAAGGCTGCCACCACAGGCTCTGCTCTGAGGGCCCTCCATGCCAGACACTGGCAGATGCCACACCTGGGTGGTAAGCACCTTGATTTTGTAGTTAGAATGAATGTAACTTCCCTGCTTCTAGCAACTTCTTTTCTTCATTCACCTGCTCACTCATCCAGCCAACAGTATTTACTAAATACGGTGTACTGAGCTACATGCTAGAGACATACGTGTGAGCCAAACAGACGTGGGCCCAGAATGATGTCCCAATCATCTCCTGAGCAGACAGACATAAATCAAATGACTAAAGGGTAGGTCATTTTGACCCCACTGAACACAATAGAGATAGAGTGTAGATAGCTGCCACGAATCTACCAATCTGTGGGGTTGGGGACATTCTAAAAAAGTGGAATGCTAGAAGCAAATATGGACAAGACCAGGACTCAACCCAGAAAAATGGAAACACAAACTCGTTGTCACTCTGAGAGCCAGGGTTAAGATCACAGTGCAATTTCCCCTGTCTTTGGAAAATTTGATACCCTTACCAAGACAGAGTGAGGCACCGTTTCGCATTTGAGAGCTCCCATAGGTCATGAGATGGCTTTCGGAAGCTCTGTGTCCATTTGCATCGATCCCAGTGTCCCTGCAGCCGGTGAAGATAACCGATGACGTCCCTCTAATTTGCTAATTTCATTTGCCGGCATTGGCATTTCCTTGTTGCACACCAGAAAAGCAGAGCATTCTTTGTCCCTTTCTTTCTTAGCAAAGTTGTTGCCCGTCCTAAGCGACTGGCTTGCCCGGTCTCAGAAGTTAGCCAGAGGTGCCTCCTGTGCGTGGGGTTGGGCATGGCATTCCTGTTTATTTGATTAAGCTGACAGGGTTTGAATTCCAATCCTCCCAACAATCACTGGGAGCCATCTGCTGGGCTGTGGAGGATGCTGTGGCAAGTTAAGCAGAGGAGGCTGGGATGTGGCTGGGAGCACTGAGAGGCCAGAGACTTGGCCAACTAGCATGGCTGCAAATGGACGTGGGGGAGGGGGGCACGGGGACACAGAACACACCTGGTCCTTAAGGAGTGTAGCAGACAGATCTGCTGGGCTAGTTAGTGTTCCTGTGGTTCAGATGCCATCCCAAGGCTTGGATCTATAGCTTTTGAGTTGTTGATGCTTTTAAGTGTTTTTTTTGTTTTGTTTTGTTTTGTTTTGTTTTTTCCAGTGATAGGGTGAAAAATCTGAATCTTGGAGATTTACTTTCACGGCAAAGGACGTGGAGAACCAGCATGTTCTTTCACCTGGTGTTACATCTGGATGAAACATGGAGCTGTAGCTGTAGAAGGCTCGATGCAGACAGCGGTTCAGCTGAATCTGCCGTCCACCTGTTTTAACAACCATCTCTCACTCTGTGGAGCTGGTGCCTTGGATGGCTTCCTCTGACGTAGGTTGTCATGGCCACTGAAGCACGGACCTCCCTGATCTCAGAAATGACCGGCTCTATTTGCACCTAGGCAGGGCTGAAAGTGAGGTCATCCCAGCTCCCTTGCAGGCAGCTGTCCTCAGGCCACACTGGCCGGCACTTGGCTCACGCCAGTGGCCTTGAGCTACCAGGCGGGACAGACTGTACCATCTGGTCAGCACAGACTGTCAGGAGATAGCTGCTTGAGTTCCCACCAGAATGCCCGAGGCTGGGTGGGGTGGCTGTTAAGTGCCAAGCCTTCTCTCAGGCTGTGTCTGTCTGTCTTTCTCACCCCCTCAGTTTTCGTTCTTTGGAGGAATTATAAACGTGGAGCCGGCTGCTCACGGGTTCCTGTGATTCCAGAGTTCTTATTGCAGGACTCAGCACATGGTGCATCTGCCTTGTCCCGCAGCCTGGGCGACACTCTGGGCCTGGCTGGGTAGGGTGGGGGCAGAGATCTAACTGGGGCCGTACTTGTCGGCCAGTGAGCATCCACTGAAACAGACCAGGCCGCCTTCTCTTATCCAGCACCTTTTGAGGACCCGGACGCTGGCAGGATCCAGAGGGCATTCTGTTTTCTAACTCGGGGAGCGACTGAGGTGCCCAGCGCCCGCTCCCCTTGGTTTTCATCGCAGGAACTCCTCAGACAAGCACACGCTTGAGGCATTTGATACTCACTAATGATTTAACCTCCCTTTGGGTACGCAATGCTGGTGGCTGAGAGAACCACTGGGCAGGTTTGCCCCAAAGGGCCAGGAGGTTAGCGCCCACTTACCCTCCCTCCCGGTGGGGGCAGTGAGTGGGCCGGAGGACCAGCACGGGGCCCCATTTCCTCATCTCAGTTTCCCTTGGACCACCCCACCTAGAACTCTGCAGAGGAGGGAGGAGGGAAGAGGGAGGAGGGAGGAGGGAAAAGGGAGGAGGGAGGAGGCAGCAGTGCATACTCTCACCTCTGCCTGCATCTGTCTCAGTCTTGTTGACTTGCTGCTGTGGGGGCTGGGTGAGGGTAGGGCCTTGTTTAGGAGACAAGGCCCCTTTGCAAGAATCTGAGGGAATGTGCTGGCAAGGAATGGAGACAAGGCCAAACAGGGACAAAGGCTTGCTCCGACATGAATGCCTTTTTACAAGCAGGATGATTTTGCAGGGACTTTATATTTATTTATAACGAGAAACACTCTGCTATTTAGCAATTCTGCGAGAGGGACCCCAGGGCAGCATGTGGGGAGCAGGCACAGCCCCAGCTTCTGGCTTTGACCAGGCCCAGGCGATTCTCCTTTTGTCATTTGTTCTACCTCAGTCTGTGTCCCCTCCCCCTCCTTGTAAGCAGGACACCAAGGGGAGGGAACACTCAGTATTAAGGAACACTAAAGAAATACATGTCACCTGCAGCCTTTCTGAGGGCTGCGATCCAGGAACCAGGAACAATGAAGGGA
This sequence comes from Cricetiscus sungorus, assembly GCA_030556225.1. Classification (NCBI taxonomy): domain Eukaryota; kingdom Metazoa; phylum Chordata; class Mammalia; order Rodentia; family Cricetidae; genus Cricetiscus; species Cricetiscus sungorus. The sequence continues at coordinate 3,240,398 of JANBXA010000731.1, forward strand.
GGCTGCCACCTATGGGCCAGGTTCCAGGAAGCCTGCACGTGGCTTCTAGGAGCTGTGGAAGGTCTTCCAGGAATGATTAATTAGCTAGAGGCTTTCTGCTCATAGATTACACACACTCACACACACACACACACACACACACACACACACACACACTCACACACACACACACTCTCACACACACACAACTCACATACTCACACACACACACACTCACACACACTCACACACACACACTCACACACACACTCTCACACACACACAACTCACACACTCACACACACACACTCACACACACTCACACACACTTACACACTCACACTCACACACACACAACTCACACACTCACACTCACACACTCACACACACACACTCACACACATACACACACACTCACAAACACACACACACTCACAATCACACACACTCACACACTCACACACACTCACACACACAACTCACACACTCACACACTCACACACTCACACACACACACTCACACACATACACACACACTCACAAACACACACACTCACACACACTCACACACACTCACACACTCACACACATACACACACACTCACAAACACACACTCACACACACACTCACACACACTCACACACACACACTCACACACTCACACACACACTCACACACACATATACACACACACACTCACAAACACACACACTCACACACACTCACACACACACTCACACACTCACACACACACACTCACACACTCACACACACACTCACACACACATATACACACACACACTCACAAACACACACACACTCACACACACTCACACACACACTCACACACTCACACACATACACACACACTCACAAACACACACACTCACACACACACACTCACACACACTCACACACACACACTCACACACTCACACACACACTCACACACACATATACACACACACACTCACAAACACACACACACTCACACACACACCAAAAACAAACAAACAAAAAACAAACAAGCAAGAAAACAAAAACCCCAAAACCAGCCTTGAAACAAACGAAAACCTCATGATTCAATACAAGCAAACATTTCCCCCGATTTGCAAAAGTAGTTTTCCTGAAAGCATGCCATCTTTTAAGCTAAGCACTGTCTACACTTCTGGACGCACCGTCCAAATTCAGCCAACAGATAAGGCGTGGGGTCCAGCTCAGCATTGCCGGGATACTCAAAACCTCGAGTTTAATCCCCAGGACTGAAAAAAAAAAAAAAAAAAAAAAAAAAACAAGGGAACTCAATCGTCATCCTGCATCACAGACAGATGTTCACAGCTGTCGGCCGTGAAGTGCCACCGTGGACCCCGGTCAAGCAGAGCACCTAGACGTTATGGCAGCTTGTAGAAATGAATCTGTGTGATGAACCAGAGACAAAGATCTGTGACACCATCCCAGCAGAAAAGCAGCAGGAGAGCCCACCAGGTATCAAACCCGTGACCCTGGAGTGCTAGGGTGTGAGGGCGGTGGAAAAGGGGAAGTGGGGTGGGATGGACAGACAGATGGACAGAAGTGAGGCATCATAAAAGTAGAGAGGGGCCTCACAAACAGCAGAGCCAATGAGCTGGGGGCCTGAGTACACTATGACATCAGCTCTGCTCCCAAAGGGAAAGGGAAAAGTCATGGAGTTTGGGCTTGGGGTGGGGGTGTGGTGGATGGAGGGCAATCATGTTCCAGTGGTTCCAACGGGGCCATTGTCCTTTGTTATCTGAGACCACTGTGCTTGTACAGTGCACCTCACGGTTTCCACTGTCTCCCATTATGAAATCAGATCTGCTCCCGCAATATCTACAGGACATGGGGATTTGAATGATTAAGCAGCCGGACTCTGGATGCAGGGACGGGGGGAGAGGGGGAGAGCGAGGGTGAGAAAGGGATCCAGGTATTTGGATTAGGGAGTGGTTCTAGTGTTTCTTCATCCGTGTGAGTCTGTGCAAGTGGGTACACGAGCCCCTCTGTGTGTGCGCATATTAGTTGCGGTGGGAAAATTCAGGGAGGATGTTGGGTCTGTTCCTCCGAGTCAAAGGACGTGATGCAGGGAAACAGTACCACCCAGGCACTGCTCAAGGCACCAAACATCAGGCAGAGATTGGCTCTAGAGCCTTCTTTAGAAGACAGTAGGTATAACTTGGGGTACCAATCTTACGGTTCTGGTGAGCATCAAGGGGAACCTGAGACTGTGTCCCCTGGAAGCAGAGACAGGGTTATCTGGTACAAGTCAGGTTAGGCATCCTGCAGAAGACAACAGGAGGGGCCAGGGCCCTGCCCAGAGCCCCGCCCAGAGCCCCGCCCAGAGCCCCGCCCAGAGCCCCGCCCAGAGCCCCGCCCAGAGCCCTGCCCAAAGACTTCTCCAGAGCCTTCTCCAGAGCCCTGCCCAGAGCCCCGCCCAGAGCCTTCTCCAGAGCCCTGCCCAGAGCCCTGCCCAGAGCCTTCTCCAGAGCCCTGCCCAGAGCCCCACCCAGAGCCGAGCCCAGAGCCCCGCCCAGAGCCTTCTCCAGTGCCCTGCCCAGAGCCCCACCCAGAGCCCTACTGGTTAAGAGTCATCACCAGTTACTTAGGGAAGAGACTAACAGGCAACAGCAAGGACTTCTAGAAACCCTTCAGAGTTCTTTGTACAAAAATTGAGTTCAGTTCCCATGTCTTCCTGCCAGCCTGGTCCTACAGGCACGCCAGCCCCAAATAACACACAGAGACGCTGTATTAGATATATTGCTGTTAGCCTGTTACTAGCGTTTCTTATAGGCTAGCTCTGTCTTAAATATTAACCTGTTTCTATTAATCTAAGTGTTTCCACGTAGTCCTATCTTACCAGAGAGAGGTTCCTCGGTTGTTCTCTCTTTCAGTCCTACATTTCGAATCTCCTCCCTTCTTCCCCCCCCCCCCAATCCTCCCTGTCTCCTAGTCCCGCCTATCTCGCTTTCCTACTGGCCAACAGTGCTTTATTCATTAACCAATAAGAGAAACATATTTACAGAATTACATCTCCCATCATCTCCTCTTTTCTTATCCTTAACATAGTAAAATATATAGCATACCAGTTATCAAATAAGAACCACAGTTAACAATATTTAGTCCATTAACATTTAGTAAGATTTAAAGAACTCATCTATCTTTGTGAGTCTAAAGTCTTATATGTAACTTATCTTTAATCCTAACTAAAGAAAACTATAACTATCTGTCTTAAACTCCTTCAAAGACCACAGAAGGATAATATATAAACTCTAGAAATGACAGAGACATCTCATTGCCTGGTCAGTCACCCGAAGTTCTTCTGTAATGTTCCATCTTCAGCCATAGGCCATAGTGTGTCTGGTAGACTCCTCAGCAAAGCAGGAAACTTTAAACTGTCCACCTGTATTGGCAGTTTGTAGTCATTTTTCTTTGTGTCCTGCAGACTGTCTGGCTGTCTGGAAGACTCTTCCACGAAGCAGGAATCCTGTAGCAAATGTCCATCTTGTTTCAGCAGTCACTTTCCTGTGAGTCCTGCATGTCCAGTTTATACAGCATAAAGTCAAACAGTCCAGAAGGGCAGTACCTTGCTCAAATGGCTAGTCTTGCCATGTTGGAAGCAAACTCCATAACGAGGTTCTTCGATGTCCATCTTCCTTTCTGGCATGGGTGGTATTTCCAGAAGCAGTTGTGCCTCACTGTTAAGAAAAACCCTAAACCATTTTAAATGCCATATTCTGTAGGTCTTTGAAAGGTTTGAAGAATGCCTATCCATCTCAAATACATCTTGAAAACCTAACTAACTTAACTCTAAGTTTTGACTATCATAGGTAACTATCTATAATCTGTGCTAAATTATACATTACATTTTTCAATGAGCTATATAAACACAATACCTAAACAAGAGGAGAAATATACATATCACAAAATTGACCTTAAATTTGTATTAATAAATAAAAATCCATTCCAAAACAAAGTATTTGTATCTATACCATAATCCCCTTTTTACCTTTAAAGAGATTGGTTGTGATAATTAACCATTTATAACCAACCCCATTTAAATGAAAACAAACATTTATAAGTAATATTTGGGAATTTGGGCATCGTTCTTTCTAAACTGCTTCCTGCTGGTAGGGGGTGCTGACATGGGGATCCTAAGAAGACACAGAAATCCTGGCTTTAGAGATCTACAAGGTTGCCTTATCCCAGCTGTTTTGAATGTTGGATCACCTGGGACACTGTTTCAGGGGGTCTTGCTTGATCAAACCATGTTAGTCTGGAAGGAATCCACAGCTTTTTATTTTCTTTGGAAACAAAAATAGAAATCCTTTTGCCCAGTAACCTGTCCTTAGACTTAAATTTGGAAGGTAAAGCATTTTTAAAATATATAAATTGGAAAAATCTAGTAGCATTTCTTTTAACAATTGTTGCTATTTCCTTAGCAGTTAAACAATACAAAGACAACAAAATACCATATAGTATCCAATGTCTCTCTGTGCTTTCCATCTTTATGTGACTCTTTTATCATTTTTTTTTCTCTCTGTTTTTTCATGTATTGAGGCAGGGTTTCTCTGTGTAACTTTGCCTGCCCTGGAATTTATTTCATACACCAGGTTTACTTTGAAATCACAGAGATCCGCTTGCCTCTGTCTCCCGAGTGCTGGAGTTAAAGGCATGTGCCACCAATGCCCCAGCTACTCTCTTTTTATTATTATTTTTAAATCAGCTGCTCATACACACCATTGAATTGTTAGCAGTATTTCTTAAAAGCTGTGTGATTTTTTTTGCTGCTATGCTGAGTCAGGAAACCTCCATTAAAGGAGCCATGCAAATTTCTCCTTGTCTCTAGCAAAACAGAGCCCAACAGAGAAAAATGCTGCTACCAAGAAGCCTTGCTTGTCTCTGTTCTTTTGTTTCTAAAGCCCCCTTTTAAACTTTTGTCAAGTTTTAAGCGAAAGTTCTTAGTAGCCACGTTGAAGGTGCCATTTTGTTACCAGCACTGTCCAACAGCTGGGCCAGCCCCAAATAACACACAGACGCTGTATTAGATATAAAGCTGTTGGCTTGTTACTAGCATTTCTTATTGGCTAGCTCTGTCTTAAATATTAACCCATTTTTATCAAACCTAAGTATTTCCACGTGGTCTTATCTTACTGGAGAGAGAGGCTGGCATTCTGCTCTCCCTGTCCTACATGTTGAATCTCCTCCTACCTCTCCCCAAATCCTCATTCTCCTAGTCCCACCTATCTTGCTTTCCTATTGGTCAACAGGGCTTTATTCATTAACCAATATGAGAAACACATTTACAGAATGACATCTCCCATCACTTGTAGGCCTCAGTTGTCCCCAGGTGTGATGCTGGGGTGTAATTCAGAGGAAAAGCGATTGATTACCCAGCATGCACAAGGCTCTTAGTTCAACTCCCACCTGCTATAAATAAGGACATAAGTAAGCTTTTATGACGTGTAAGTTCAAGGGGCTCTCTAGTGGGTGCAGTATTAGGACAGATGAATTAAAGGGCCCTTACTCATTTTCATGGGAGTGCGTCCTAGCCGGGAAGACTTGGTATCTCTACTGTGTGCTAATGTACTATTGACTTGCGAACTCTGCGTTTCATATGGCGTGTTGGATTTACCCATGTGGGTGGCATAGACCCAGCTCACTCGCGTTAACGACTCTGCAGTGTTGAACTGCATCTCCCCTTTCACGCCTCAGGTCAGGTGACTTGCTTTGGCTCTGAGCAATTACACAGAGTGCTGAAAATTCTCTTCAGTGTCCAGGTTTTTGGACACGTGTTAATATTTAGGTATTTGTACTGGCCTGTCCTTGGGGTTCTGATGGGACACGTCCTCAGCTGCAGTCACAAGAGTATCCCCTGTGCATATTCACTATGCCCCCTTCAAACGGGCCTTGCTCACCTCCCATCCCCCCTTTCTCCCCGCCCCCCCTTCTCCTGCTTCTCTTTCTCCCTGCCTTTCTTCTGCCTTTCCTGCTGCTCCTGTCCCCAGAGGGCTGGTCTCCCCCTCCCCTGTCCCCTTTCTATGATCCCTTTCCCTTAATAAAAAAAACCTCTGCTTGAATTCTGTCATGGGTGCCGTTCTTTCTTGAGCTGATTTTTAAAAATTACAACAATGTGGAGGTGGAGTTGTTGGTCACACCCCCCCCCCCCCCCCGGTTTCTCTCCATCTGTTAACCCTTGCCACTGCCTCACGTTTTCATTCCTATTCTTGAACCTGCAGAGGGCAGAAGCAGCATCGGACGCCCTGGAGCTGGTTGTGGGTGCTGGGAATCAAACCCAGGCCTTCTGCAAGAACAAAAAGCACTCTCAGAAGTTGAGCCACCTCTGCAACTCCTCACCCCGCTTTCATATACAACCCAGGACCACCTGACCAGGGATGGCAGGACCAACATGGTCTGGGCCCTCCCATTTTAACCATGCCCCACAGACTTGCCCCAGGCTAATCTGATGGGGCATTTTCTCAACTGAGGCCTCCTCGTCCCAGCTGAATCTAGTTTGTGTCCATCTGACAAAAACTAGGTAGCACAGTGACACGTGAATCTAATATTTTATCTTTAGAACTGTGCGTAGTCTAGAGGGCTAGGGGTGTAGCTCGGTGGTTTAACACTTAGCTGGCAAACTTGAGGCCTTGGCTCCATCCCTAGACCTACAAAACTATTAGTCAAAAAATACTATTAGAAAAATACTATTAGTCAAAACCCAAAGCCATTGACTGAATGCTCTTCTGTTCTCTGATGATTGAAAATGTCGTTCGTCACATTCCAAGTTCTAATTTCTAAGTGAGCATTTCTACAATTTTTTTTCCAGAAAACGTGAAGACTCTATTCACCCAAACCTGCAATCAATGGCTGTGACTCTGCTGTAACTTTCGATGTCTGTCAGGGTAAATTCTTTTCTGTGTATCGTTTCAGAATTGCTTTGGCTACTCTAGGGCCTATTGTTCTGAATGAATTTTATGATCTTCTTATTAAAGTCAGTGGAGAAATTCCTCAGAGATTTTTGAGCAAAATATATTAAATTTGTAGTGGACACAGGAAAACGGGCATTCAGTTTTCTGTCTTCACACGAACAGAATGTATCTTTCCTTTTATGTAGGCTTTCCTTATATCTTTCAGAGGAGTTTAGGGGCTTTCTCCATACAAGGTTTTTATTTTTCCCATCTCCTGTTATATTTTTATTCTTATGTGCTTTGTAGATTTTAGAAAGAGAGTGTTGTAAATATCATCGCTTTTAAATCTCACTCTTCGACCGTTATTGCACTGTGTGCAGAGTTCGAGGCTGACAGCTGTGGGACTCTATTCACTCTGGAAGAAGTGGAAATTCGGGGCTGTTTTCTTGACCTGACCCTAAACATCTCCAATGGTGATGTGCTAAGAGTGTCTTATTTAAAGTCACACATATAACAAGGGAAAAGATTTGAATGCAATTTTACTCTAATTCCCAAATGCAAACAGAAAGGACAATGAAAACAGCATATAGCTTGGTTTATCTTAAATTAAATCGGTCTTTTAATGTATTTAAATCTGCATCTCAGGCTTTAATTTAGCCTGTTTACATTACTATAATTTTGGTACTGTGATGGATTTATTCTTTAATTTGGGTTTGTGCTTTCTGTTAACTCTTTTCTGCTTTCTGTGACTCTGATCAATAATTGTATTTGTTCTTTTGCTTACTTTCTAAATTTGCTAAGCTTACTGTTCAACAATCTCATAGTTAAATAACGTCCTTATTTTCCTTGCAAACAGAACAAGGCACTTAGAATGCTCATTGCTAACCACCCTTTGCTGCACACAACAGTTTCCTTGTGTTCTGATCTCTGTTAATGTTGTTATTTCTGTTTCATGTACCCAATGCTTATTGAGATATTGAGATTTGTCTGTATGTTCACTATTTTAATTCTCCATTGCTTTAAAAAAATCTTTACTGGAGGTTGAGTGTTGGCTTAGCACTTAGGAGTGGTGGTGTTTGAAAGAAAATGACCCCCGAAGATCCCATCAGGAAGTATGGCCTTGTTGGAGGAAGTGCCTCGCTGTGGGGGCAGGCTTTGAGGTCTCCTATGCTCAAGCTATGCCCAGCCACACAGTTCACTTCCTGCTGCCTGAAGATCAAGATGTAGAACTCTCAGCTTCTTCTCCAGCACCGCGTCTGCCTGCCTGCTGCCATGTCCCACCATGACAATAATGGCTGAACCTCTGAACTGTAAGGCAGCCTCACTAAATGTTTTCCGTTAGAAGTGTTGCCATGGCCATGGCAGCAGTGCTTGCTGACTTTACAGGCGATGGAAGCTTGAGTCCCAGCGCCTGCCCCTGGCCCCCCACAGTCACCTTAAACTTCAGCTCCAGGGAATCTGATGCCCTCTCCTGGGCTCCATGAGCCCTTGTGGGAGCACACACACACACAAGGTAAATGATAAAATTAGTCTTTTAAAAACGATCGAAACAACTTTACTGAGATATAACTTGCTGACAGTTCACCCGTCTGTACATGCAATGCAGCGGTGTTAGAATGTTCAGACCTGTGCCTCAGTCAGTATAACCAACCTGAGAATACTTTCACAAGCCCTTAGAAGACACTCCACATCTTCCCAAGTCCCCCACCCAAAGACAGCCACTGATTTTGTTCTCAGTCCCGGTAGGTGGATCTGGTTATTTCAGAGAGCAGCATCATACCAGCAGGTGTGGTGGCGCACAACTTTAATCCCAGCATTTGAGGGGCAGGCAGGTCTGAGTTTGTGGCCATTCTGGTCTGCGTAGGGAGCTCCAGGCCTGCCAGAGCTACAACAAACAAAACACCCTCCCAAAACAACCAAACAACAAAAAACCTGGCTTAAAACACACACACACACACACACACACACACACACACACACACACACACACACACACACACACACACACACAACGAGACAAGAAATAGAAATAGAATCATACAATAGGGGATGTAGCATGTTTTCAACGTTCATCTGTATTGCAACAGGTTAATTATTTCCTCATTGCAGTGATGAAATACCCTGAGTGAAGCCACATAATGAAATAATAGTTAATTTTTGTCCACAGTTCCAGAAGTGCACACAGAGGTCCATCCTGGAGGGCAGCACAGCTGCAGGAACACATGTCCACAGGAGCTGGGGTGTGGTTGGTCACATGATCGCAGTGATCGCCTTCCACCAGCGAGGCTCCGCCTCCCAAAGGCTCCTTAACTTTCCGAACGTTACCAGCTGAGGACCAAGTCTGCAAACAGGAGGGACATGGGGGCATTTCAAGTTCAAACCGCAACACAGCACGTACCTGCAGCGCCCGCGCTACAGTCTGTTCCATTAATCAGGCGAAGGCCTGGAGATTGAAATAAAAGACAAGACAGTGGGGATCTTTCCTGCAACAGGAACGTCAGGATGCAGAGTGAGGGGAAGGAGCCGGCTTACACTGATTCACAGCACAGTGGGAAACAATCAAGGGCTGAGTGTGCAAGTTCTCGGGCTTAGCTCCTCCCCAGCAGATTTGTGTTAGCGAATCAGGCAGAGCACAGAGAAGTACTCTGTGGCCAGGAGTTCCAGCCAACAGCTTCAAGCTTGCTCAAGGTGCCTCGGGGGTCCACGCAGGGCCCTACATGTATCCTATGTCGTTCCTTCTAATAGCCAAATGGTGTTTACTACGTAGACTGACTATGTTTTACATCCATTCATCAGTTCATAACATTTGCGGTATTTCTACTTTTTAGCTGTTATGAGCCACACTACCATGAACATTAATTGGGGGGTTTTGTGGGCGTGTATTTCACCTCTTCGAGGAATATATGTAGGAGGGGAATTATTCATTCAGATGGCAACTCTCAGCTCAGCCAGAAGGACTTTGACACACGAGGTTTTTTTTTTTTTTTTTTTTTACTGCAGTCTTTCTAAGTGCATATGAAGTGATGTCACATTGTGGTTTCCATTTCCTAACGACTAAAAACAGTGTATTTTCAGGGGCCCAATGGCCGTTTGTGTGTTTTATCTAGAGATAAAGTGCTCTCTCTCTCTCTCTCTCTCTCTCTCTCTCTCTCTCTCTCTCTCTCTCCCTTCTCTCCTTCCCTCCCTGGGCTCCGCCCTCCTTTTTCTCTTTGCCCTCCCATCTTTTCCCCCCTCCCTCTCCCTCCCTTAATGACAGCCCTCACTAAGTAGCCCTGCCTGGCCTGGAATTTACAATGTAGAGCAGGCAAGCCTCAAACTCAACAAAAATCTGCCCGCCTCTGCCTCCCGAGAGCTGGGGTCAGACAGGGGTCCTTTGCTTGTTTATAAACTGAACCCGTTGTCTTTTTCATATTTTATGAGAATTTTCTTTTGCTGTTGCTGCTTGTTGGTGTGTGTGTGTGTGTGTGTGTGTGTGTGTGTGTGTGTGTGTGTGTGTGTTAGTTTCCAGGTGCTGGAGGGTGAGAACACAGGGCCTTGCACATTCCAGACAGCAGTGCACTGCTGAGCTACTCCAAGTGTCCAAACTGAATCTGCGGGGCTGGAGGGATGCACGGCTCAGTGATAAAGAACTTGCTGTGTAAACAGGAACATCTGCCTTCAGTTCCCAGAACCACGTAAAGCTGGACACAGTAGCACAGGACTGTTCTCTGGGTGGTCCTGCAGGGAGATGGGAGGTGGAGCCAGCTGGCCAGGCTCAAGCCTCTCCAACAAGGAAGATGAGCAGGAACACCTCAGGCTGCTGCTGGCTTCCCCATAAGCAAGGCAGCGCGTGTGCCCTGCGCTTACACCCAGACACACTCACACAAAGATCTCTCCAAATGAGAATGGAAAATTCCTTTTGTTTATGTCTGAAATTTCTCTCTCTTTTTAAAGTTTAAATTAGAAACAGTCTTGTTTTGCATACCAATCCCAGTTCCTTCCCTCCCCTCCCCTATCACCCCAACCCATCCCCTTTCTGCTCCCCAGGGACGGTGAGGCCTTCCACGGGGATCATCAAAGTCTGTCACATCATTTGGGTCAGGGCCTGGGCCCTCCCTCACGTGTCTAGACTGTCAGAGTATCATCCCTCTATGTGGAACGGGCTCCCAAAGTCCAATCATATAGTAGGGATAAATACTGATCCACTATTAGAGGCCCCATAGACTGCCCAGGCCTCCTAACTAACACCCATGTTCAGGGGGCCTGGGTCAGTCCTATGCTGGTTTCCCAGCTATCAGACTGGAGTCCATGAGCTCCCCCTTGTTCAGGTCAGCTGTCTCTGTGGGTTTCTCCAGACTGGTCTTGACCCCTTTGCTCATCACTTCTCCCTGTCTGCAACTGGATTCCAGTTCAGCTCAGTGTTTAGCTGTGGGTGTCTGCTTCTGCTTCCATCAGCTACTGGATGAAGGCTCTAGGATGGCATATAAGGTAGTCATCAATCTCATTATCAGGGAAGGGCATTTAAGGCAGCCTCTCCACTATTGCTTAGATTCTTAGTTGGGGTCATCCTTGTAGATCTCTGGACATTTCCCTAGTGCCAGATTTCTCTTTAAACCTAAAATGGCTCCCTCTATTATGGTATCTCTTTTCTTGCTCTCCTCTATTCTTCCCCCAACTCAATCTTCCTGCTCCCTCATGTCCTTCTCTCCCCTCTTCTTCTCCCCTTCCTTTTCTCCAAACTCCCTCTCCCCATGCTCCCAACTTGCTCAGGAGATCTTGTCCCTTTCTTCTTCCCCAGGGGACCATGTGTGTCTCTCTTAGGGTCCTCTGTTTCCTAGCTTCTCTGGAGGTGTGGTTTGTAGGCTGGGAATCTTTTGCCCTAGGTCTAATATCCATATATGAGTGATTACATACTATGTTTGTCTCATTGTGACCAGGTTGCCTCACTCAGGATGGTTTCTTCTAGTTCCATCCATTTTCCGCAAATCTCAAGATTTCATTTTCCCCCCACTGAGTAGTATTCCATTGTGTAAATGTGCCACATCTTCTCCATCCATTCTTCAGTTGAGGGGCATCCAAGTTGCTTCCAGGTTCTTGCTATTACAAATAATGCTGCTATGAACATAGTTGAACAGAAGTCTATGTTGCATGGGTGTGGATCATTTGGGTATATGCCTAAGAGTGGAATTGCTGAGTCCTGTGGTAGACTGATTCCCATTTTCCTGAGGAACCGCCATACTGATTTCCAAAGTGGCTGTACGGGTTTGCACTCCCACCAGCAGTGGAGGAGTGTTCCCCTTTCTCCACATCCTCTCCAGCATAAACTGTCATTGGTGTTCTGATTTTAGCCATTCTGACAGGAGTGGTATCTCAGAGTTGTTTTGATTTGCATTTTCCTGATGGCTAAGGATGTTGAGCACTTTCTTAGGTGTCTTTCAGCCATTTTAGATTCCTCTATTGAGAATTCTCTATTTAGTTTTGTATCCCGTTTCGTAATTGGATTATTTGGTGTTTTGGTGGCTTCTTGAGTTCTTTGTGTATTTTGGAAATCAGTCGTCTGTCAGATGTGGGTGGGGTTGGTGAAGATCTTTCCCCATTCTGGGGCTGCTGTTTTGCCTTGGCGACTGTGTCTTTGCCTTACAGAAGTTTGTCAGTTTCAGGAGGTCCCACTTATTAATTGGTCATCTCAGTGTCTGTGCTACCGGTGTTGTTTTCAGGAAGCAGTCTTCTGTACCAATTCATTCTATGTTACTTCCCACTTTGTTTTCTAAGAAAGTCAGTGTGGCTGGGTTTATGTTGAGGTATTTGATCCATTTGGACTTAAGTTTTGTTCATGGTGTTATATGAGTCTATCTGCAATCTTCTACATGTCAACAACAAGTTATGCCAGCGCCATTTGTTGAAGATGCTTTCTTTTTTCCATTGTATAAATTTAGCTTCTTTGTCAGAAATCAGGCGCTCATAGTTGTGTGGGTTAATATCAGGGTTTTCAATTTGATTTCATTGGTCTACCTATCTATTTTTTTGTGCCAATACCAAACTGTTTTCATTACTATGGCTCTATAGTAGAGCTTGAAGTCAGGGATGGTGGTGTCTCTGGAAGTTCTTTTATCGTACAGGGTTGTTTTTGGCTATCCTGGGTCTTTTGTTTTTCCATATAAAGTTCTTTCAAGATCTGCAAAGAATTGCACTGATATTTTGATGGGTATTGCATTGAATCTGCATAGATTGCTTTTGGCAAGATTGCTATTTTTACTATGTTGATCCTACCTATCCATGAGCATGGGAGATCTTTTCATTTTCTGGTATCTTTAATTTCTTTCTTCAAAGACTTAAAGTTCTTATTATATAGGTCTTTCACTTGTTTGATTAGAGTTACCCCAAGATATTTTATGTTGTTTGTGGCTATTGTAAAGAGTGTTTCTCTGATTTCTTTCTCAGCCGCTTTATTGTCTGCATATAGGGCTACTAATTTTTTTGAGTTAGTCTTATATCCTGCCACTTTGCTGAAGGTGTTTATCAACTGTAGGGGTTCCCTGGTAGAGTTTATTGGGTCGCTTATGTAAACTATCATATCATCTGCAAATAGTGAAAGTTTGACTTCTTCCTTTCCAATTTGTTTCCCCTTGATCTCCTTTTGTTGTTATAGCTTTAACTAGAACTTCAAGTACCATATTGAAGAGATATGGAGAGAGAGGGCAGTCTTGTCTTGTTCCTGATTTAGAGGAATCACATTGAGTTTCTCTCCATTTAGTTTGAGGTTGGCTAGTGGTTTGCTCTATATTGCTTTTATTATGTTTAGATATGTCCCTGTTATCCCTGATCTCTCCAAGACCTTTTTATCATGAAAGCGTGTTGGATTTTGTCAAAGGCTTTTTCAGCATCTAGTGAGAGATCATGTGGTTTTTCTTTTTCAGTTTGTTTATATGATGGATCACAGTGATGGATTTTCATCTGTTGAACCATCTCTGTATCCCTGGGATGAAGCCTACTTGATCATGGTGGATGATTTTTCTGATATGTTCTTGGATTCGATTTGCCAGTATTAAGTATTTTTGCACCAATGTTCATGAGGGAGATTGGTCTGTAGTTCTCTTTCTTAGTTGTGCCTTTGTGTAGTTTAGGTAGCAAGGTAATTGTAGCCTCATAAAAAGAGTTTGGCAATGACCCTTCTGTTTCTACTGTGTGGAACAGTTTAAGGAGTTTTGGTATTAGCTCTTCTTTGAATTTCTGGTAGAATTCTGCACTGAAACCATCTGGCCCTGGGCTTTTTTAGTTGGAAGATTTTTGATGACTGCTTCTATTTCATTGGGACTTATAGGTCTATTTAAATTGTTTGTTTGTTCTTGATTTAATTTTGGTAAGTGATATCTATCCAGAAAATTATCCATTTCTGTTGAATTTTCTAATTTTGTGGAGTATAGGTTTTCAAAGTATAACCTGAAGATTCTTTGGGTTTCCTCAGTATCTGTTGTTATGTCCCTGTTTTCATTTCTGATTTTGTTAATTTGCATGGATAAAGGTTTGTCTATATTGTTGATTTTCTGCAAGAAATCAATTCTTTGTTACATTGGTTCTTTGTACTGTTTTCTTTGCTTCTACTTTATTGATTTCAGCCCTCAATTTGATTATTTCCTGGCATCTGCTCCTCCGGGATGCGTTTGCTTCTTTCTGTTCTTTCAGTTGTGCTGTTAATTCTCCAGTGTGGCTGTTCTCCAGTTTCTTCATGTGGACACTTAGTGCAATGAACTTCTCCCTTAGCACTGCTTTCAAAGTGTCCCATAAGTCTGGGTGTGTTGTGTCTTCATTTTTATTGAACTCTAGGAAGTCTTTAATTTATTTATTTTTATTTCTTCCTTGACCCAGGAACGGTGCGATTGCACATTGTTCAATTTCCATGAGTTTGTAGGGTTTCTCCAATTTGTGTTGTTGAATTCTAACTTTAAAGCATGGTGGTCCAATAAGATACAGGGGGCTATTCCAATTTTTTTGTAGCTGTTGAGGTAGCACTGTGGTCAATTTTAGAGAAGGTTCCATGTGGAGCAGAGAAGAAGGTATATTCTTTTGTGTTTGGATGGAATGTTCTATAGATGCCTGTTAAAACAAATTGGGTCTTAACTTCTGTTAGTCCCTTTGTTTCTTTGTTAAGTTTCTGTCTGGTGGTCCTGTCTAGTGGTGAGAGTGGGGTGTTGAAGTCTCCCACAATAAGTATGTGAGGTTTTATGTGTGATTTGAGTTTTAGTAATGTGTCTTTTACAAACGTTGGTGCCTTTGTATTTGGTGCATAGATGTTCAGAATTGAGACTTTGTCCTGATAGAGTCCTCCTGTGATGAATAAGGAATGCCCTTCTTCATCTCTATTGATTGATTTTAGTTTGAAGTGTAATTTGTTAGATATTAGAATAGCTACACCAGCTTGTTTCTTGGGTCCATTTGATTGGAAAATCTCTTCCTAACTCTTTACTCTGAGGTAACGTCTGTCTTTGAAGTTGAAGTGTGTTTCTTGTATGCAGCAGAAGGATGGATTCTGTCTTCATATCCATTCTGCTAGCCTGTGTCTTTTTATAGGTGAGTTAAGATCATTGATATTGAGGGAAATTAATGACCATCGATTGTTAATTCTTGTTTGTTTTGGATTTGTTGGTGGTGGTGGTATTGTGTGTGGATTTACCCTCCTTTTTCTTTTGTCTTTTGGTAAAGTGGGATTATCTGATGCCTATGTTTTTGTGAGTGTAGTTAACTTCCTTAGGTTGGAGTTTTCCTTCCAGTACTTTCTATAGGGCTGGATTAGTGGATATGTATTGTTTAAATCTGGTTTCGCCATGAAATATCCCATAGTTATTGAAAGCTTTGCTGGATATAGTAGTCTGGGCTGGCATCCGTGGTCTCTTAGTGTTTGTGGAATATCTATCCAGAGCCTTCTGGTCTTCAGAGTTTCCATGGAGAAGTCAGGTGTAATTCTGATAGGTTTGCCTTTATATACCTGGCCCTTTCCCTTTGCTGTTCTTAATATTCTTTCTTTATTCTGTATGTTTAGTGTTTTGATTATTATGTGGAGAGGGCACTTTGTTTTGTGGTCCACTCTATTTGGTGTTCTGTAAGTTTCTTGTACTTTCACTGGTGTGTCTTTCTTCAGATTGGGAGAGTTTTCTTCTGTGATTTTGTTAAACATGTTTTCTGCACATTTGAGTTGGGTTTCTTCACCTTCTTCTATACCTATTATTCTTAGGTTTGGCCTTTTCACAGTGTCCCATATTTCCTGGATATTTTGTTTCAGGAATTTGTTGGCCTTAAGATTGTCTTTGGTAGATGAATCTATTTCTCCTAGTGTATCTTTAATGCCTGAGATTCTCTCTTCCATCTCTTGTATTCTGTTGGTTATGCTTACATCTGTAGTTCCTGATCATTTACCCAGCTTTTCTATTTCCAGCATTCCCTCAGACTGTGTTTTTTTTTTTTTTTTTGTCTCTATTTCAGCTTTCAAGCCTTCAACTATTTGAATAGTTTATTTCACTTGTCTGGTTGTTTTTATTTTATTTTATTTTCTAGGCTTTCCTTACTTTAAGAGATTTGTTTATTTCTTTCATTTTTTTTTGTTTTTCTTTTCCTCCATTTTTAAAAATTTTTGTTTGTTTTTTCTTCCATTTCTTTAAGGGATTTTCTCATTTCTTCCTTGAGGGTCTCTATCAACTTCATAAGGGTGTCTTAAAGGTCCTTCTCTTCTGCTTCATCTGCATTGGGATGCTCAGGTCTTGCTGGCGTAGAGTCTCAAGACTCTGGTGGAGTCACATTGGTTTTCCTGTTGTTGAATGTGTTCTTGTTGTCTTCCTATCCCTTCTTCCAGTGGGTGCAGGTGTATTCCTCTCCTGGCGGGTACGGGGCCAAGGTTCTCTTCTGGTGGGTGCAACCAGGTCCAATACTCCGGTGGCTCTGCCGGTGGGAGCAGGCGTGGGAGCAGGCGGGTCTGAGACTCTGAGACACTCCCTCTCCCAGTGGGTGGAGGCAGGACTGGCACCTCAATATCGGCAAATTCTGGATGGCTTGGTCCGCCAGGGCAAGGCAACCTGCCCACAGTCCCCAGACCTGGAGATCCCAATGAGCCTGAATGGTTTGTTTTTATTTTTAAACTTTATTATACATTCATAATTGGGTCTGTTCTGAAACTACACTTCTCCAATTAGACCTTTTAAGGTAGAGAATAATCCTTGGCAGCTGTGATTTTCATTAAATGATTAAATTCATGTAAAGGGTATGTCTCTGAAAATAGTGGGTGGGAAAGACATGTTTCATGCTATCTTCTGTTTCCCTTTCATTTAAACTCGATGGGTTGGTTGCCCCTTACAGACACCTGTGAAACTTTCAATATCAAGCAGGTGGCATTAACTTTGGAGGTTGCAGAAAATTTACAATGCGGGGCCTGCCTGGAGGAAGTAGGTCACCTTGGGGCACGTGCTTGGGGCTATGGGTGCCCTGGCCTCTTCCTGTGTTTCCTCTCTGTTTCCTGCCCACCATGAGACAAACAGTCCCCTCTACTACACATGCCCTCGAGCAGATGGGGTCGCACCATCATGGCTGAACCCTCTGAAACCACAAACAAACGAATGGAATCTTTCCTCGGTTGATTTTCTTCCGGCATTTCATCGAGGTGATAAAAAGGCCATTGATACAGGAGTCGGTACAATACAGGGGTTTTTCTGCATCTTAATTTCATCGTGCATACAGCACCCGTGATAGCATTTCGATGACAAAACAAGGATGTGGAGCTCACACATGGCCTCTTGCAAAGCCTGGAAGGACCCACTGGGAGGGGTAGGCGGAGCTGCGAGGCTGTGTAAGATCGGCAATCACAGCTTAATCTTGCTTGGGTGCCATCATGTGGGTCTGCTCTCATTAGAGATGTCTCATCAGAGCCATTACTCTGAGGTCCGACCTCCCTAGTATCCACTGATGGATGATTAATTCGGTTTACGGAAGGGAATCATTGCTTGTGGAAATGTTTGTGGTGAGTGATATTTCATGCCTTTTCTTCTGCCCCATTCGCCTTGGACAGCTATTGATGGCCCTATATCAAACGTCCTGGGGTCCCTTTTTGGGCTTCCTTGTAGCATAAACTTGACCTGGGAGGTACACACTACAGACCAGTGGTTCTCAAACTGTCTAACCCTTTGACCCGTAAGTGTAGCTCCTCATGTTGTGCTGACCACTAGCCATAGAATTATTTTTGTTGCTGTTTCATAGCCACAATTTTGCTACTGATTTCTAATGTAAGCTAGGTTGTGGTGGTGCACACTTTTAATCCCAGCACCAGGGAGGCAGAGGCAAGCAGATCTCTATGCGTTTGAGGCCAGCCTGATCTACAGAGTGAGTTCGGGACAGCCAGGGCTACATAGAAAGAATTGTAATATAAATATCTGACAAGAAGATGGTCTTGTGACCCCCCCAAAGGGTTGCATCTCCCAGGTTGACAACCGCTGCCATAGGTTACTGCTGCGATAGACAGACCTTGAGGGCTCTTAAAAGAGAAATGCTTAGAAAGTTGATTCAATCAAATGGGAGCTGCTATAAACATAGGTTCCCTGTAATTTTTCAAACCAATATATTTAATTCTGTCTGGCAGAATCCTCTAAATTGAATTTCTATTAGATGGATGGGCACCTTGGAAGGCCATGATTCACTGATGCAGGAATTACCCTGCCTACTGTGAGGGCAATCAGGGTCTCCAAAAGGTCCGGCTCCTGCTGTAGGTGCAGTGTCGAATATTGCCCTCACTAGACAGCCTGTGTGGGCTCTCTCCTGGTGCTCAGGATGGGAATTAATATTGTCCTCATTAGACCGTTGTTGTGGGCTCTCTCCTGGTACTCGCGATGGGAACTGGGGGGCCCTATAAGCACATTTCAGTGACTGACGTCCACGTATGTGTGGTGCATTCAGATCTTTTCCTTGGAGGGCAGAGCGTAAATCCCATCTTTATTAAGCAATGCTATTTAGCCTGTCCCCTGCCACACAGGCGCTCACTAATCAGAGCACAGAGAATGTCTGTGTCCGGTACAGATCATGGTACCTGTTTGTCATACAGCACCTGTATCCGACAACACGCTAAGCCTATAGTCACACATGCTTATACATTTCTGTATATGTTAAGCTTAGTCTCTAAAACAAATGCCTTTGGTCTTCTAAACATGGATAACAAAGAGAAGCTGTTGAGCATCTTGCTTACAGGTTTGCCGCCGGGGCCCAGGGGCGGGGCAGGGCAGGCTGAGAAGCCAGGGCAGCTGGGGGGGGGGCGGGGCGGGGCATCGTGAGAAGCCAGGGAAGCTGTGCTCATCTTAACAACCCCTTTGCCATCAGTCCTTCTCTCTCTCTCTACATTTTTGAGCACTTTGGAGACTAGAGCGGAAGGTTGGGGAGGAGGGGTGTGGTAGCTTGTCATTACTACAAGGGTACTGGAGACAGCATAAAGAGCTAAGGTTTATTTGGGCTCACAATTAGGCAGCTTCCGCTCATGGCTGGTAGGATCCTTCCCTTTGAGCCAATAGGGACACAGCAAGGTAAGAGCAAAAAAGCCACTGTCCTGTGATCTGCAGAGGGACAGAGGAAGAGACTATCTGTGGTCTTCCTCAAGGGCTGTCCCTGGTGACCCCAAACCACCTACTAGGCTCCACCACGGTACAACAGTGACCACGCCTTTAACACGTGGCACTTTGGGGGACAAAGGGCAGCAAGGAGAAAGTATTTCTTTGTGTGAAATCTTGCATTTATCGTCAGGAGACAGGCTCCATTGGTGTGAAGCCAGGGTTCACTTCAGACCACATTTCAGGGAGCCTGAGCCTCTTCCTCAGGAACCTGGCCTCTAGCCTCACCTCTCCATGGGAGGCAACTTACTTGTGCCTTCTCTGTGTTGTCTGTCACCTTGCCAGCCCTTGTTCTGCCTGCCACAGTTCCAATGCATTTAGAAACGTATTTTTGTGCTTATGGATGCTGGATCCGCTGGGACTGGAGTACAGACAGCAATGGGCCACCCAGAGTGGGGGCTGGGAATCACACTTGGGCCTCTACAAGAGGAGCAAGTATGCTTGGGCACTGAGCCATCTCTCCAGCCCATCACAGTTTATCCCACTTCCTAAGACGGCAAAGGGACAGCCAGAACACACATAAAACCAGATCTATTTAGACACAAGATCCCTCATACATGTCTTGAGGGATCGTAGAGAAACACTGGACTTTAAACAAACATTCGAGAAAGAGCCCCCCTCCAAGGCCAGTGCTCATTCCCAGCACCCGGGAAGCTGAGGCAGGGGACCAATGGAAGTTTAAGGCCAGCTTGGGCTGCATAGCTAGATACTATCTCCAAGGAAGACCAGTAAGACTCTACTTGCTCTTTATATGGTGATTATAAAATTAAAAAAAAAAATTTCAAATGGTCTTTGTCACGTAGCGCAGGAAGCGAAGTTTTAGTTCATAAAGCTAGCACAGCCTGGGCCTTGTCTCCCACAAACCCCATGACTTTCCCCATCACTGCCATATAGAGCATTTGTCTTCAAGGTTAGATTGACTGGCCATGTGTGGTAACCAGCTTGATCTAGACAGCAAGTTCCAGGACAGCCAAGGCCACACAGTAAGACCCTAACTCAACAAGGAAATATAAGACATCCTCCTCCTGTTGCTATTCAAAAACCAGAGGAAGGGACTGGGGAGAAAACTCAGCATCTGTGAGTGATGGCTGCTCTTCACAGAGGACCAGAGTTCGATTCCCAGTGCCCACATGGCAGCTCACAACGGTCTGTAACTCCAGTTCCAGGAAACTTGATGCCCTCCTCTGGTCCCCGTGAAAACCAAGCATGCACACAATGCACAGACGTATCCGTGGTGGGGGAGGGGGTGGCACATCATTACACACACACAAAAGGAAGTATTTTATGTAAATTTATTCTACAGAGTTTTCAAAGATTCTAACTCAATAGCATGTTTTCAATATATGCACATAATTAGAGGATAAAGGAGCACAACACCCATTTGTCAAAGCTCATCAAATAATCTCCATGCATAAATGGAAACAGAAACTGGTTATGATATAGCAAGCGAGTTCATCTCACATTCCTGTCTCCTTGCGGCCTCGGCCCTCCCACAGGGTTACCTCGCTGTAGCAGGGCAGGATGGGTCCTTCCTAAAGACACGTGGCAGCATGAGGGACACTGTTTTCTTTGCTTATTTCACTTTGAAACGTTGAGTGGATGCCTATGGGTGGTGTCTGTGTGGATCCGTGCCCGTGGTGTCCGTGTCCGTGTGTATGCAGGTGTCTTCCTCTGCTGAGTTCTACCTTGCTTTTTGAGAAAGGTCCTCTTGCCGACGCTGGACCTCACCACCCCAGCAAGCTGCCTGCCCATTTCCCCAGCTCTAGGGTAACAGGTGCCCGCCATTCCACCTAGCTTCTACATGGGTGATGGGGATCTGAATTCAGGTCTCCTCGTGCTGAATTGACAAGTCTTCTCATCTCCTTAATTTTTCAAAAAAAAATTTAGTGTGTGTGTGGGGAGTAGGGGTAGGTAGGTAGGCATGTGTGCACCATACGTGTGTGAAGGTCTAAGGACTGCTTTTGGGAGGCATTTCTTACTTTCCTCCTAGTTAAGGGTCTATCTGAGAATCTGGGGGGAAAAAAGTCTGCATTAGCTACAGGGTGGCAGCATGGGCCAAACAGACCTGACTCCCAAGTATCTAGTCTTCAGGAAATAACAGTTTCACCCTTGCTAAAATGGCCTGAGCTGTGAATTCCACTCAAAAGGTCTCTTAGCTACTGTTCTATTGCTATGAAGAGACCCCAAGACCAAGGCGACTCTTACAAAAGAAAGCATTTAATTGGGGACTTAACAGTTTCAGAGGGTTAGTGCATTATCATCATGGTAGGGAGCATGGCGCAGGCAGGTGCAGGAGCAGGAGCTGAGAGCTTTCCGTTCTGATCCTCAGACAGCAGGGAGGGAGAGAGGAGAGAGGGAGGAGAGACAGAGAGAGCAGTCCTCGTGGTGGGCTTTTGAAACCTCAAAGCCACAAGGACACATCCCCTCCTACAAGGCCACACCTCTCAATCCTTCCCAAACAGTTCGCTAACCAAGGGCCAAGCACTCAAGCGTATGAGCCTATGGGGGCATTCTCATTCAAGCCACCACAGAAGGACCGGGTGCGCGGGTGCGCGGGTGCGCTGGTGCGCGGGTGCGCGGGTGCGCGGGTGCGCGGGTGCGCGGGTGCGCGCGCGCGTGCACACTTTCCCTTAGAACGCAGGCCTTCTGAGGGTTCTCAATGGCGTCTTTCTGGGGCTGAAGTCAGGGGTCCTCTCTATGTCCCCTCGCTAGCACTGTGCATGCTCTTTCGTGTACTAAGATTCTCTCTCTCTCTTTTTTTTTTTTTTTTTTTTTTTTTTTTTGAGCCTTGATTGCAGCAGTTAACACAGCCTTGTGCCTTTTGCCTGCTATGCACGTAGGTAGCTCTCCAGGCTTTGCATTTGCTTAATTAAAATCCCAGATCAAGTGATTCCGGGTTACATTAGCCCTCTTGCCTTCCTCGGTTACTTTTCTCTTACAGTCCCTTCCTGGTTAGAGTTCTTTAAAAACAAAACAAAACAAAACAAAAAAAAAGTGGCATCTTAGCAACAGCTTAGCTACTAATTTAAAAAGTGTAAAATAAACGTCCAATGTCCAGCACCATGGAATTAAACTCAGCTTGACATTCCACATTTCATAGCCCCAACGTTGTAGTTAACATTCCCTCAAAATGAACCAGAAAGACTCAAGTTTCCAGAGGGTTATTATTCATTTTATATTTCTTTTCCTTTGAGCTGAAATTATTCTATCAGCTAGCCACTGAGTTTGACTGTATACTCCCAGGTAGCAAAGAATATTCATTTTTCCCCCTGTATGCTAAGCCATAGAACAGCTAATACCACACAATTCATCGCCCAGGCATGCAGTTACTCTGCATCTCCTATATGTCTATAATTCCCTGCTCTTACTGACAGAAAATCCACAGGGCTCCAGCAACTGCTGAATGCTGGCAGCCATTGGCTGCAGAGCCCTGTCCCCTGCCTTCAGAAAATACAGGCTGGCTGGCAAGGTGGCTAATCTGGGGGTTTGTGCCTAGGAGAATGTGACCCCTTGGCTATTTAAAGCCAAGTTGAATGATGTAAGCAAGCAGGGTTGAAAAGGAAAGAGGAATCCTTTCAGGTGCATTATTTACGGTCAGGATGGACCTGCCACCTGTGCAGAGCCCAGCTGTTTACCTCCTCTGCCTCCCCAGCACAGAGAAGACGCGATGGTCTCACAAGAGCATCTGAAGCAAAACTGTGTGAGGATGGGGGTGGTAACGTTTATGTACTTACATAATGTGCAGGCAGATGTAGTTAATGTTTTGTTTATTTATTGGGGCTGGACATGTGAATGCCGTGGCACACACACGGAAGACAGAGGACAATTCATCAGGAGTAGGTTCTTGCCTCTGCTTTTGAAGTAGGCCTTTTGTTTCTGATGCTGCTCCATGGACTCGGGACTTGCCCAGGGAGCTCCTTCCTCGTCCTCTACCTGCCTCCCTGCTGAATGCAGGAGCACCGGGATTGCAGGTGAATAGCATTCCATCTAGCTTTTCATGTGGGCTCTGGGGATCCAGTGCGGATCATTAGTCCCATCTGCGAGTACTTTTACACGTCAAGTAATCTCCCTGGCCTATAATTGTTGTTTGATCAGCTTTTCTCTTGCTGCTGTCTCTCAGCTTAGCGGACCTCTGCTTAGATAAACACGCAAGACCTGGTCCATTTTGCACATCACAGGAAAGACGGGCAGTCTCTGGGTCTAGAGAAAAGAACTGTTTTTGCTTCCTTCTCTGGAAGCGCGTGGTCCCAATAAGCGCAAGTAAAATTCTGCAGGCCATTTCGCAGCATGAGCAAATGTTGTGGCTTAGGAAATGACGCTGAGACACTTGAAAACTGCAAGATGGTCTTGACACAGCATTGGCACAGGAAGTGTGACGGGAAGTGGCGTGGTGAGCAGCGATAAAGGTCCCTTTGGCCAGACCAAGCGCCAGTTTCACACCCCAGCCTGGGTCCGCACAGCAGAAGCAGAGTCTGCACGGAGGCCAGAGCTCATTATACAGCATAGTGGGGTAGGGCGGAAATCTGTCTGTGCTACTCAGGGGCCTAGGCAGGATGGGGCGGGGGCGGGGGCGGGGGCGGGGGTGGGGTCCCACGGGGCCCCACCCCCACCCATGGGCTACCAGTACACACACACACACACACACACACACACACACACACACACACACACACACACTGCACTTGGGAAAGTTGTTCTGCTTGCTTCACTGCACCGCACCTACTTCCCCAAGGACCTCCCGGGAATAGAGCTGGCTTTGGGACAAAAGAGGAGGCAACATTTGTCTGTGGTATCTCCCCGGGAAAAGCTGTGATGCCACAGACACAGAAGCTCATCCAAGTTCACGGGTGACTGCTGTTAGTGACAGGGTGTTAATAGGACCCCAGTGCCAGGTTCCAGGGGCATCTGCCCAGTGCCACATCTCCCAGATGGCCATCTTGGGTTGCCCATTGTGGTGGCACTCTTAAAAATGATTCTAGGGGGCTGAAAAGAAGTCTCAGTGTTTAACAGCACTGGCTGTTCTGGCAGAGGACCTGGGTTCAGTTCCTGGCACCCACGTGTGTGTGTGTGTGTGTGTGTGTGTGTGTGTGTGTGTGTGTGTGTGTGTGTGTGTTCACATGCAGGCAAACACTCATACACACAAAATTAATGGAAATAAAAATTTTAAGTGAGTAAATTCTGAGCACAGGAAAAGGTGCTTCTCAACCTGAGAGTGTTCTGTGTCAGGATCACCCGGAAGCCCTCTCTGGATAATGAGCACAATGACATTGCCCCAGGCTTTGGTGCTCTCCATTATTTCAACAGCTACACATTCCTTCAGGACCTTTGTCTCAGTGGGGAGGGGGCACATGATGATGTCATGAGTTCAGAAGGACTGCTCTATTCAGTTTACTATGAAATAATCTTCCTCAAGGAATAAGAAGACAATACATAATATTATTTTGCTTTTTTCATGTTGTTGGTTTTTAGTGAGTACAGAAAAGCTTATATATTCTTTTGATTTTGTTATTTTTCGAGACATGGTTTCTCTGTGTAGCCCTGGGTGTCCTAGAACTCACTCTGTAGATCAAGCTGGTCTTGAATTCAGAGCTCCACCTGCCTCTGCCTCCCAAGCGCTGAGACTAAAGGTGCGCCCCATTACGTCCTCCTTAGGACAGCAGAGAGATTCCAACACCCCTTTACCCAACAAGAGATCACCTGATGTGAATGTTACAAAAGGCCCAGTCTTGGCAATAAAATGACAAAGGAGATAATTACAAGCTGATCCTGCACAGGAACTGCTATGGAGATTGGCTAAACCTGCCTCCTAGACCCAGCTGCATCCCATAGACCCTGCCTCCTAGACCCAGCTGCGTCCCGGGGACCCTACCTCCTAGACCCAGCTGCGCCCCATAGACCCTGCCTCCTAGACCCAGCTGCGTCCCGGGGACCCTACCTCCTAGACCCAGCTGCGCCCCATAGACCCTGCCTCCTAGACCCAGCTGCATCCCATAGACCCTGCCTCCTAGACCCAGCTGCATCTCGTGGACCCTGCCTCCTAGACCCAGCTGCGTCCCGTGGACCTTGCTTCTTTGTCTGTAATCACCTCACCTCCTTGCTCAATTTTATACAAAACGCACAATGAGCTTCCTGGGGGGGGGGAGCTGCAGCTGTGGTTTCTCCACCTGAGATCCTTGTCCACCCAACTCCTACCATTTCTGTCCCGTCTATGATTTTCCTTCATTCCCTCACCCCACCCCCTCAGCCAAGTCAGGCCGAGTCCCTGGAGTGTGTGTGAAGAACCCAGAACTGTTACCAGATTTGCAGCTGAACCTGAGCTGACGGACACTTCACAGCTCTGGGATCTGTCCGGGTCACATCAAACTCCAGATTCCTTACCTATGACAGGGGGCTAACACTTGTCTTTGTTCCCGAACACGGGACGGCCATTCTCAACAGCATGACCTTCCTATGGGCAGGTCAGCCTTGCTGAGAACTTACACTTGGGAATAAGGCCTTGGGAAGGGGCAGGCTGTCTGGGATGTCAGAAGGATACAAACAGAAGCATCCCTGGGTTTGGAGGAAGCGCAAGGAGGCCAGTGGCAGGCGAGTTCAGAGAATAATAATGGGGGCAGTGGAAAGAGCACGCACAGCTTGTCACAGGCTGTTGCAGAGACCCGCTCTTATCGCAAGCGGTCTGGGTGGGAGTAATGTAATGTATCCTTTAAACTCACTGATCTGGTGTCACAGTGGCACTGTGAGGAGGTGTGGCCTTGTTGGAGGAAGTGTCACTGTGGAGGTGGGCTTTGAGGTCTCATACGCTCAAGACACCTCCCAGTGCTGTAGACCACTTCCTGCTGCCTGCAAGCTGTGTGGCTCACAGCTGCCTCTCTAGCACCGTGTCTGCCTGCATGCTGCCGTGTCTCGCTGTGATGGTGATGGGTTGAACCTCTGAAACTGTAAGCTGCGGCCTCAATTAAACGTTTCCTTCATACGAGTTGCTGTGGTCATGGTGCCCTTCCACAGCAACAGAAACCCCAACTTAAGACAAGGCTATACTCTTGATTTATTTTGCAGGTATAAAGCCAGCATAACGAGTTCATGGACTTACTGTGGCATGTTAGACAAGGGACCCAGGATGAGTTCATGATATCGACATCAACAACGGGGGAAGGATTGGGCGGAAGTCAGTTCAGTTTTAGTTATGATGATTTGGGAACCTAGACATCTAAGTACAGATGCTGAGTAGTGGCTGGAGTGTAAGCACACGGCTTGGGAGCTGTCACCTCTTGCTGCAAAGGAGACCAGGGACATTGAGTAGCACCAAGCAAGAGAGGAAGAGTCCAACACAGTCCTCCCTCCCTCCTCCCTCCCTCCCTCCCTCCCTGCCTCTCTCCCTCTCTTCCTGCCTCCCTCCATCCCTCCCTGCCTCCCTCCCTGTCTCCCTCTCTCCCTCCTTCCTTCCTCCCTCCCTCCATTTCCTTGGATCCTGGTCTGTATCCATGGGAAGAGCTCATTAGAGAGACAAAGTCAAGTTGCAGGAGACTTAGAATGTTCTGGTGCTGTGCACTTGGGTCTCTGGAAGGAAACAGGGTCTACTGTACAGGTAGAGAGTGGCCTTCAGTAAGGCTCCAACACTTAGTTAAGAGCTGTGTCAGGGCAGGGTACCGTGGGGGAGGGGGGGTTGTGCAGATTAGTTGGCTGGAGCAGGGTGGGTATAAGGGCACCTGTTTCTGCTGATTATCCACCCCCACCTTGGGAAAGACAAAGCAAATTCATCAGCTGAGAGATGAGGTGGGGAGAAGGGGTTAGCGATTTGAGGAGGGAAGGAAGGGTGTGAAGTAGTCACCCAAGAGAGGAGGAAGGCGGATGGTCTGAGGATGAGCGCGAAGGACCACAACTGATGGGTTGTTCTTCTGTGTATATGACGCTCTTATTGGTTGATGAATAAAACACTGATTGTCCAATAGCCAGGCAGTCAGACCAGGAGAAGGCGGGGGAGAGGAAGCAGAGAGAGACCGCTAAGAGGCGCCATGCTGCCGAGGGAGTAACATGCCGGGTTATGGGTGAGCCACAGCCTCGTGGAAATACATAGATAACAGAAATGGGTTAGTAATTAAGACAGAGCTAGCCAATAAGGAGCCCAAGCTATCGACCTACAGTTTATTAATACAGTGTCTATGTGGTTATTTGGGGTTAATCGGCTGTGGGACCAGGCGGGACAGAAACTTCCGCCTACACACAACTCAGTGGCCACAGATAGCAGTGAGGTGGCAGGCTCTGCTCTCCATCGCAGGGATACAGGTCCAGTGTGGCCAAGCAGGCAGCTCTCCGAAACTGAGATGCGAGGACAAGAGTGTTAGGAGCAGGTGTGGCTTGGCTCAGGAGCTGGAAAGGAGTTGAAGAGGTATTTGTTATTTTAAGAAATGAAACAAGCAGGATTCATTAGTCACCCACTGCCCTGTAACAAGCTCCTGACAAACGTGGCAACTGAAGACATGTATTCATTGCTCCCTGTCCCTGTGGGCCGGGAACTGGGGCACAGCAGAGCAGGGCCTTGCTGCGTGTCACAAGGGGTCACCACTACGGGGGCTCTGAACAGGGCTCATCTGAGGACCAGGCGGGAAGGATCCAGGGCTGGGCTCCCACACCTCAGCAGGGCCCGTCTCTGTGTTATTAGACTACCCCCGGTGGCTATTTCAGATTCTGTCTGCCACAAAGAAAAATGGATGGAATGATACATCCTAGGCAGGAGAAGGGGAACCGGGAGTGAAGCACACAGATGGGCCTCTCCGAAGGACAAGAAGACAGGCAGAGGATATGCAGAAGAGACTGGTCATGTCGAGAGGTGTCCACAGGTGAGGCGGGCACTGAGGGCCTGATGGGAAAGGAGGCAGGTGGTCCTTCTGAGCTGACTGGCAGGGAAGACATTTGCTCTACCAAGAGAAGATACTTTGATTCAGCTGGAATGATGGAGGGCTTGCTGGTGGCTCTAGGAAAGGAAGACGCCAAGAATTCCTGTGACAACAGTTTTAAAAGTACATCAGGGTAGCCTGGCCCTATGCTACCGTGCCGTAGTCAGGGTCTGACAGCCCCCAGAGAGCCTTAGCAGGGACACAGCAGGACAGAGGTTCTTTCCCTGCACCCTGGACCCTCTCACCTCGAAGGCCCAGAGTCTCGTCCGCTCTTCCAGATGCCTTCTGCGGTCTCCCAGGATCCCTTGTCAGCCCTGTCCCCCAATACTGAGGCCTTTGGTGTCTGCCCCACACCCCGTTTCATCCTCTGCTTCAGCTCCAGCACCTGACGAGCATTCTGTTTGGCTCTGTTGTAGACGCAACTTAAGGAGTGTGTTCTTCACGGAGTAAGTATACTGACTCTGAGTTCACAACCGGTGGAGAAGTTTAAAATACTGAAATAAGTAGACGCTCGCAGGATTCCTTTGCTAGGAAACATAATTATCATTTTCAGGATTGAATGGTTTCTTTTTCTCGGTCATGCATCTTCCGTCTTTGTCTTTTATTGCCTCAAGATTCACTTATTTTCACGTGTGGTGTGTGTGTGTGTGTGTGTGTGTGTGTGTGTGTGTGTGTGTGTGTCGGGTGTATGCAGTGCCTGCAGAGACCAGGAGAGGGCGTTGGATCTCCTTGAACTTGAATGAAGGGTCCGGAAACACAATGCAGGCGCTAGTGACCAAACATGTGTCCTCTGCAAGAGCAGCCAGTGTTCTTAACCAACGGGGGGGGGGGCACGTCTCCAGCCCCTCTCAAGTCTTTCAAGGCTCCTCCAATGAGAGAGAACCATTACAATTGCCTTTGAAGGTTATCTCATCCAGCGGAGACACTACTTAAAAATAATAATCCCGTGGGAAGGCTTCAGGAGGCTGGAAGCCCTGCATGTAGCTGATGAGCGAGAAGCATTTTATCTAAAGCTTAACATCAATGTAAAAATGTTTCCTGCTTCGTAGAAGTCTTAGAGAAAGGCTCATTATTCCCCCGTGAATAGCGCTCCATCGTGTCATTCTCATCTTGATAGCCCTCTGCACCCAGCCCACAGAGAGCCACAGCCCTTGCTCAATAAGCATTTGTTACGTTGAAATGAGCTGATCTTAGGTAAGACATTAGCAAAGATGAGTCATCTCTGAGCAGTGTCAAGCAAGTGAAAATTAGCAGAAATTCAGAAAACTAGAAGAAATAAGAGGCCTACATTAACACCGGGGGACCCACTCCTGTAGACACTGCCTTTTAAAAACACAGATCAGGAGCCATTTTTCAGAGGAAGCTTTGGGTTGACATATTTTATACAGAGAAATAGAGAAGAACCCATCACTTACCCACAATCCTCCCGTGAAGAATTAAGGTCTACAAACCTTTTCAGAGTGAGGATGGGGAGATGGCGCAGTGGGCTAAGTACTTGCTCAAGACTGAGGGCTAGCGTTTGGATCCCTAACTCTACATAAAAGCCAGAGGCATGCGTTGTAATACAGATTCCAAGATGCACGTAGAGACGTAGAGCCGTAAAGGGCTGGCTGGCCAGGCAGTCTAACCAAGTCAGCAAGCTCCAGGTTAGGGAGGCCGTATTGCAAAATTTAAGGTAGAGAAGGATAGAAGACATCCATTGTCAACATCCTCTGGGCTCCACACACCAACACACACACACACACACACACACACACACACACACACATGCATAACTATACAAACACAGACACTGGTACACAAACTTGGCATATATACTTCCAACTTCTTCCTTCCTTCAGTATTTTTAAACCTCCAATATGCAATTATGTGCTAACATGTAAGCCATATGTCAGTGTGTGTGTGTGTACATGTGGGGTCACTGAGAACTTACATATATGCTTGCTTGCCCATCCCAGAGTTTCTGCACAAGGAGGTGCTGCATTGTTCTTCCGGGGACAATAACGGAATAAGGAAGCCACTGTTTTACATGCCCGTGTACAGATACGTGACCCAAGCAATATGTTTTAAAGCATCAAAACCAGAAATGAATACACAGTTGTGTGTGGGGGGGGGAGGGGCGATTCCAACCTGACCCTCTGACTTTAGTCTCTCATAGTTCTCTCCAGAGACAGCCAGCATTGCCAGCTCCCGAGAAGAGTTCCAGAAACATCAACTGCATATGTAAACACAGACTCTCTATTTCCCTACGCAGTTGGCAGCATATGATGTATACTGTTTTGTCCTTAAGCCCAGGGTTTCAAAAACGGTTGGAAGAAGAGCTTTTAAACAGTAAACTTTCTGAACCTGTAATTAGCAATCAAGGCCATGCCCCTCCCCCCTCCTAAAACTTAGACAATTAACCTACAGCAGTCACACATTAGTCTCCCTGGCTGGACAGGTCTCTTCAAGTTGTAGGTTGTCACGTTACTGCTAGACAGTTCCTGCTCACTTCAGTTGAATTTACTTAGTTAAAACGCCATCAGAAACCTCTTGGTATTTTTGGTAGCTGAAGCAAAATCCTGCAGAACATAACAAAATCAAACAGAGCGAAATTTGGGGCTCAGCTTAAAATACAGCTGGGCAAGCCCACACTCAGTTGCTGGAATAAGAACCAGCTGGGAGAGCTAAATTTAGCCTGAAGCCTTAAATATGGCCAGCCCTGATGTCCACAGCCTACAGGCGGAGAATTCTGCCCCAGCTCCCAAGTTGGAACATTTGCCGAAATGCTGAACTTACAGAAACATCCCAGTCAATCTGATGTGTTTTTCTAGGCTTTGAGAGGTTTGATTTTTTGAGGGGGGAGATCAACAAACAGACATTATAATTTGTCATGAGGGGGATGCAGAGAACCAGAATAACTCCAGATAGTGGGAAAGATTGTAACGTCAAATTTTACTTTTGATTTTTAGAAGAGGCTAGATCAAACTGGAATGGGTCTCACAAAGATAGCAGCTGAAAGGCAAGTGGAAAGTGGGCAGAATTAGCTTCCTGTGCATCCTCCTGGATACACGCCAGGGCCTTCTACTTAGGTCCCACCCCAGGAGAGGGGTGCAGAGGGCCAACCCCCAAACTGGGCTCCTTTGGTCTTACCATGGGATTAGTCTCAGGGAGGGAGAGGCATGACGATCCTGCCAGAATGTGACGTCTCCCCGGATCCTAAGCAGCTGTAAGGAAGGCCATGCCACCCATCCAGTATTCTGAGGACCCCCACGTCGGCTTCCCCCAGAAAAGCACATGACATAGTCTATGTGGAATAATCAGGGTACTGTGCACCTTGGGCTGAGCAGTGGGCTGACAGGAAAGAATGGACCAGTGACTTCCTACACACACAAGAGCAGAGAACATGGCCACCGTGGACCTCGCGCCCCTGATCTCTGGGTAGTGATAGAGAAGGCAGACTGTGGCCACTCAGCCACGATACCGCCAGAGGGTGGGATGCTCCATCTTTACAGCTGTTTCAGTCTCTATGATGAAGTCCCTCCCTCTTCCTGTGGAAGGTGGGTAGTGTGGTAGGCATGGTAGGCTGTATGGTGGGTGGTCAGGCAGAGTTGGGAAGGGGAGGGTTTCCTTGCTTCCTGCCTGCCGGTGACTCCTAAGCGGTGGCCAGGCTGTTTTGGTGGCCGTAGCCGTCTGTGAAAGCCTGGGGTGGTCTTTCTGAGCCAGTCTGGGAGCCCAGTGGCCCTCCCTAAGGATCTGGACACCCTGCCTCTCTCTGTTATCCGGTGCACATCTAATGCTGCCTCAGTGTCCCTCTGGCTCCCGGCCACAGCCCTGGCTGCCAGGGCAGTTTGCTCCTGGCATGCTAGGGCCTTGGTAAATTTCCTGGTTTATGGGGACAGAACGACCCCCAAGAGAACATTCAGACCTTCTCTGCCTTCATCTAGCCTAATTGTGACCCCTCAGCAGCTCCACCACAGCCTGTCCCTGGCAGATCTGACATGTTGGTGAGAACTGAGTGCCAGCAGGGTCTTCCGTCAGCCATTTCCTTGGCGTTGAGGTAATTACATTTGTTTCTCATATCATGGAAAGGAAGCCTTTTGTGTGGGGTCTAGAAGGGCTTTGGGTGAGAGCCCTCCCAACGATGCCTCCTGTCTTTTATGTCTTTCTTTTCTCAATCCTCACTCCCCTTTCTTTTCGGGAACATTCAAACAGGTCTGCTGGCCCCACCGTGTCCCAGATGTGTACAGCAGTGAAGGAGGCGTCTTCTGCTGGGTCATATTTGGAGGCAGGGAACAGAGACGGTGCCAGCCGAGCAGGGGCTGTAGGATTTAGTCCTGAGAGCCCTGGGTGTGGGCCCCATATTTGCGTTCTCTGAATCTGCTGTTCAGGGTTTCAGTGGGCCACCCGGCTCCACTTAGTGAACACCCGGTTAAAAGAACAGATCATCAGCCACCTCAGTTAACAGGACCTGGGGAGGAAGCTGAATTAAATGTTTTATGTGCTGAAGACTTAGCATTAACATAAAGGGGCTGGAACCAGACAGACAGGGGACATCAGAATACTGGGGGTTTCTATATAGCAAAACCCTCTCTCTTTTAAAAAAATTAAAATAAAAGTACCTCCCCCCAAAATCCAAGAACTGTGCTCTGTAGTAGTTCTAAATACATGCCTTATCATACAGCTGACGGCATTTTAGATCTTAATGATTTCTTGGCACCAAACTTCTCTGGCCTGACTCCCAAGTTTCTCATTTCTCTCCAGCATTTAGGATTTTTTTTTTTCCTTTTACCTCTACTATCTGTCAAGGAAACTATTCTTTAAAGAACATTCTTCTGTAAATGGAGGTATTATTTTATAGGAAAACCATAGTGTGCATTTTGGGGACATAAAATGCAGCCTTAATAAGGGGAGCAAATGGATCAGCTTCTGAACAAGAATTCCTAAGAGAACCAGAAACATTGTTTCCTTCTGTTTAGACGCCAGAGAGAGTCAGGCAAACGAGGTTGGGGCCATTCCTGACACAAATTCCATAGTGTAAGCAAAGCTACCAGGCAGCGGGAAAGTTCCGGAAAACAAGAGGAAGCTTGTTGTGTAATGATACTATTGAAATGTCCGGGCTCTTGGAGGTAGAGCTGAGCAAACCTACTGAAAGCCACGATAAAATGTCACCATACTCCTCGACTTCTGAGTGCGCGTCTGCGTGATTCAGAGGCAAGTCAAGGCCACAACAGCCCCAGAACTGTTGGTTGAACTGAAGGCTGGATCCTTCTTGGCTTGCAGGAGTATAAGTTGCCACTTAACACTGTCATCACACACACACACACACACACACACACACACACACACACACACACGGATGTTGCTGGGATTTCTTTGTCCTGCCAGGTCTGGCTGCTTCAGCCCCAAATGAACACACAGAGACACTATATTATTAATTATTAAACTGTTGGCCGGTGGCTAGGGCTCCTTACTGGCTAGCTCTCTCTTAATTATTAACCCCTTCCTATTAATCTAAGTATTTCCACGTGGTCTTATATTACCAGAGAAGGGTCTGGACCTGTTACTCTTTTCTAGGCTACACGGCATCTCTCCACAGTCCCTCTCTGCCTACCTTTCCCAGAATTCTCCTTGTCTCCTAGTCCCATCTATCTTCTTTTCTCTATTGGCCAAAGTGTTTCACTCGTCAACCAGTAAGAGAAACATATATATAGAGAGAGAGAACATCTCCCATCACATGAACACTTTTGGTAATTTCATTATAAACCGCCTCAGACTCTAATCTACATATAGTGCTATCTGAAAACAAACACACAAAACAACTTTTGTTATTTTTAGACAAGGTATCATGTATCCCAAACTAGCCTCAGACTCACTATATTAGCCCAGGTTGACCCTAAGCGTCTCTGTTCCTCCAGCTTTCACCTCCTAGATGCCGGGATTACAAGCAAGCATCACCTTTCCTGGTTCATAAAAAACAGGGCTCCGTGAATCCTAGGCCAGCTGGTGCTGTATCCCAGCACGTGGGGATCCCCAGCTGCTTCTCACTCAGCACCAGCCAGGCACTTTCTGAAGTGCCTGCCTGCCTTCATGACATTCCTTCCATTGTCCCTGGAATGCATGCACTTCCCTGCTGCATTGTAGGCTGTTGGAGGCAAGAGCTAGAGTTGAGAATAATACTCCAGACGCAGTTAAAACATGCAACATTGCCGAGTGATATGTCACAAAGAATATAGATACGTATTTCTCTACATAGCCCTGGCCGTCCTAGAACTCACTGAGTAGACCAGGCTGGCCTCAAACTCATGGAGATCCAATTGTTTCTGCCTCCCGAGTGACTGCTGGGATTAAAGGGGCTCTCCAGCACTTGGAATTGTCAGGACGTGTGATGGATGGCTGCAGATCACCAGAAGGTTAAGGTACTTGCTGCAAAGTCTGGGACCCAAGTTCAGTGCCTAGAACTCACATGGCAGAAGAGAGAACCGAAAGCAGTCCTTGCCCTGGCAAATGTACACACACACACACACACACACACACACACACACACACACACACACACACACACACACGCACACACATACACACACACACACACACACACACACAGAGAAATGCAATATTGAAAAAGACATATGTGACCAAACAGTCATAGAGGCTCCTTCTGAATCAGTCCCCTGCGTTCTCAGAGACAGAAACTCCATGACCTACAAAATAACCCAAATTTGGTTTAGAACAAAACATTTTGGCAAACTAAAAGTGCAATCTTTCTAGTTTTGGCTCGTTTTCACTAATTATTTTTATAAAGTTGGAAGTTAGCTGAAACAAGTCAGGATGAAACAGGCCAATAAATCAATCTGGTCTGGATTGGAAAGACTCTAAACAAAATAAAGTAAGGCCAGAGACTGGCTTTTCACATAGACCAGGGACAAGGGAATATACTTAAAACATGTTTTCCTGTTTAAAGGCAAACACAGGACAGGTGTGCCAGCACTCGCCTTCCGTCCAAGGACAGGGGAAGCTGAAGTAGTAGGGTCATGAGTTCGAGGCTATCCCGAGCTACACACTAAGATCTTCTGTAAATCCACAAAGAAAGGAGACTCGTGACTCACTCTACGACTCATGTAGACCCTGCTCTTGCCACAAATAACGTGCACACTCCTTCTACCAAAGGAGAAGCAAAGGCCTTGTTTTCCCTGCCTCATCCCCCAAAGAATTTGAGTTGTCTTTATTCAAATACATGCAATGTCAAACTAAGAACAGACAAAGCAGCCAGATAAAGAGAAATCAGGGGTGAAACATCGTGTGAGGTGGGGTGGGGGAGGTTAGTAAGGGGAGATGTACGCCAGGAATCTATGAACATCTAAGTTTGGATCTGAATTTCTTGGGATCAAGGCAAAGACAGCATTGTGATTGGCTGCACATTCAGGGCTGGGTTTAACATGAAAACCTAGTTACTCAAACCACACGGGACCTCAGTGGTTC
The DNA here is from genome assembly GCA_030556225.1 of Cricetiscus sungorus. Lineage (NCBI taxonomy): Eukaryota > Metazoa > Chordata > Mammalia > Rodentia > Cricetidae > Cricetiscus > Cricetiscus sungorus. Next base: position 3,276,261 of record JANBXA010000731.1, read on the forward strand.
CCTTGTGGAGGTTGGGTTAATCCATGTATTGAGGGACCCGTCAGCTGAACCATGCCCTATGGCTCTGTAAGCCCAAGGCCAACACAGAAGGCTTTGCTATGTCACTCAAGAGGAGTGGTCCCTTTCCCATGGCAGCATCCTTGCAAAGACTGAGATATGGACTTGACAGCGAGAATTTCCACTACAAACACTAAAGAGGCCAAACGCTCTGCTGCTCCCTGTACAGTAGACACCCTTGCCTGTCCTTCAGAAACCGTGATGCTTCCCAGTGCCTAAGGCCCCGCTTGGCTTCCCTAGACTCCATTTCCCAGTGCCCCAGGCTCCCAGGCCCACGCTGACACATTTGTTTCATAGATGGCTGTGATTGGAAAGCTAGGAGCTAAACCATCACCATCACACATGCATGGGTGATATACAAGCCTCCCAGGGATAGGATCTATTTCTTACAAGTGACTTTTCAACCCACTTAAAACTCTAATTAACTGACTAGAGTGCTGATTGATTAATAGATTGTGTGCAGAGCAGAGTCAGAGCTGCTCAAACCATGGTGCTTCCTCTGTGTCCCTTGAATGACATTTAGTAACCACTTCGCCATCCATCAGAGGCCAAAGATTTAGTGACTTGACCTCCAACTTCTAGAAGTGCACAACCATTGCCCCTTCCTGTACAGAACACAGTGGAACCACTTAAGGTTTGCTCTCTGGACCTTGCTTTTACTTCACAATGAGGGACGAGGACGTGAAAGTAATTGGCAGCCGGGATATTTTCTCTTTCCTCCCTCCCACTCACCCTTGCCCTCTCAATCCCTTGTCAACGATAACTACTCGTTTCATGCTCCAAATCATATGTTTCATAAAAGTTGGTTTCTGCCTGCCATGCCTGTAGCAAGGATGTGCTTCCGGGAAGCCCAGAACAGCGGCCAGAATGTGGCTCCACTGTCCACCTCCCACACAGACCTTGCCCATCGGTGCCTTCTCATAATTAAAGCCGTCAGCTTGTGGATGAGCGGCTGTGCCAAGGAGACGTGGGCTCCTCACTGCTCAGCACCCTGATGACATGGCACAAGCTCTGTCCTGTATGATTTGGCAGCAGCCAAGAGAAAGCTCAGTCTGAACTCACAGAGCCTACAAACTTCCCTGTGCTGATGCCAGAACTGTGCCTTCTCTTGCTTGGCACAGGATTTGTGCGGTTCACCTACACTTTCTGCGGTGCTTTGAATAGCTATGGCCCCCATAGACTATTCTGTTAGAGTTCTTGATCCACAGGGAGAGCCACTATTGGGAGGTGTGGGCTTGTTGGAGGAAGTGTGGACCTGTGAGGACAGGCTTTGAGGTCTCAGAAGCTCAGGACAGTTCGCTTCCTGCTGCCTGTAGTTCTGGCTGTAGAACTCTCAGCTCCTTCTCCAGCACCACGTCTGCCTGCCTGCTGCCATGCTTCCCACCATGACGATAATGGACTAAAGCTCTGAACTGTAAGCCAGCCCCAATTAAATAGTCTCCTTTATAAGAGCTGCTGTGGTCATGGTGTCTCTTCAAACGCTAACAGTTGAATCATTCTTTCCCTATTCCTGCCAAGTTGTACTCTACGTAGGAAAGAATCATCAGAACTGGTGTGTGGTGCACACATTTCATCCTGGCACTTGGGAAGCAGAGGCAGGAAGACCTCTGTGAGTTTGAGGCCAGCCTGGACTACATATCAAGTTCCAGACTAGTCAGGGCTACACAGAAAGAGATCTGTCAAAAAAGAAAAGGAGGAGGAGGAAGAGGAAGAGGAAGAGGAAAAAGAGAAGGTAAGATAGAAAATACACAGCCACCCCCAATGTTCCTTGTGGCATTGGTTCCAGTATAACCCACACCCACACCCACGGACACCAAAACCCAAAGGTGTTCAAGTCCCTTATTAGATGGCATAGTATCTGCCGTGCCCCATCCTGCCCTGCCTTCCTTGCCACATGGGACCAATCTCTTTGAATCTAGAAACAAGGTAACTGTTTCCTTCCTTAAGTCTTCCTTGCCAGTGATTCTTGTCACAGGGACAAAAAGTATCCAGTCTGCTACCTAATCATTCCCCAAAGTGGTCAAACTATTTACAATCTAACATTTACCTTCAACATTGTACCTCATCTGTACCATAGTTCAAGTTATTCCACACCCTTACAAAATGAAGCTGTGTCTTTTGAATCTTAGCTATTCTGGAGGATGTCCACACAATGGATACCTCCCCCTGCGTTTTAATACATGGATGACCCATTTATGTAAAGTTCTGAAAGTGTAAGATAACCCAAGTGAAACAAATAAAAACAGAGTCTGACTGCACATGAGCACACGGGAAGGCACAGGAGGGGACGTCCTGGAGAAATAGAGGTGGTCTATATTGCAGGGAAGGCACAGGAGGGGACGTCCTGGAGAAATAGAGATGGTCTATATTGCAGGGAAGGCACAGGAGGGGACGTCCTGGAGAAATAGAGGTGGTCTATATTGCAGGGAAGGCACAGGAGGGGACGTCCTGGAGAAATAGAGATGGTCTATATTGCAGGGAAGGCACAGGAGGGGACATCCTGGAGAAATAGAGATGGTCTATATTGCAGGGAAGGCACAGGAGGGGACGTCCTGGAGAAATAGAGATGGTCTATATTGCAGGGAAGGCACAGGAGGGGACGTCCTGGAGAAATAGAGATGGTCTATATTGCAGGGAAGGCACAGGAGGGGACGTCCTGGAGAAATAGAGATGGTCTATATTGCAGGGAAGGCACAGGAGGGGACGTCCTGGAGAAATAGAGATGGTCTATATTGCAGGGAAGGCACAGGAGGGGACGTCCTGGAGAAATAGAGGTGGTCTATATTGCAGGGAAGGCACAGGAGGGGACGTCCTGGAGAAATAGAGATGGTCTATATTGCAGGGAAGGCACAGGAGGGGACGTCCTGGAGAAATAGAGGTGGTCTATATTGCAGGGAAGGCACAGGAGGGGACGTCCTGGAGAAATAGAGATGGTCTATATTGCAGGGAAGGCACAGGAGGGGACGTCCTGGAGAAATAGAGATGGTCTATATTGCAGGGAAGGCACAGGAGGGGACGTCCTGGAGAAATAGAGATGGTCTATATTGCAGGGAAGGCACAGGAGGGGACGTCCTGGAGAAATAGAGATGGTCTATATTGCAGGGAAGGCACAGGAGGGGACGTCCTGGAGAAATAGAGATGGTCTATATTGCAGGGAAGGCACAGGAGGGGACGTCCTGGAGAAATAGAGATGGTCTATATTGCAGGGAAGGCACAGGAGGGGACGTCCTGGAGAAATAGAGATGGTCTATATTGCAGGGAAGGCACAGGAGGGGACGTCCTGGAGAAATAGAGATGGTCTATATTGCAGGGAAGGCACAGGAGGGGACGTCCTGGAGAAATAGAGATGGTCTATATTGCAGGGAAGGCACAGGAGGGGACGTCCTGGAGAAATAGAGATGGTCTATATTGCAGGGAAGGCACAGGAGGGGACGTCCTGGAGAAATAGAGATGGTCTATATTGCAGGGAAGGCACAGGAGGGGACGTCCTGGAGAAATAGAGGTGGTCTATATTGCAGGGAAGGCACAGGAGGGGACGTCCTGGAGAAATAGAGATGGTCTATATTGCAGGGAAGGCACAGGAGGGGACGTCCTGGAGAAATAGAGATGGTCTATATTGCAGGGAAGGCACAGGAGGGGACGTCCTGGAGAAATAGAGATGGTCTATATTGCAGGGAAGGCACAGGAGGGGACGTCCTGGAGAAATAGAGATGGTCTATATTGCAGGGAAGGCACAGGAGGGGACGTCCTGGAGAAATAGAGATGGTCTATATTGCAGGGAAGGCACAGGAGGGGACGTCCTGGAGAAATAGAGATGGTCTATATTGCAGGGAAGGCACAGGAGGGGACGTCCTGGAGAAATAGAGGTGGTCTATATTGCAGGGAAGGCACAGGAGGGGACGTCCTGGAGAAATAGAGATGGTCTATATTGCAGGGAAGGCACAGGAGGGGACGTCCTGGAGAAATAGAGATGGTCTATATTGCAGGGAAGGCACAGGAGGGGACGTCCTGGAGAAATAGAGATGGTCTATATTGCAGGGAAGGCACAGGAGGGGACGTCCTGGAGAAATAGAGGTGGTCTATATTGCAGGGAAGGCACAGGAGGGGACGTCCTGGAGAAATAGAGATGGTCTATATTGCAGGGAAGGCACAGGAGGGGACGTCCTGGAGAAATAGAGATGGTCTATATTGCAGGGAAGGCACAGGAGGGGACGTCCTGGAGAAATAGAGATGGTCTATATTGCAGGGAAGGCACAGGAGGGGACGTCCTGGAGAAATAGAGATGGTCTATATTGCAGGGAAGGCACAGGAGGGGACGTCCTGGAGAAATAGAGATGGTCTATGTTGCAGGGAAGGCACAGGAGGGGACGTCCTGGAGAAATAGAGATGGTCTATATTGCAGGGAAGGCACAGGAGGGGACGTCCTGGAGAAATAGAGATGGTCTATGTTGCAGGGAAGGCACAGGAGGGGACGTCCTGGAGAAATAGAGATGGTCTATATTGCAGGGAAGGCACAGGAGGGGACGTCCTGGAGAAATAGAGATGGTCTATATTGCAGGGAAGGCACAGGAGGGGACGTCCTGGAGAAATAGAGATGGTCTATATTGCAGGGAAGGCACAGGAGGGGACGTCCTGGAGAAATAGAGATGGTCTATATTGCAGGGAAGGCACAGGAGGGGACGTCCTGGAGAAATAGAGATGGTCTATATTGCAGGGAAGGCACAGGAGGGGACGTCCTGGAGAAATAGAGATGGTCTATATTGCAGGGAAGGCACAGGAGGGGACGTCCTGGAGAAATAGAGATGGTCTATATTGCAGGGAAGGCACAGGAGGGGACGTCCTGGAGAAATAGAGATGGTCTATATTGCAGGGAAGGCACAGGAGGGGACGTCCTGGAGAAATAGAGATGGTCTATATTGCAGGGAAGGCACAGGAGGGGACGTCCTGGAGAAATAGAGATGGTCTATATTGCAGGGAAGGCACAGGAGGGGACGTCCTGGAGAAATAGAGATGGTCTATATTGCAGGGAAGGCACAGGAGGGGACGTCCTGGAGAAATAGAGATGGTCTATATTGCAGGGAAGGCACAGGAGGGGACGTCCTGGAGAAATAGAGATGGTCTATGTTGCAGCGAGGTATGGCTTACAAGGGAGTATTCACTTGTCAAATTTGCATTAAGATTCAGATATCTTCCCGAGTAGAAATTTTAGCTAAAGGGCAGGAAAATGTATAACAATTGAGTGGGGGTGTGTAGCTATAGATCAGACAAGGGTGGAGGATATTGGCAATTGTTAAAACCGGGGCCAGGCCAGCGCGGTTCATTATACTGTTCCGTTCGCTTTGTATGCACTGAGAGTTTTCTATAGTAAGAGCTTTTAAACTATAATTTCCAATCCGTAATTCCTTTTGACTACAACAAGACTCATTATCTAATATCTTTTATTGGCTGGAGGTTAAAAATGAGAAGTTAAGTGGCTCGTGCCATGAATCTGGCTCACTAGTCTCTCCTTGGTTCTTGGATAATTTTCACTTGAAAGTGCTCAGAAATGGAAGAGGTTAGCACTATAATGTGGGCTCAGTCTTGAGCCTGATAACTTGTGATTCTTCAGAAAATAAATCAAAGGATTTTTTTATTTGAAAATTCATGAGCATTCAGTGTTACCAAATTGCCTGAGAGTAATTTGATATCCGACTCATTACATTGCCTGATTTAAAAACAAACTTATCTTCACACTTAGAAATGAGTAACATGTTATATTTTTGTATGTTTTCCCACAATTTAAAGTCTAAGTAAGTGCTGGAGAGGAGGCTTCTCGGTTAAGAGTGTACTGCTCTTGCAGAGGACCAGAGTTCAATTCCCAGCACCCATGACTCACACGTGCCTTCAACTCCAGACCCAGTGGAATCCGATGCTTTGATTTCTACAGATTCCTACATCCACATGTACATACCCTAACCCCTCCCCTACCCATAACCCCTCCCCTACCCATAACCCCTCCCCTACCCATAACCCCTCACTTACCCTAACCCCTCCCCTACCCATAACCCCTCCCCTACCCATAACCCCTCCCCTACCCATAACCCCTCACCTACCCATAACCCCTCACCTACCCATAACCCCTCACCTACCCATAACCCCCAACACACCATACCTCCCACCTACCCATACCCCCACACATGCACACAAATAAAAGAGATCTCTAAAACTGTAAAAATGTACAAGTGAAGTATGGCATAAAGCACACTCTCCCACGAACTCGATATTTACTTCCCTTGCCCTGGCGCGCCACACTACACCCATTATTGTAGTTCCTGGAAATAAAATACTTTGAAAGGCATTTCAAATGATTGTTCTGAAGTTCCTAGAAAGCAACAACCCAGGCACCAACCTTCCCTCACCTTCACAAAGACAAGTCCCCAGAACATCTGTGAACTCTTCAGAGTTTGCTACAAACAGCTTGTTTTGTTTGTTGATTGGGACTTCTGTTTGTTTTCTGTTTTTGTTTTGTTTTGAGATAGGTTTTCACTGTGTAGCCCTGGCTGTCCTGGAACTCACCCTGTAGACCAGGCTGGCCTCGAACTCGGAGATTCATCTGCTTCTGACTCCCGAGCGCTGGGATTAAAGGCATGCGCCACCACCACCTGGCCAAACAGCTTGTTTTATACCAGCCTTTTAATCCCATAATTCAAACACCTCAATTTCAATGGGAGGGTCAGCAAGAAGAAGCAGGGTGGATTTTATGTCGTAGAAAAAGTCACTTCCTTGAAAATGAACTGAACAGATCCTCAGAAAGCAGGCGGCCTTAGGACGGAATCTTCACATGGTGCCAATTGAGGTTTTCTCCAGGCCGTGCGTTTCCATCCCTGCAGCTCCGACTCCACTCCTGCAGCAGCGTTTTGAAATCTCTGGTTCCTAAGATCATGGTGGCTTTAGAGCAAGAGCAGAGAAGCCACAGGGCAGCTTCTGGCACCAGACATCTGAGGCAACACAGCGGGGTCAGCCGGGTACTCTGCCACAGCAAAAATGCCCTGGAATGAATAGGCACAACTGTTTCCTTCTGTGAGAGCGTGGGGTGCCACAATTTCAGCCCAAGGCTTCGTGCCTGCTAAACAAGTGTCTGTCACTGAGCTACACTCCAGGCCTGTCACCCCTCTTTGCTATCCTTGAGGCCCAGGGTTGGGAATGTAAAGTCTTAAGGGACTGGCTGAACTTGGGTCATTGTAGAAAATTGATTGATTGATTGATTGATTGATTGATTGATTGATTGATTGATTGATCAATAGCACTCTCTCATGCATGTGCATGAGCATGTGCGCGCATGCATCACACACACACACACACACACACACACACACACACACACACCATGGGTTTTGATGTGCAGGTTACAGGACAACTTGCAAGAGTCAGTTCTCACCTTCTATTGTGTGAGTGTGTCTTCTGCTAGCACACTGCCCCGCAGCTGTCAGCTTGTCAGGGAAGGAGCGTTGTTCCTGCCCGCGGAACTCAGTGGAGGAAATGAGTTAACGCGAAGGGAGAGCGGGGCCAGGTGGGCTTCTAGGAGGAGCGGCATTTGGGGGGGCATTCTGCACATGGCCATTTCCCCTGCACTCTGTTCTCACCTACAACGAGGCCCAGGGACACGCCCTGCTCTCTGTTCCTAACACAACTGTCTTTGCAGTGCTGGACCCAGAGCGAGCACAACGGTGTGCTTTGGCCGCAACTGACAGGAAACTTGAACTCAGAAATGCATTAGTTCATATAAATATGCCTCGGTGGGATGGATACCAGGTGGCTGGTTGAGTGGCCAATAATGTCATCCAATAACCAGACCAGCCAGGTGTGGTGGCACATGCCATTCTTTAATACCAACGCTTGGGAAGCGGTGGCAGGTGGATCTCTGTGGGTTTGAGACTAGCCTGGTCTACATAGCTGGTTCTAGGACAGCCAGGGCTATGTAGAGAGGCCCTGTGTCAAAAAGAATAATTCCAGATCAATTTCCCATTTCTGCTCTAGCCAGTCAATAGCTTCCCAGCTACAGGCGTCAAGCCTGCAATATCACCATCCAGAGGCAGAACAACAGGGTTATTGTGTCTTTATGTCTCTTTTTCGTAATTATGAAGCTTTTCCAGGAAATCCCTCAGCGACGTGTCTGCATGACTCATGGTCACAACCGGGCTTCGTGCTTCGTTCATGAGTTACCATCAAGGAAAAAGGACAGTGAGGAATAGAGCCAGCCTCCTGAAAAGCTCATGGCCACAGATGGTAAACTGGACAGAGTTGGGTGAGGATTTGTTAGCAAATAATTGACATTTGTCATATTTGTGGTTCTTTATATTTGAGGACATGGTGTGAGTCTTGCTCACCAAAGATGGAAACAAAGATCCTTCCCAGTGAATGGAGGCATGCCCTGTGTGTAGTGTTAGCTAGACGTCACCAGCCGGACACCAACCCAGCCGAAACGAGGCCTTGGGTGCTGGGCAGAGGACAGTCTCTGGCGACAGCGGAAGAGCGTTACAGATGGAGTCGGCCCGGGAGTCGTGCGGGCCTGTGCATAGCATCTAGGCTGTAAGCGGCAGTGGGCTCATACCTTCCGTGGTAGTTTGGACAGAGTGTGAGTCCATGCTGCCATTGAGCCCATTTTCCAGCCTCCCAGGGGACTCAAATCTCCTTCCTGTTTCAACTAACCCTGGTGGGTTCTTTTGCTCAGCAGCAGGAGTTCTGCAGGAAGGGAAGTCACGTAGGTAAAACATGTGTCTCCAAGTGCTGAGGGCCAGATGTGTGACATAAAACATGCTAAGGGTGTGTGTTCTCCCAGTACACACAAGTGCACCACTAGCAGAGGACAGCTGGGTCTCAGCAGTGTTCCCTGCGGCCAGATTCAGCGTCCTCTTCTGTGGCGCCTCAAGCACCCTTTCTCCGGAAGCCTCCGAGCATTTCCACTGAACACCTTGGCGTTCCAAGAGCCTGCACCGCACGGCAGGCATAGTTTGGTATCATTTTGTTGTTAGATGGGCCTCCAAATGTGGACCTGGGAATATAATATCGTTTGGGCTGGGGGACTCCCAGACCAATGTGGTTAACCCTGAATTTAAAATGAAACGACACGCACAGGTGACTGGGAGGGAATGTCCCTTCCCTGCCATCCATTTACCCACAGTTTATGAAACAGAAAACATGGCAAGGCTCATGCCGCTTTAAAGAATGGACGAGAAACTATTTTCTGACTTTACCCCTCTTCTGCCTCAACAAAGCTACTGGTGGGTACCAGGGACACTGGACGATCTTTATGCCTCAGGTCATAAAGTGGATATAATAGGCTACGCTTAAGCCAGCTCTCACTAGCTGTGCCTGAGGCCAATGGCTTACAAACATTCTAACGTCCCTGTTGTAGTTAACAGGCACCAAACAGCCTGCTTTTGGATCACGGGTTCTTGACTTACAACAGTATCTCGGGCTTGGATCCCTGTGTAGATGCTGCAGCTGGCCAGCAGTGGGGCATGCCCAAAATACCGTCTCTAATAGAAGGAACGTGAGCCCTTCTGCTGTTTCATTCTGCAGAGTTTCGACACCGAGGCTTTCTTGTGGTTCCTGCTGTGAACACTGTCTCACCCCATCTCTTACAGTACTTCACGTATTGGCCCGGTGTTTCCCTGCTACTCAGGGTTGACGCCTGGCTTTGGGGTGATATGTGCAGATGAGTACATTATCGGGGATGTTCCAGAAAGTGCCTTGTGCTTTCTTTGGGGCCTGTTTTTAGACAAAGTTAGCCCTCTAGAGGGTTATTATGCTCGATTGTCCTAGTTATATGGCAGGAAGGACTGAGGTGGGGACTTCTTCCTTCATCTGATAACTGCCGAACGCTTCATTTCGAATCTTACGATTGCTGCACAATGAAATGGCCACCAAATTTGCGAAAGTAAATGTGAACCGTTGTCTTGACATTTGCAGACTTTAAAATAGATATAAGAAGCACGTCAGCTTTATGACTTCCCTGGTTTTTAAGTAGCTAATTCCTCATTTTTCCTGTATGTTCTCTGTTGAAAATATAACCAATAACTTAAAAAAAAAAATAGCCGTTCAAAGACTGTTTATGTTTGGCAAACGTAGCTTAATTTTCAGTCCCGATTTAAAGTTTCTCACAGAAGGCTGGGGTCTGGGCAGGCATCATGAAGATGCTGACACCCGGCCTTTTCTTCCCCTCGCCTGGCAAGCGGCCTCAACTGGCTATCATGTGAACGCAAGAGGCCATTTGATGTATTCCCGCCCGAATCCCATCTCTGTGCTGCCCCCTGGTGGCCTCAGCCACCTCTGCTGCTGCTTCAGCAAAATTTGACCTTGATGCTCTCTCGAGTCATCTTGACTCACGCCGCCGCCGTCCAGCGTCAGCTGACCCTCTCCAGCTGAGGGGCACTGGGTTTCCTCCCTAAGCACACAACAACCACCCCACAGCCACGCTCTAGTAGCTTACACCCTGAGAACCTGAAAACCGCCCTGGTTCTCTGGGCCCAACACCTTTTAGGTGAACAGAGGGTGCCATTGCCTCAAAAAATATTTCTCCCTTTTTAAATAGTAGACTAGACAGACCCAAACCAAAGGATGTCACTCAACTGTTACACTATACAGAAGAGGGAGTCAAACTAGATCCATGGCTCACGGGTAAGAGCTAAAACAATAAAGCTTTTAGGAGAAAACCCTTGTGACATTGAAGCAATGGAGTCTTGGACCTGGGGTCAACATTATAATCAATACACGGGGACAGGGATAAATTAGAGCCTGTGACATCAAAGGACATTATCAGGAGTGTGAAAATAAAAGCTACAGAAAGGGAGAGTCTGCAAATTATGCATATGATGTTGTGTACTTTCCCTGGGCAGGTCTGCACAAGTGTCTGCTCACTGCAACTGAGGCACCAAGGAAGCAATTTCTCCAGGGCAGTTACATCACCCAAAGTCCCCTGTAGCAGCCAGCAGCACAGGTCAGCTGCAGCCTGCAACCTGCAGCCTGCAGCCCAACTTATAGGCAGGATCACCAAACAGCGCCCTCTCCCAAGTATTGCTCCTCAAGGTTTACATGGCCGTGGAAGGGATGTGTGTGAGCTTCCCGTGACTTCCACAAAGAAGATCTGTACACTGACACACACACCAAAGGACGCCCACTATTGCTCACCATGCAAATGCAAACAAAACCACCTTCACACTCGCCAGGACGGTTATAATCAAAACCAGGACATGACCGGGACATAGGAAGCACTGCCCAACGCATGGAAAAGTTGGAACATTCATACCGTGCTGGTAAGAATGTAAAATGTACTGGATGGTGGTGGCCCAGGCCTTTAATTCCAATACTCTATGGGAGATGGGGTGGGCAACCCGGTCTACAGAGAGAGTTTCAGGACAGCCCGGGATACACAGAGAAACCCTGTCTTAAAAAGCAACCAGAAGAAGAATGTGAAATGTGACGTACTTTGGGGAAGGGCTTATTTGCTCCTAAAAAGTATAGGGCTGGCAGGGTGGTAATGGTGGATGAAGGTGCTTACTCCTGCGATCTGTCCTCTGCCCGCCACTGCCCACGTGGCAGTGGTGTTCCCTCCACACAGACACGTGAAAGCACAAGTGAATGTAATTGAAAATGTAATGTTGAGGATGGCGACAAATAGTGAGCCACGCATGTAGCCAGCACTTGGAAGGAGGAGACAGGAAAACTACAGATTAAAGGCCTCCTGGGACACACAGAGACCCCGTCTCAAAGCAAAAGAACAACAAAACGGGGAATTCTCTGAATATCTTCTCAGTTCATGGGTCATGAGCTCCCCCGTTTCTGGAGCGGTCGGCTTATGTTGTCAGTGAAGACGTGCTGCCCAGGCAGGCCCCGGGTTTCCACCCTGTCCTAATGCTTTAGGCCACTGCCCTTTGTTTCCAGTCATCCGCATTTCAAAGCCAGATTCTGTTTCAGAAAAAAGGGGAGGGAGTGTTGAGAGATGGCTAGGAGGGTAAACACGATGTCATGTTTGAGACCATAGGTGGGTGTCTCAGCGGCGGTGTCCTGGCCAGCAGCCCAGCTCCAGGGTTCAGTGAGAGACCCTGTATCAACAGAACAGAACTGGATGTCTTCCTCTGGCTTCCACGCATGCCTGTGCGCACACTTGTGCCATGAGAGGCTAGGAGCTCGGTTTGACAATGGCTTCGTCAGGCTCTGCGCAGGAGCCATAAGGTACCCCAGGCTCAGGACAGCCCCCACTCCCACAGTAGAGACGCCAGAGGAAAAGCACCCACAGGCGGGCCAGGCAAACAGATGGAGTGCTGCCCACAGAGCCGTTTCTCCTTCCTCTCGGCGAAAGGCCTGCTTGTTTGATGCTTTCTTGGGACAGCCTCATGTTTCATAAGGCGTATGGTCTGAAACTGATGCTCCTGCGTGCACTTCTTAATGCTGGGATTACTGGCATGTGCCACCACACCCCGTTTGGTGAGAGAACGTGTCCTGAGCATCTGGGAAGGTCCTCCATCAGCATCTTTGCTTTTGCTGGCCATGGCCTCGGTCAGGATGGGCCTGCAGCATCTGCTGTCTGGAACCGCAGCAGGAGACCAGCTCATCTCCTGCTAAAACGCAGTCAAGCTTTCTAAGAGCCACTTAGCTTCAAGTCTGGCAAGCTTTTAAACTGGATGCCGACCGAACCAGAGGTGGCATGTGTTGAGCTGGACCAAGGGTCCAGCAGGAACCTGACCTCACTTAATTAGAGGTCAGAGAAAGGAGGCTCCATGATGGGGGTGAGGAGCTGCAGCCCATGAACAGAGCCACACGGGGTCCCGAAGGGGTGGGGGCTCCACTCCTGAACCAGCTGTGCAATTACACCAAGAGGTCCTTCGCAAAGTTTGAGTTTGAGCTCTCAAAGTCAAGACCAAAGCAGAGACAACTTTCTGTTCCCTTCCATGCGCTAATAAAAATAGTGACAGGGCCACTATTCATCTCAGCAACCTGCAAGTGTGTGTGCGTGTGTGTGTGTGCATGTGTGTGTGTGGTGTGTATGGTGTGTGTGCGTGTGTGTGGTGTGTGTGTGTGTGTGTGTGTGGTGTGTGTGTGTATGGTGTGTGTGTGGTGTTTGTGTGTGTGTGCGCGTGTGCGTGTGCATGTGTGTGTGTGTGGTGTGTATGGTGTGTGTGTGTGTGGTGTGTGCGTGCGTGTGTGCGTGCGTGTGTGTGTGCGTGTGTGTGTGTGTGTGGTGTGTGTGTGCGTGTGCGTGTGTGTGTGGTGTGTGTGTGTGTGTGTGTGTAGGGGGAGCGGGGAGTGCCTAGAGAGCATCCTTTCCCTGAATGACTACGTGTGCTGAAATCATTTCCCCTTCTCAGTTCTCAGAGAGAAACTGTTTCCTTCACACCACATCGCGAATAGGTGCCCGGTTTCTTTTTGTGGTGTTTCTGCTGTCAGGAGCCTCACAGGGGTGACATGGAAAGTGAGACTGCCTTATTTTAAAATTGTATTTTGAGAACGATGTAGACTCCCGTGCAATTGTAAGAAATAATAGACAGAGGCCCCGTCGGCCATTTGTGTATTTCCCCGACTGTAAGAGCTCACAGAGCTGTGATGCACTCTTAACAGCCAGCACGTCGATTGTCACTAGATCTGTGCTTTCTCGGTTTCACACGCATTAAGTGTGTGTTCAGTTCTGTGGAGCATGAGCCGTCTTGCGCTCTGCTGAAGAAAAGGTCCTCTACAAATCACAGTGCCGATGAAGAGGGTTTGCCAATGGTACCTACACTCTCTTCTTGAAGGTGATACGATGTCCTAGCTAGCTAATACCTTTCCTTCAAACAGTATATCGCGTGGTTCTTATGCCACTGAAGATGTGTTGAGTAGCTTTATATCTCAGACAGCTTGCAGCCAGAAGCCAAGACCCAGCCAACCTGATCTGGGACCTGCTAAGTTTGCCTAAACCTCCAGCTGGACCACAATGTCTAGAGATAACTGTTAAATAAAACCTGGCTCTCCTTGACTTAATGCTCCCTCTGGCCGCATTGCTGAGACATTCTTGGACATCCTGGTTTGCTCTTCTGTCACTGTGATAAACACTCCGAGCCAAACAATTTACGGGGGCGACAGTTTATCGGGCAGGGACTGAGCAGAGAGCTTGGGGGACACTGCTTACTGCCTGGCTTTCTCGCTCAGCTGCTTTTTCCTACAACCCAGGGCACCTGTTCAGGCTGGGCATGGCCCACGGTGGGCTATGATCTCCCACATCAGTCTGCTGTTAAGAAAGCCTCCCTCAGACACGCCCACAAGCTAACTGAACAAGGGCACTCTCCGCTGAGGGTCCCTGTTAACTCTTGGTTGTGTCGATTTGACAGCTGAAACATCCTAGGACACTGGGCTTGTGATTCAAGGAGAGGCCAAATCCTAAGCACCCTCTACATCGTGGGTCCCAGACTGCTCAGGGAGTTCCTTCTAGGGAAAATGTGTGACTGTCTTCACCCAAGAATACTGACGGGCACATCTACTCCCCAGCCTCAAGCCCAGGGGCCGAAGCTTCCTCCATACTGCCAGGTGCTGGAAGGTGGCTTCTAAGGGTCATTGTGCACACGGTGCCAGGGGTCTTCTGTGTGGCCCCATGGCCATTCTCCCCCTCCTCTTCTTGGTTGGTGCCTCGTCTGGCCTCAATAAGTCACCAGTTTTCCAGGAGAAGATCCAGCCAGGCTACACTTCTCTTTCCAACCTAGCCCAGTGAACATCCTTTCAGATGTTCTTCTGCCATTGCCAGACTCCGCCCGCCCTCTATGATTTCTGTTCTCTAGATAAAGGACACCACTACAAGCAGATGGCAGTGGGGACCAACCATGAACCTGTGCAATGGGGAGTAAGAGGCAGGGATGGACATGGGTAACACTGCTCTTCCCCTGCAGGCTAGCTGGGGTAAGTTCCTTCCCGGAACCCTGCCAAATGACCAGTGATGCGCCATGCGCCAACACCCTGCATTCCCTGGTTGTGGGACCACACAACATCATGGCACAAACTTGGGGAGATGGGAGGGGTCAGGGAATGGCAGTGGCCTCCTTTGGGTGAAATCCGGGCCCCTATGAGCACAGCCCCACCACGCCAGGCTTGACGCCAAGGTCTGCTGCTTTTACCACCTGCGTGGCCAACAAATGAAGAAACTAAATCTGCTTCCAGGCATCTGAAATGACAGCAATAGTAGTTTAGGGCTGGGAAAATTACTGATTGAAAGTAAGCAAATGTCTTACCCTGTGGCCTATCCCATACAAGCCCCTAGGAAACACCTGTTATTATAATAAGATGAACGAGCAGGCTGCCATGCCTTCTGTGGGGACAAGGAGGTTTGTTTGGGCGGTCAAAGGCCAACCCTGAGCACTCTGGGCACGGGTGGTCGTGGAGCAGGAGAGCAGAGGAGACAGGCGTCTGCGATAGGATGTCAAGGATTGCACCACAGCCCTAAAATGGCTCTTCACCCCTGAACCCTCTGGACTCCCTCTGCCCTGGCAGCTGATGGTTCTATCAACAGCTCTGCTCTGAAAGGCACAGGACCTCAGGGCTCTCTTTGAAGGCTGTTTCTAGAGAAAAGCCACGGCCCCTCCCATCCTGTGCCTCCACCCCTCCCAGCAACTAAATCGGAGCATCATCACAGTGGGTGCTGCAGCCTGTGCTGAATGCCAGAGACCACTGCCATGGCATGTCCCCATGCCTAAAGGTCTGTTCCTGTTAGAATGAGCCCCCATCAAGCCTCCATGTGGACAGAGACACCCTTCAGTTCACCAGACCTCTGTCACAGCCATTTCCACCCACCCAGCAGCTGCTGCCCCCTTGTCCTATTAAAGAGATCTCCGGCTTGCCACAAGATTCGATGGAATGTGACCTCTTCCCTCAAAAGCCAGGCTGGGGGCTGGAGTAGTGGCCCAGCTGGCGTGCAACCCTGGGTCCTGTCCCTGACACAAAGAAGCATGTGGCACATGCCCGTTAGCCCAGTACTAGGGAGTTGGAGTCAGAAGGGATCAGGAGTTCAAGGTCATCCTTGGCTACATAGCTCCGAGCCAGCCTGGGCTACATGAGACTGTCTAAAAACAAAACAAAAAAACCAACAAAAAACCGCACAAAAAAAACAAAAACTAAGGACTTTGACTGCCATGGTTTGAATCTTGAATGTCCCCAGGGGTCTGTGCTGATATTGGAAGGAAGTGGGGCCCCATGGAGGGAGATGAACATTATTAGTAAGGGGGATTGTACTCAGGACCCTCTCTCCATCCCGTTCCCCTTTGCTTCTTGGCCACCATGAGGCGGAGAGGCCGCCTCTGCCGTGACCTTCCATCTCCTTGTCTCTGCCTCCTGGCCGTCGTGGGCTGAGCAGACCTCCTTGGCTACGTGCTCCCACCATGACAGGCTGTACAAGCCCAAAGCAACAGGGACATGCGATCGTGGCCTGAAACCACGTAAACTATAAGTCAAACTAAACCGTCCCCTCCTTCTAAGTTGATAGCCTTGGTTATTTGTCACAGTGTTAGAAAGACAGTGCATGATCAAAGCCAGTCACATTAATAGAAACCTCATTCATATGTGCCAGAGGCTGGCATGTGAGCACGGGGCGTGACCCTGGCCAATGACATGAAAGAAGATTCTAGGAAGGCATGTGTGTGTGCTGTGTGTGTGTGTGTTTGTGTGTGTGCGGTGTGCATGTGTGCGTGCATGTGTGTGTGAATGTGTGTATGCATGCGCAGCATGTATGTGCATGTGTGTGTGCATGTGTATGTGCATGTGTGTATGCATGTGTGCATGTGTGCGTGCATGCATGTGCGCGTGTGCATGTGTGTGTGCACATGAGCATGTGTGTGTGTGTGCATGTGTGTGTGTGTGCATGCGTGTGTGTGTGTCTGGAAACTGAAGGCTGAATTTAGGGCCTTAGGCCTAAATAAGTGTTCCTCCAGCTCCCTGGGATATGTTTTACTTCCTATTACAATGATGAAGAGGGTCCATCTACTTCCTGTCCCTCATTCTGGACACTGTATTTTAGGAATGCATAGCTCAGTGATGCCACAGCCATCCGTGACCACACTGAGAGCATGATAAGGGTCGGTCTCTGATGATTGCTAAACAAATTAATACACATGGGCTTCCTAGGGCAGAACTGTGTGTTATTTGCAGGTGGACACTTTCAGGAGACCCAGACGCTGGCAGTCAGGTCTCACGGGGGAGTCGGGCAGACAGCTGATTCCTACTTGCCTTCAAAGACTTCCTTTAACCCTGCTGAGGCACCACAGCAGGCACACGGGATGAAGAGTGACGCTAGGACACCCCCTCCCCTTCGCGCCTCCAATGACCCACTAAGCAGTCACAGCTCTGTGTGCTCCCGTTCATTGAATGGACCCTTCCTCCTGAGTGCCATTGTCAACTGTGCTCTGCGGGCGGGCATGTGCTCAGGCAAGTGGTCAAGTGTGGAAAAGCGAAGGAGTCTTTGCATGCACAGGCACCACTGAGCCCCATGAAACAGAGGTTTGTAACTCTTCGAGCTGAAGTCCTCAGTCAGCCATAACTTTGTGACCATCAGGTTCCAGGAACTCAGTCAATTTTCATGGCATTGTAAAGTTCTGTCGAATTACATTTAAATGCATTTGCACTTTTGAATTTGTATGCAAGGATTGCACGGGCTATCGGTTTAATTCTTTACAGGGATTGTGTGATAAATATAATTAAATGGCTGAACATCGTGAAGTGAGTATTAGAATCTTAAGATGGCAGCATTTATTCCTTGCCAGGGGCATTTCATTCCTACAAGGTGCGTCCCTGTTATAGGCATAAAATTATGGTGAGTAAGGAATTTGAATGTTAATGAACTGTTGATTTAACTTGTGTCTTTTCAAGGTTATTCTCAATAGATTAAGTCAAAATAAGAAATAGATATTGATAGTAAAACTGAAAACAGCAGCAGTGGCGCACACCTTTAATCCCAGCACTCAGGTGGCAGAGGCAGGTGGATCTCTGTGAGTTCAAGACCAGCCTGGTCTACAGAGCAAGTTCCAGGACAGGCTCCAAAGCAGAAATTCTGTCTCAAAACACCAAAGAGAGAGAGAGAGAGAGAGAGAGAGAGAGAGAGAGAGAGAGAGAGAGAGA
Organism: Cricetiscus sungorus; assembly: GCA_030556225.1. Taxonomy (NCBI): domain Eukaryota; kingdom Metazoa; phylum Chordata; class Mammalia; order Rodentia; family Cricetidae; genus Cricetiscus; species Cricetiscus sungorus. The sequence goes on from JANBXA010000731.1 coordinate 3,294,426, forward strand.
GAGAGAGATATTAAGTACAAGGTATGTGTGATATAAACTGTAAGCTGTAAGATCTATCAGTGTCTCTAGACAGATTTTCAGGAGGTCTTCCCTAAGCAAATCTGATCTTTATTAATTTTGAAGAGAACAATAACTTTCTGTTTCCTGTGGAAACAAAAGCATAACCTCTCCCCCAAGGCAAAGTGGGATTTTTTGTTTTCTGAGGTTTTTTTTCTTACTTTCATTTTTAAGTTAAGACATTCTTAAAATATATAGGTTAGTTTAATTTAGCAGTTTTTTTTCTATTATTCAATGTCTCTGTTGTAGCTGTGTTTTGCATATTAGCTTTTGAAAAGTTCAGAGTCAACAAGGAACTATAAAGGACCCAGACACCATGTATATTTTCCATCTTTACATGGCTTGTTTTTTATATTAATTTACTCTTTCTTTAAAGATTTTACTTTATTATTTTTAAACTATTTATTTTTTCTATGGCTGTCCATACTCCTTTTCTTTCAGAAGCCAAGCACAGTTTTAAACATACTGTACATTTTTAGAACGTTTCTGTATATCTGGACCCAGCTCTCTAAGTACCTGCAGTGTTTTCTGACCATGTGAGGCAAACCGTGACTGACTAGCTGACCACAGCAGAGTGGTGCTGAAGGCTGGATCCATCCCCCTTAGTTCTGAGAGCCTAGCCTCATGTCAGCAGGTAACTGTAGTTACCCACCCCAGCTCTGGGAATTGGTGTTCACCTGCATTTATACCCAGTGCCACTGCCTCAGGTCCTCAGCTGCGCATCAGAGCATCTTTAAAGAGTCATGCCTCTGTCCACGGTGCTTCTGTACATCAAGCCTGCCTGAGAGACGGGTTTCTCAGGCCCTATGTGGATATTTGAGGCCCCACATTGGGCGCCATATGTAATGATTCTTTTTCTGTCCCTCCAGCCAGCTCCCAAATAACATGGAGACTTATGATTAATTATGAAAGCTTGTCATATAGCTTAGGCTTGTTCCTAACTAGCGCTTAAATTAACCCATTTATATTAATATATGTTCTGTCACCTGGTGTTACCTCTCTTTCATTTTGTTCCTCCTGTTTCTGCTCTGGCTGGTGACTCCACCCTTATTCTTCCCAGAATCCTCTCTGTCACCGGAAGTCCCTCCTAACCTCTTTCTAGCTATTGGGTGATCAGTTTTTTTTATTTCACCAATCACAATACATTTTTACAGTGTACAAATATCAAATAAGTGTCTGCAAATAAAAGCCACCTAAAAGTTTATATCCTTTTGCATTGTGTGTGTGTGTGTGTGAGAGAGAGAGAGGTAGATAGAGTGCACGCACATGCACACACACACACTCACACGCGTGCACACACACGAAAACACACACCAAACACACACTCACACGCGTGCACTCACACTCATACACACTCACCAGCACACACTCACGCAATGCACACACTCACACTCACACACTCACACACTCACACACACTCACACACGCGCACACACACTCACACACACGTGTGTGCGCACACACGCACACAGGCACACACACTCACATACACTCACATGCACACACACTCACACACGCGCACACACTCACACACGTGCACACGCGTGCACAGGCGCACACACTCACATACACTCACGCGCACACACACTCATGCACATGCACACTCACATGCACACACTCACACACACTCACACACGCGCACACACTCACACACGCGCACACACGCGCATGCTCCATGAAGCTGGACTTACAGTTTGTTGTGAGCCACTCTATGTGAGTGTTGGGAACCAAACTCTGATAATTTGTAAGAGCAGCAAACATTCTTAACCGCTGAGCCATCTCTCTAGCCCCCCTTTCATTTTTATATCAGAGAGTTCACAATGTTACAGTGTTAATTTACCACTTACCCTCTGCTGTGGTAGCCTAAATATTTTCCCGTCTGCTGTTTTATAGTAAGGTAAGCTATGTGGCACTATTCGCCAAGTAATTGCTTCTCTACAATTCTGCCTTGCTCCTCTTTTCAGTTACTCTGACCTGCTTGCTTGACATCTGGCCGATTGAGTTGACTAGCTTCTTTTTTTCAGTGGTATGTTTCCAAGGTCCAGTTTGGACCCAAGACTATAGCTGACAATTGTTGGCATAATCAATTCACTTTTGTTGGTTTATTTGTTTTGTCTTTTGAGAAAAGGTCTCATTCTGTAGCCCAGGTTAGTCTTAAGCTTGGAGTACTCCTCCTGACTAAACTTCCCAAATGCTGGAATTACAGACCTGAGCAATGTCTGGTTTACATGTTTTTTAAGCTGGTGTTTCAATGGAAATTATAATTTTGTTTGGTTTTGTTTTTGAAGACAGGGTTTCACTATGTAGCCCTGGCTGTCCTTCACTTGCTCTGTAGACCAGGCTGGCCTCAAACTCACAGGGATCTGCCTGCCTCTGCCTCCCGAGTGTTGAGAACCACCACTCCTGTCTGGCTTGGAGATGGTGATTTTGTAGTTAGCTTACTGCAACATTCAGGAAGGTCCAATGTAGACCCCAAATCTCAGGTAAGGGTTAAGTAGATGAAAAGTAAAATTCTATTGGCTATTTATATTAATATTACTATGAATATTAATATAAACATTTGATGTTTTTCACCCAACATCATTGAGAAAGATGTTGAGTTAACATCAGATTATCAGTCATTTAAATAGCAGAAAAATTGGAAAACTCTACCTAACTCTCCACCTAGGTCAGATAAACAGCATTGTATTTTTAAAAGGCCACCAAGAGACCCAAACGAAGTTATATTTTATCACATCTCACGAACTGTGAAATCAAAACACTAATTAAGGCTGTCTACGCAACAGGCAATGTCCTTTTGCACAACTGAATCTTGCCACTAGTAAATGGGACTTCATAAGGACGACCCTGCTGAATCGCTGTTGGGGATTTCAAACGCAAAGAACATGAATATTTTGTTTTGGGTCCTAAACTTAATCAGCTACTGAGTTCTCACTGTCTGTAGTGTGGGAAATAACATTAAGCACTTGGAAAACTTTTTCTTCCTTTACTTCAGGGTGTCATTTCTCATCAGAGTATGTGTTCAATACAGACGCAATTTAGTAATTCTTTACAAGATACTTGGCTCCGCAGGATATGGCATTTTTCCAGTGTTGACAACACTTGCTCTGAAAATCCCTATATTTATAAACCATTGTGTAAACGTAGAGCTTATGCCTCGCTTGTATTTCACAAGTATCACCTAATGATCCAGCATGGGAGCAAACAGAATCGTAGCTAGCAACGTAAACATGGGACTCCTTTTTCCTCTCCCCCTGACGGCCTGGGCTGTAGTGATTGGCAACAGCAACCTCAGACTTCAATCGCTCCCTCACCTGATCTGACCTTGGGTCCCTAGTTTTTCTGTTGTGATCTGTTTAAAAAAATATCCAACAGGTTAGCATTCATTGCCACGGCACTTTATATTTATTTTGTCACAGACCAAGATTCAGCTAAACACACACAGGATAACACCCCTGTCCCTTATGTATAGATAGGAGAGGGGAGGTTAAGGAAGTGGTTCCAGGTGCATGCTGACATCCATAATCAGAAACCCACTCTTTTCCTCCAAACATTAAATTGTTCCCCTGCCTGTTGCTTAATGGCAGCTCGGAGATCTCACGGGGAGAAGCAAACACGTTTGAACACACAGTCAGTGTAAAAGAAGACTCTCCTCCATCTAGCCCCGCCTTTTCCCTGTGCGTTTCCTCCCTCGGGCACGCCCGCACCAGCCTTAGCCACGCCTCGGCACTGCTACGCATGAGCAGCGGGATTGGCGCAGGCTCAGTGGTGGAGAGTGGAGCAGGGCCGCCCGCCCCGCCCGCCCCGCCCGCCCCGCCCCGCCCCGCCCAGCCACTCTGTCGCCGCCGCCGAGTTGCTGATGCGGGAGGATGAACTGATCTCCGCCGCTGTCTGTGCTTCCAGCGCTCGTCACAGGTGCTTTGAGTCGAGCCCGGAGTCCCTTCTCAGGACCTACTCCAGCGCATCCCGCATCGCTCCGCAGCGCAGGGGGCCTGCAGGCTGACCGCCCCGCCTGCAGCAGAAGGTGGTTTGTGTACGGTTGCTATGGAGATGCTAGCCAGCCGGGCAAAGCCGGTGCGCGGGAGGGCGGGAGGTAAAAGTGAGGATGCTGAGGCGCTCAGCCCCAACCTGGACCAGTGGAGGAGCGGGCTTTGCCCAGAGTGAGAGAGCCGCTGTGCGTGCGGGAGGTGAGGAGTCCCCCGCAGGTTCACCAGGGACCCCTCCTCTGTCCCCCGACAGGGTCTAGCGGGGCTGCTGCACACTCTCAGGTCTGCACAGGTGTCAGATTCTGTAATACTGAGCGTTTAGTCGGTCTCCTGGTATTTAATAACAGAGCCCATTAACACTGGTTGAATGAGACGGGGGTAGAGTAAAGAAGGGGTTTTGTGTAGGCAGGCGACCTAGCCAAATGTCACACGGAGCAAACTTGGACTTTTCTAGGTAACAGGTACGTCCTCAATAAAGTGGAACAATATTAATCACATCATATGTGTACAGAATGCCCCTGATGACCCATGCCACGAGTATTACAGCAGGTTCTTACCCCGTCCCCGCTTCAAGTGTCTTAACTTGGTATAAAAGCAAGTCACACTATTTGTATCCCATGTTGTGACTCTCGAAGGTTGTGGCTCGCAGTTGGTGTTGATTTGGTTCACTTTACATCCAGGAAAGCCATTAACAAAAACCTTCTATTTTTATCAAGAGCAGCACTCTCCACTTGAAAATTTAAGTTTATGATATACATGAAGACACTGAACAAATGTCACTCTGTTTTGTGATTTCTCTTATTAGTGCGTATGTTCATTCGTAAGGTTTTTTTTTTGTTTTTGTTTTTGTTTTTTAATGGTTCTCTTTATCACGTAGCACTTGGACGGTTCTTCTTAATGTTTCCAAGAGCTGAGCACTGTGCTGGATCATACGGGGCATTTCATGCAATGCTAAAACCTGCCCTAAGAGGCAGTCGTATCTGCTTTTCACAGAAGAGGACACAAGCAGAGAGATGTTCAGTACCTTACCCAAGGTCACAGAGCTGTGGGTCATCAGAGGACTTCAGCACTTGCTCTGACATCTGTGATGATATATTATTTATGATTTGTTAAAGCTAGCCTGAGGAGTCAGAAAACAAAGTCAGCTTCAAGCTTAGCGGTCAGGCAGTGGTGGCACACACTTTTAATCCCAGGACTCTGGATAACGAGGTAGATGGATCTCTGTGAGTCCAAGGTCACCATGACCTATACAAGAGTGAAGAGTAACAGAGCTCACCCCTTTGATCCTAGCACCTGGGATCACACGCCTTTAATCCCAGCCACGGGGGAGTATATAAGACAGGAGCAGGGCCTCAGAGCTGACTCGGTCTCAGGATTGTCCAGCCACGTTGAGGAGAGCACAGCAGGCTGGGATTACAGTCAGAGGTTTGGTGGAGCCAGGGCCGCCTTTCAGTCTGAGGTAGAGTGAAAGCTAGTGGTCGGCTGCTTTGCTTTTCTGATCTTCAGCTTGAAGCTTGAACCCCAATATCAGTCTCTGGGTCTTTTATTTTTCCTTTTACAAATATCTAAGCATATTTCTTGCCCGTTTGGATGCTCATATTAACACCAAAGTAATTCAGTCATGGAAAGGGTACTGAGTGTTTGATTAGCTGGAAAGAGAGTGTGAATCACAAACACAGATTTTTGGCAATGTTGATAGGGTGATGCTATCTGGTTCAGGTGCTACTAATGGCAAAAAGTAAAGATAGGGGTTAAAAATGTATTTATTCTTTTTTTAATGTGTTTGAGTGTTTGCCTGTATGTGTGTGTGTATGTATGTATGTATGTATGTATGTATGTATGTATGTATGTATGTATGTATGTGCACTGTGTGCATGCAATGCCCTCTGGGGCCAGAAGAGGGCGTCAGAGTCTTTGGTACTGGAATTAACTGCCATGTGTTTTTAAAACTAGGTTATAAAATTATGTAAATAATGACGATGAATTTCTTTCACATCAATGAGAAGTATTTTTGTTTTAAAAATAGCACATGGGCTGGAGAGCTGGCTCAGAGGTTAAGAGCACCGGTTGCTCCTCCTAAGGACCAGGGTTCGATTTCCAGCATGGTGGCATCCAGTCCCAGTGTTGTCTTCCGGCCTCTGCAGGCACTGCATGCATGGGGCGTGGTGGCATATTCACAGGCAAAATAGCCATATGCATTAAAACAATGACAACACCCAGTTTCTCTGACTCAGTTTCCCTCCTGCAGTCAGTTTACCCTCCCGCGGCTCCACTGGGTACCACACACTGCAGACAGTGTGACACAAGACAGAGCTTAGCTTCCCTCTTCTCTCCAGATGTCTTCTGGAAGGGCTGCTGGCCTCTCTCTGACCCCCTGGGTCTACCTTTGGCCTCTTCCATTCTTTCTGTTCTCAGTGCCCGTTGCTGTTTTTTGCCTCTCCTCACCTTGCTGCCACTCCTGAGTCTCAGGCTTCCTCCCACGCGTGGCTCATTGATTACACAGCATTTGTCCAGTCACGTTCTTTTGGTCAACTGGAAAGAGAGACGGAGCTGTATTTGAGAGCCTCACAAATCAGGTGCCAATATGAAGTTCAGTGTACCCTTACAGTCTAGCACAGCGGCTATATCCGATTAAAGAAGCCATGTCCTCGTCACCTGGGAATTTTTGCTTGCTCTCAAGCATATATTGTCTTCAGTTGTGCTGCTGTGGGGGAAGGGGGTCGGGGTTCAGAGTCCCAGGGTGGGGACCGACACCGGATGACGAGCACTGTGGAAATGTGCCAGACCAAAACCAATTGGGGACCTCATGGATTCTGTGCGGAGACCACTGAACCCGGTCTAAGGTGCGGGAAAGGCGTGGCCGGGAACTGCTCTTGAGGGAGTGGTTGTCAGATGGAGTGGGGGGAGTAGTTACATAAGAACTGCCCACTTCTGTCGCCTCCCCTCTCTCTTCTCCTTCCTGCCCACCCCTGCCAAGATCTGCAATCTGTGGATCCGTTTGTGTTTTGTCCCCACCGCTCCCACCACTGCCCGACGCCATGTAGCTCTCCCTGTGGCCCCTTCTCGGCTTCATGCTTGGTGGCTGCGCTCCAGAGCTCTTTTCCTGGCTCCCTCACAGCCCTCTCCTCTGGGGCCACTGTCACACGCTCAAAGTCAGGCCATTTTCCGGGACCCAGCTCAAGCCCTGCCACCTCCACAGGCCTGCCGGGTGCTTTCTCCTAACCTGTTGGGTAATCGATCGCATGACCACCCGTGTCCATTTTCATTGACCCCTCTGCACTTTGAAACCGTTTGCATACCGAGAAGGCGTCCCTTGCAGGGAAAACGATGGAGTGAGTGCTTTTTATACTAACAGGGAAGTATTGCAACCCACAGCCTCCAAACGTGGCCTCCACCCACCCCAGTCTGTAATAGCTTGGCCAACAGTCCTGAGCGTGTAGCAAGAACTTCCCTTTCACGGTCGCTTTGAGTTTATCTACCTCATAGAATGGTCGCAAGATTCGCTGAGGTGATGCACTTAGCACGCTGTTTGGTCTTCAGGTGAATGCTTCACTAACATTAGTGCTTCAGCTTGCTTAGCGCAGAGGCAGCTTTACTGTTCTCCGGCCCCCAGAGGTCTACGTGGGGGCCTTCGCCTGCAGGAAACATAGGGTCTTTGTGATGGCCGATCCTCTCTAGCCCCCGCTGCCAGGGAGGCTTTATAAAATCGAGATTTCTGTAGTATGATTGTGCTATGGCTTTCTTGTAAGTAGATGCTCACACTCTCAGTAATTATTTTTCAAGTTGACTAAACCCACGGATAACTTACAACTTAACTGATAATAATCTGTAACTTAACTACTGCAAATAAGTAAATAAAACAAAATATCCTTTTTTGCAAAAAAAAAGAAAAAAAAGAAAAGAAAAAACAACCCACAATTGTCATGTTTATTCATGCAAGCAAACATTTCTAAGTTTGATTTAGCTAAGAATTTGTTAACATTAATATAATAACCAGACAGGAACTTATGGTACAGGTCATATATTATTGTACCCATCCTCACTAAATAACAAAGCGGCACTTGGGAGGAGACAGAGAAAGTTGTGAACATTTGTACACATTTTTAAAAGTGTTATTTTCATGTACGTGGATATTTGCCTACATGCTCATCTGTCCACTGCATGTGGTGCCTAAGGAGGCCAGAAGATAACCTGGAACTGAGTTACGGATAGCTGTGCTCCACCATGTGGTTGCTGGGAACCGAACCCAGGTCTTCTGAAGAGCAGCCGGGGCCCTTTACTGCGGAACCATCACTCCCTTCACCTACATCTCCCCCGATATCTGGCCAGTCTAATCACCCCACATACTTTACGGGGCTCTTAGGAAAATGCCTGTGTGCTTCTCTGTGCAAACTGAAAGCTAGCCGGAGAGGACTGCGGGTCAGGAACAAGAGCCCTTTATTACTTCCCAGAGCATGGTTGTTAGTTTTGCCTGATTCCCTGTAGGCGTTGCTGGACTTGTTAATGCAGTGCGAGGCCAAAGGTGTAGACAATCCGATTGAATGTCTGGAAAGAAACCTCCTAAGTCACAGGACTTCAGATCACCGTGGCTTTCCCTCCCCTCTCGTGGGTGTTGGCGATCAGAATCAGGGCCTCTCACAGTCTAAAGCGCATAGCCCACCACTGTGCTACACCCCAAGCCTTGAGAGGAATCCTCCAACTCAAGCCAGCACACCTGGCTGAGCTTTTAAATCAAAATATCCATAAGTATATATTACTATACATGAATTAAAATTAAATGTATACAGATGTATGTTTACCTAAATCATTTTATGTATTTTCAAACAAATCCCATTGAAAGTCACTGATAATCTAACCTTGTCAGAAGTGTTAGAAGCAGCATGTTTTAGGCCTGCTATAGTTTTTGGTAGTTGTGTTAATGTATGTATGTATGTATGTATATATATATATATATATATATATATATATATATATATATATATATATAATTCTGGAGTCCTCATTTAAACCCAGACTCCTGAGTAAGAAGCCTCCTGAAGTGAGTTGCTCAGGCAGTGTCTGCTACTTCCCTGAGAAACACCTGGTATTTTGTATGTGAAGAATCAATTATTTGTATTTTCAGAAACTTGTGGGTAGAACCCAGTAGAGCTAACTGAGCATCCCTGTCTGCTGCTGAGTGGAAAGGGTCATAATGTAGCAAATTTTTGTCTAAGGAAACACCTGCTTATGGTAACAGGATCTTTTCCTTTGCCTTGCATGGGTCATAAAAAAATTTATTTTTAGTAGAAGCCTTTCTAAAGTTGGATGGCTGCGATGCCTGAATAATGTATAGGCCTCTGTCTCTGGAAGTACATTTGTATAGGGTTGGATTTTTTTTTTATTTCTTAGGATTGGAGTTAGTTTTTTAAAAATTATTTTAGGATTAGATATATTATTAAAATAATGAATACCTTGATACCATATACTATTTAGAATATGTTTTTAAAAATCTGGATCGTTGCTGGGTTAGGCTGGTCTCTGTGGGCCACGCTGGTGTTTGAGAAGGCACTGCTGTGTGACTTTAAGTCTTTGATAGGCTGGGAAAGAATATTAGATATTAATACTAGATATTAGTATTTGGTATTTATCCACCAAGGACAATATCTTAATTGAAGATGATTTGAATTGGTTCATTCACAAATAAAATGGGCTTTGTGGGGATGAGCAAGCCATTTTTGTGGGTTTGCTGGAAAAATGAATGCAGTTTGGAAGGAGGCCCCATCGGGCTCCAATTTAACCAATGTCAGTCCTTTGTGTGGGGTGGTGGGGAAGGGGGGAAATGCCGAGTTAAAACTTTCAACAGAGCTCCCAATGCTTTCTGGTAGGCTTATGGATAAAAGACCGAGGCTGGGGCTGGGGCGGGGCTGAGGTGAGGCTGGGGCGGGGCTAGGGCGGAGCTGGGGCGGGGCTGGGGCTGGGGTTCAGTAGAGGAACATTTGCCTGGCAGCAGTAGGCCTTGGTTTTGGTCTGTGTGTGTGTGTGTGTGTGTGTGTGTGTGTGTGTGTGTGTGTGTGTGTGTCGCGCGCGCGCGTGTTACATGCATTTATGCAGATGTGTTCAGGGCATGTGGGAGCCAGGGAGTTGACTTGAAGATATCTTCTTCAATCGTTTCTGCACCTTACTTTTCAAGATAGGGTCTCTCAGTGAACACGGAGATTGCTATTTGGGCAAGTCTGGCTGGCCAGAGCTCCGCTGGCTTTGCCTCTGCGCTCCAGCCCGGGAGCAACAGGCGCGTGCTGCGTTCCCAGCTTTTGTAATGGGTTCTGGGGATCTGAACTCGGTTTCCCATATGACACGGACAGCACTTAATTCTCGGAGACACCGCCCTCCCCAGCTCAGGCTTGTGTCTCTTTTCAAGTGTGTACGGAGAAATAGCTCGGCATATGGATGGGTGGGTTTCTATCTAAATACCAGGGTTTTGTTTATTTTTATTAAATAGTTTGTGTTTCTTGTATCCTATATTTGCAGGGTGTGTCTCTGAAGACCATTTTAATTTGAAAGGAAAGATGCTGTCATCCAATGATCAAAAGTTAGAAAAGCTGGATCTCTTTCATCGACCTTCATTGTCCAAGCAAAAGACCAGTGCGGAAATCATACGCGAAGCACGGAATGCCTTGAGAGCAGTTAGGACCCAAAGACCGTTTACACCCCGGGAAGGCCAGAGGAAGCTGTTTGGGCCTGCCTCATCAAGAACCCCAGAAAACAGGCCTCCTTCCTCTTTCAGGTACTGACACTTGGCTTTGGTGTGCACGCAGACATTTCGGCCACCCGATTACATTCTCTCTATCCATCCTTCTCTCCCCTAACACCTGCCAATCATCGATCGTTTTACTATCTTTAAAGTACAGCATTTCCCAGGATGTCATGTAGCCGGCATCATGCCTGAGGAGCCCTTTCTAATTGGTTGCTTTCACTGAGGAATTCGGATTTATGCTTCCCCGGTAGTTTCTCATGGCTTGGTAGCTCATTTCTTTCCAGAGCCTAGTAGTTACATCATCTGATTGTACCCTAGTCACACACTTGAGTTACTTCCAATGGAAGTTCTGTTCCCACATTCCATGTCCATCAATGCTCTAACCCTGCACACGAATGCTCTTGGTAGGCACAAGTACTCAGATTCTTTGGGTAGCTGCCAAGGACCCCATGGCAGGGGCAGATGGTGAGAATATGTTTGGTCTTGTAAGAAAGCACCAATCTGCCTTTCCACCGCGGGTCCGCACTGTGCGTTTCCACGAGCATTACGTGGGCACTGCCCGGCTGCTGCATCCCTACGATCTGGACCCTGACTCTTTGGTGGCTGCGAAGCTGTATCTTGTGCTGATTTGCATCTTCCTCGGTGACGTGATGCAGAGCATCTTTTCATGCGCGTGCTTGCCATCTGTGTATCTTCTTTGGTCAGGCACCTGTTCAAGTCTGTGGCCCAGTTTCCAAATTGGGCTGTTTGTGCTCTCCTTGAGATTTAAGAGTCCCTTGAGCAGCTTGGACAGCAGTCTTTTATCTTACCCATCTTTTGCAAGCTCTACCCCCCCACCAGACTTGGACTTCTTACTCTCTTGACTGTCTTCTGTGAAGCAGATGTTTTTAATTTTAGTGTAGTTTAGCGGATCAGCTTTCTGTCCTGGAGCATGACATCACTGCTGTGTATAAAAGTCATCAACTTATCCAAGTTTATCTTGACTTTCTTCCATGCCATCTTGTAGAGGTTTTATAGTTCTGAGTCTCACATTTGGGTCTGAAATTGAATTTGAGTTCATTTCTGAGATGGGAGTGATATCTGCCTTCTCATTTCGTGTGTGCGTGTGTGTGTGTGCATGCGTGCGTGTGCGTGTGTGTGGGTGCGTGCGTGTGTGGGTAAGTGCATGTGTGCGTGCGTGCATGTGTGCGTGTGCGTGTGCATGTGTGTGTGTGTTGGAATGATCCTCTTTCTGAACTGCACAAAGTTACTGACTCACAATGGTCCAATGTCTACAGTTCCACTTTGTGGGGTTGTGGAAGTGTTGAGTACTCAGGGGAAGCTAGGCTTTGGGTTCTGATATTCTCTGGGCTAGCAGTGAGTGCACTCTGAGCATGCCGGGCAACAATAGCCAGCTGCAGCTTCCAGCTGGCCACCGGACCCTGAGAGCAAAACGCTCAGTCTCTAGTGTGCTGCCTCCATGGGCTCTGATGTAGGTAGGTTAGGGTTACTAAGTGCATTTGACCGGACAATTTTAACTTAAGAAGTTTATGGGTCTCTAACCCCACATGAAGCAAGGGCACCTGCATCATCTGGGCTCCTCTGGTGACCATCACTTAACTGTACGTTTCCAGGTCTGTTTCTGGTGATGCATCTTTAGCCAGTATAACAACACTGTCTTGTTTTGGGCATTATGGTATGTTTTGAAGTCAGGCAGTGACCCTCTCCCAAATTTGCTCCCCTTTAGTGTTGTTGATTATTCCCGTGTAAAAGGAGCTCTTAATTGGTTTAAGTAATAAAAGACCCCAGAGTCAGATATAGAGGAAAATGCTGAGAGATGAGAGAGGAGTGAGTCACAGCCACACCTTATCTGCTTAAAGTCTCAGCAGACAAGAGAGCGAGTTCCTGTTTCTCCCTGCTTATGTCCTGTTTCTGCCCAGCTATCTCTCTTCCTGTCTGTCTGTACAGGCCTCCAGACCTCTATGGTTAGCTAGAGGCAAGCTCCATTCTCTGACCTTCAGTTGGGCTTTATTTGTACAAGCAAGACCACCACAGAGGTCCTCCCACTCTGCATGTTCACTTCAGGCTCCATGTGCTGGCACAAAATCACTTGCTGGGACTTTAAGATTGCATTGAATCTATAGTGTAAGTTGGAAACAACACCTTTAAAAAAACTCCATTAGAAATAATGTTGCAACAGAAAAAGTAACAAGGTAACAGTGTTATGTGTTCTATGAGTGAAAATGGTCTGTGTCTCCAGTTAGTGTTCTTTGGATACTTTTGTTTCTCTCCAAGATCATGCATGTTTTGGTAGATTTAC
>JANBXA010000731.1:3310000-3405000 GCA_030556225.1 Cricetiscus sungorus
CCTAAGCACTCTACAACCTAAGCACTCTACAGACTGAGCACTATACAGACTGAGCACTCTACAGACTGAGCACTCTACAGACTGAGCACTCTACAGACTGAGCACTCTACAGACTGAGCACTCTACAGACTGAGCACTCTACAGACTGAGCACTCTACAGACTGAGCACTCTACAGACTGAGCACTCTACAGACTGAGCACTCTACAACCTAAGCACTCTACAGACTGAGCACTCTACAGACTGAGCACTCTACAGACTGAGCACTCTACAACCTAAGCACTATACAGACTGAGCACTCTACAGACTGAGCACTCTACAACCTAAGCACTCTACAGACTGAGCACTCTACAGACTGAGCACTCTACAGACTGAGCACTCTACAGACTGAGCACTCTACAACCTAAGCACTCTACAGACTGAGCACTCTACAGACTGAGCACTCTACAGACTGAGCACTCTACAGACTGAGCACTCTACAACCTAAGCACTCTACAACCTAAGCACTCTACAGACTGAGCACTATACAGACTGAGCACTCTACAACCTAAGCACTCTACAGACTGAGCACTCTACAGACTGAGCACTCTCCAGACTGAGCACTCTACAGACTGAGCACTCTACAACCTAAGCACTCTACAGACTGAGCACTCTACAGACTGAGCACTCTACAGACTGAGCACTCTACAGACTGAGCACTCTACAGACTGAGCACTCTACAACCTAAGCACTCTACAGACTGAGCACTCTACAGACTGAGCACTCTACAACCTTAGCACTCTACAGACTGAGCACTCTACAGACAGAGCACTCTACAGACTGAGCACTCTACAGACTGAGCACTCTACAACCTAAGCACTCTACAGACTGAGCACTCTACAGACTGAGCACTCTACAACCTAAGCACTCTACAGACTGAGCACTCTACAGACTGAGCACTCTACAGACTGAGCACTCTACAACCTAAGCACTCTACAGACTGAGCACTCTACAGACTGAGCACTCTACAGACTGAGCATTCTACAGACTGAGCACTCTACAGACTGAGCACTCTACAGACTGAGCACTCTACAGACTGAGCACTCTATAGACTGAGCACTCTACAGACTGAGCACTCTACAGACTGAGCACTCTACTGACTGAGCACTCTATAGACTGAGCACTCTACAGACTGAGCACTCTATAGACTGAGCACTCTACAGACTGAGCACTCTACAGATTGAGCACTCTACAGACTGAGCACTCTACAGACTGAGCACTCTACAGACTGAGCACTCTACAGACTGAGCACTCTACAGACTGAGCACTCTACAACCTAAGCACTCTACAGACTGAGCACTCTACAGACTGAGCACTCTACAGACTGAGCACTCTACAACCTAAGCACTCTACAGGCTGAGCACTCTACAGACTGAGCACTCTACAGGCTGAGCACTCTACAGACTGAGCACTCTATAGACTGAGCACTCTACAGACTGAGCACTCTACAACCTAAGCACTCTACAGACTGAGCACTCTACAGACTGAGCACTCTACAACCTAAGCACTCTACAGACTGAGCACTCTACAGACTGAGCACTCTACAACCTAAGCACTCTACAGACTGAGCACTCTACAGACTGAGCACTCTACAGACTGAGCACTCTACAGACTGAGCACTCTACAGACTGAGCACTCTACAACCTAAGCACTCTACAGACTGAGCACTCTACAGACTGAGCACTCTACAACCTAAGCACTCTACAGACTGAGCACTCTACAGACAGAGCACTCTACAACCTAAGCACTCTACAGACTGAGCACTCTATAGACTGAGCACTCTACAGACTGAGCACTCTACAGACTGAGCACTCTACAGACTGAGCACTCTACAGACTGAGCACTCTATAGACTGAGCACTCTACAGACTGAGCACTCTACAGACTGAGCACTCTACAGACTGAGCTCTCTACAACCTAAGCAGTCTACAGACTGAGCACTCTACAGACTGAGCACTCTACAGACTGAGCACTCTACAACCTAAGCACTCTACAGACTGAGCACTCTACAGACTGAGCACTCTACAACCTAAGCACTCTACAGACTGAGCACTCTACAGACTGAGCTCTCTACAGACTGAGCACTCTACAGACTGAGCACTCTACAGACTGAGCACTCTACAGACTGAGCACTCTACAGACTGAGCACTCTACAGACTGAGCACTCTACAGACTGAGCACTCTACAGACTGAGCACTCTACAACCTAAGCACTCTACAGACTGAGCATTCTACAGACTGAGCACTCTACAGACTGAGCACTCTACAGACTGAGCACTCTACAGACTGAGCACTCTACAACCTAAGCACTCTACAGACTGAGCATTCTACAGACTGAGCACTCTACAGACTGAGCACTCTACAGACTGAGCACTCTACAACCTAAGCACTCTACAGACTGAGCACTCTACAGACTGAGCACTCTACAGACTGAGCACTCTACCGACTGAGCACTCTACAGACTGAGCACTCTACAACCTAAGCACTCTACAGACTGAGCACTCTACAGACTGAGCACTCTACAGACTGAGCACTCTACAGACTGAGCACTCTACAGACTGAGCACTCTACAACCTAAGCACTCTACAGACTGAGCACTCTACAGACTGAGCACTCTACAGACTGAGCACTCTACAGACTGAGCACTCTACAGACTGAGCACTCTACAACCTAAGCACTCTACAGACTGAGCACTCTACAGACTGAGCACTCTACAGACTGAGCACTCTACAGACTGAGCACTCTACAGACTGAGCACTCTACAGACTGAGCACTCTACAACCTAAGCACTCTACAGACTGAGCACTCTACAGACTGAGCACTCTACAACCTAAGCACTCTACAGACTGAGCACTCTACAGGCTGAGCACTCTACAGACTGAGCACTCTACAACCTAAGCACTCTACAGACTGAGCACTCTATAGACTGAGCACTCTACAGACTGAGCACTCTACAACCTAAGCACTCTACAGACTGAGCACTCTACAGACTGAGCACTCTACAGACTGAGCACTCTACAACCTAAGCACTCTACAGACTGAGCACTCTACAGACTGAGCACTCTACAGACTGAGCACTCTACAGACTGAGCACTCTACAGACTGAGCACTCTACAGACTGAGCACTCTACAGACTGAGCACTCTACAGACTGAGCACTCTACAACCTAAGCACTCTACAGACTGAGCACTCTACAGACTGAGCACTCTACAACCTAAGCACTCTACAGACTGAGCACTCTACAGACAGAGCACTCTACAACCTAAGCACTCTACAGACTGAGCACTCTATAGACTGAGCACTCTACAGACTGAGCACTCTACAGACTGAGCACTCTACAGACTGAGCACTCTACAGACTGAGCACTCTATAGACTGAGCACTCTACAGACTGAGCACTCTACAGACTGAGCACTCTACAGACTGAGCTCTCTACAACCTAAGCACTCTACAGACTGAGCACTCTACAGACTGAGCACTCTACAGACTGAGCACTCTACAACCTAAGCACTCTACAGACTGAGCACTCTACAGACTGAGCACTCTACAACCTAAGCACTCTATAGACTGAGCACTCTACAGACTGAGCACTCTACAGACTGAGCACTCTACAGACTGAGCACTCTACAGGCTGAGCACTCTACAACCTAAGCACTCTACAGACTGAGCACTCTACAGACTGAGCACTCTACAGACTGAGCACTCTACAGACTGAGCACTCTACAGACTGAGCATTCTACAGACTGAGCACTCTACAACCTAAGCACTCTACAGACTGAGCACTCTACAGACTGAGCACTCTACAGACTGAGCACTCTACAGACTGAGCACTCTACAGACTGAGCACTCTACAACCTAAGCACTCTACAGACTGAGCACTCTACAGACTGAGCACTCTACAGACTGAGCACTCTACAGACTGAGCACTCTACAACCTAAGCACTCTACAGACTGAGCACTCTACAGACTGAGCACTCTACAGACTGAGCACTCTACCGACTGAGCACTCTACAGATTGAGCACTCTACAACCTAAGCACTCTGCAGACTGAGCACTCTACAGACTGAGCACTCTACAGACTGAGCACTCTACAGACTGAGCACTCTACAGACTGAGCACTCTACAGACTGAGCACTCTACAGACTGAGCACTCTACAACCTATGCACTCTACAGACTGAGCACTCTACAGACTGAGCACTCTACAGACTGAGCACTCTACAGACTGAGCACTCTACAGACTGAGCACTCTACAACCTAAGCACTCTACAGACTGAGCACTCTACAGACTGAGCACTCTACAGACTGAGCACTCTACAGACTGAGCACTCTACAGACTGAGCACTCTACAGACTGAGCACTCTACATACTGAGCACTCTACAACCTAAGCACTCTACAGACTGAGCACTCTACAGACTGAGCACTCTACAGACTGAGCACTCTACAGACTGAGCACTCTACAGGCTGACCACTCTACAGACTGAGCACTCTACAGACTGAGCACTCTACAGACTGAGCACTCTACAGACTGAGCACTCTACAGACTGAGCACTCTACAGACTGAGCACTCTACAACCTAAGCACTCTACAACCTAAGCACTCTACAGACTGAGCACTCTACAGACTGAGCACTCTACAGACTGAGCACTCTACAGACTGAGCACTCTACAGACTGAGCACTCTACAGACTGAGCACTCTATAAACGAGGTTGCATTGTTGTCCCTCTTCTTTTTATTATTTAAAAATTCACGTGAGACCACGTCTTGCCATGTAACCCAGGTTAGTCTTGAGCTCAATCCCTTCTCCCGTGCTCGGATTACTGGGGTTACAGACTTGCGCTACCGCGGCTAGCTCATTGCTCAGTATTTTTAGTCTTCCTGAAAGTAACAGGCAAATCGTCAACAGTTCTGAGTGTTAGGACCTAACAGTTTTGCGTCGGAGCCTGTTTAAATGGCCTTTTCTCAACACTGTGCAGTGGGTGCCTTCACGTGCCTCTCAGCTAGAGTTGACTAGCACACACTAGACACTGACGCCCTTCACAAACTAACGCTCTGCACCGTCTCTTCCGCTAGCCTCCATGCATCCAGCTTCGAGTTAGGTGACTCCAGGCCCATCTCTGGGACCCGTCTCAGCCCGCTGGAGCTGGTGAGTACTTTCTGTCACCACCCGTGTGATGACATGAATTTGGCCCCCAGTACTGGGAGGGAGTCAGCACCTGTGTCGCTAAGGATATTACCATGTAGGCCCAAGAGTACTAATAATTAAGTGTCAGAGACAATGCCTTTACACTTTTAAATATAATGCTTACTATCTAGTGAAATGTCTCTGTAGCTTACTTGTAATTCTATAATGAAGAACTAAAGTAATTCACTAAACAATATTGCATGTTGTTTAAAAAGTTATGTATTATTTTTGTCTTAGTTATCCATGACAGAATTATATATTTACATATTAAATACATGGACTTTATTATAGTCATACACATAATGTGCATATACTTAAAAATGTAAATTATACATATAAACTTATGTTATTAAGAGAGAGAGATGGAGATTTATTACCAAAAAACCCAACAAAACAAAAATCACTAAAAATAGTGGTGTTTTATTCCCCCATTCTTTATTGTCCTTGCCCCCCCTCCACCCGCCCCTGTGGGTTTCTTCTGGAACTTTCTGGACCACCTTGTTCTGCTTGTATGCACGACTTCTCACACATACTCACATCTGTGCTGTCCACCGCCGCTCATCAGCCTCGTTCCCTCCTCCTGCCCTACCACTGTCCCCACATAGACGCACTGTGGGACTGCCCTGGCCCCGCGTTCTCGGATGAAAATTACGCCAGCCCCGCTCGCCGCTGACCCTCGAGTTAATAGGGACTGAAGAAACTCACTCTACCCTGACCGTGTCAGTTTGCGTTTCCCTCCTGATAACAACTATCTTACGTCTTGAGTTTTGTATTAGTTCTATTTAAACCTCAAGCTGTCCCCACACCTTCATGTGTCAGGGACGGACGTGGGCATCCTGTCAAGTCATCTCAGTGGGCGAGCTCTCCACTCACTTGCTCTGGGTACTGGGCCCTGCCCTGCCCACCCTTCAGCATCATCCTAGGAGGCACCTCCTCCCTTGACGGGGGCGTTTCCTGTTTCCTGCATCCCATGCGCTCCCCTGTCACATTGACTCTGCTTTGGATGGAGCATTTTTCCCATAGAGAAAGTGTGTGTGCAGTAAATGATTTGGCATTTGAGTCCTGGTTTTTTTTCTTTCTTTCTTTTTCTTTTTTTGTTTTGTTTTCTTTCTTTTTTGGAAGTTGGTAGGCAGGACTTTTCTCTTTGTCCCCAGTTGTTCTGGTTTGCTTTGTGTTGCTGTGATGAAACACTGTTTTGGGAAGAAAGGGTTTATTTAGCTTTCAAATGATGTCATCAAAGGAAGCTGGAGGCAGAAGCTGGAGGCAGGAACCGAAGCAGAGACCCTAAGGAGCGATGCTCGATGCTCCCGGGCTTGCTCTCTGTGATCTACCCCACCTGCTTGCTCATAGGACCCAGGCCTGCCTGCCCAGGGCGCACTTCCCAGAGCGAGCTGGGCCCTCCGCCCTCAATCATTGATTAAAGAATAATTACTCCACAGACAAGCCCACAGGCCAGTCCGATAGAGGCTGCTCCCATCTGAAGTTCGCTTCCTCTGTGGCTCTGGTCTACGCCCTTGACAAGACCTCCCCACCTCACCTGATAATGAGCCTTCAGCAGCTCTGCTTCATCAGGAGTTTGGGTTCTTAGAGCTCTTTTCAGCCTGGAACCCTCTTGCCGTTCAGCTCTGAGACGTGTCCTTGAATTACGCCAGTCATGACTTCCCCTGTAGACAGGTTTTATGAACATGTGTTTAGTCATGTGCATACATACATACGATGTACAATGATCAAACCTATTGTTTTGGGTTTTTGTTTTGTTTTGCTTTGTTTAGAATTCATTTTCCAGATGTCGGATCTGTAGGGCAATCTCTTCAAGTTTCTGTTTCTCTTTTTAGTTTCAATTTTCTTACTTCTGCTTTCTGTTGTACACCTGGTTCTTCTAATCCACTGCCTTTTAGACTCTCTTGTTGATTCTTTGTGGGTTTCGCATCATGCATCCGGATCCCATGTGTCCCCGTGTCCCTTCACAGACACCCTCGGCCCTTGCAGCCGTCCTCTCCTGTATCTGTCCTCTGTGTGCCTGAGCCTCGTGGGGCCTCCTGGCTGGCCGTTTCTAACCCTTTCATTGGGTTCTTTTCATATCTGTTTCCCTATGTTTCCCTCTCTTCCAAGAGCTCTTCTCGCAGCCTTTAGTTCGTATTTTTAGGGAGTATTCTCTCCTCGCTGCATGAGTGCATAACGTTAGGCATGACTTGGTGACTTTTAAGGCACCTCTCCCTGTGTAGTCCCTATTGCAGGGGTAGGTTTGTTTTGGTCTCTGGCTTTCATGTTAGAGACCCTTCTGGTGTCTGATGCCGGTTATTTTGGCATACGGAGGGAGTTTGGTGTATAGGCGCTATTAGCCAACCCCACCCCTCGGTGTCTGGGTCACGTTGTTGCTGACATCCTAAAAGCGTGTCGTTAGGGCTCACCTCACAAGACCGCGTGTCTTCTCCACCAGGCTCTGTCGTAGATGGCAAAGTCTGGTTGTTGACTCTCAGAGTCCAAGGAAGAAAGACGGTGAGGACACTTAGCATGTATTACGACAATGCTCAGTTAACAGCTGTGACAGTGGTTTGTGCCAGGCCAGTCCTGGAATCCCAGGGTTGGGAGGGACAAGCTGGAGGCTTCTGAGTTCGCACCAGCCTGGGCTACGTACGTAGCACATTGGACGCTAGCCTGTCCAACACAGACAGCGCTTCAAAATACATAAATAAGAAGGGAAAACACAGTTTATAATTAGCATCTGTTACTTTTCAATCAAGGCCTGCTTTAGGGGGACCCTTACCTACTGAGCCAGTTGGAGAGGCTGTATTTTTCCTCTCTAAACAGTAAGCGCGCCTCCTGGGTGCCTGGCAGCCTGAGTGGGGGAGGGGCAGGAGAGGCTGTTACAGAGAAACTCAACACCTCAACAACCCCTGACTTGCAGCCACCCTCCCCACAGACCTCTGCCAGCGTGTTAGACTTTCACGGGGATGGGGCCTTAGTCAAATTGCTTCTCAAATGTTATTACTCTGAGCGAGTGTGCATGTGAGCATGTGTGCATGTGTGCAAGTGCGCATGTGTGTATGTGTGTGTCTCCTTGTGGGTATAACTGCAAACGGCCACCACAGCTCAGAAAACCCATCAGCCCTCAACTGCATCAGCAGCCCATCCCCAAATGACCCAAGTTGTCTCAAACTGTACCTTGAGTGTTTGAAATACTAATGAGAATATCCCCGAGGAAGATCGTAGTTTTATAACATGGCTCTTATACCTGCGGCTTGGAAGATAGCTGCGCATATTACTGTTGACTGGAGAAGTCACTCAATTCGGGAATATTTGTAGTGGAGATTTTCTCAGTGCAGCTCAGCCCTACTCAGACCAGCTTCTCTCTCTCTGCCCATCCGGTCCCCGCAGCCTCTATGAAATGACCACTCAGAGACTGTGTGTGTGTATGTGTGTGCGTGTGTGTGTGTGAGTGTGTGTGCGTATGTGTGTGTGTGTATGTATGTATATGTGTGTATGCATGTGTGTATGTATGTGTGTGTATGTATGTGTTATGTATGTATGTGTGTATGCATGTGTGTGCGTATGTGTGTGTATGTGTGTGTATGTATGTATGTGTGTGTATGCATGTGTGTGTATGTATGTGTGTATGCATGTGTGTGCGTATGTGTGTGTATGTATGTATGTGTGTGTATGCATGTGTGTGTATGCATGTGTGTGTATGCATGTGTGTGTATGCATGTGTGTATGCATGTGTGTATGTATGTGTTATGTATGTATGTGTGTATGTGTGTATGTGTGTATGTATGTATGTGTGTATATGTGTGTATGTGTTATGTATGTATGTGTGTGTATATGTATGTATGTGTATATGTGTGTATGTGTTATGTGTGTATGCATGTGTGTATGCATGTGTGTATGCATGTGTGTGTATGTATGTGTGTGTGTATGTGTGTATGTATGTATGTGTGTATGTGTGTGTATGTGTTATGTATGTATGTATGTATGTATGTGTGTATGCATGTGTGTATGCATGTGTGTATGTATGTATGTGTGTATGTATGTGTGTATATGTATGTATGTGTGTATGTATGTGTGTATGCATGTGTGTATATGTATGTGTATATGTGTGTATGTGTGTATGTGTGTGTGTATGTATGTGTTATGTATGTGTGTATGTGTGTATGTGTGTATGTGTGTATGTGTGTGTATGCATGTATGTGTATATGTGTGTATGTATGTGTGTGTTATGTATGTATGTGTGTATGCATGTGTGTGTATGTGTATATGTATGTATGTGTGTGTATGTATGTATGTATGTGTTATGTATGTGTGTATGTGTTATGTATGTATGTGTGTATGTGTGTATGTGTATATGTGTATATGTGTATATTTGTGTATGTGTATGTATGTATGTGTATGTATGTATGTGTATATGTGTGTATGTGTGTGCGTGTATGTTTGCCCATTGACTTAGGCTTCTTCTTGTCTCGCTCTCTTAAATATTATCCCATTTCTATTAATCTGTGTGTCTCTACGTGGCTATGGCTTACCTAGGTCACGCCCTGGTGTCCTGCCTCCCTAGTAGCTACAAGGTATCTCTCACTCTGTCTTCCTTGTCTCTCTGTCTCTTTGTTCAGATTCCCACCTGTCTAAATTCTGCCTGTCCATTGGCTGAAACAGCTTTACTCATCAACCAGTAAGAGAAACATATAGTCACAGCGTACAGAAGGACCTCCCCCATTATATACTTGCTCCTAAAACCTCTTTCTGGAGCGAGCACGGTCCTTGTTACCCTGACAGTGTTGTAGGACTACAGGGTTAGGGGTTAGAACTAGATGAGGTTGGTGTGAGCCTCTGCCCTAGGTCTGTGAAATTCCACTTTTCTACTGCAGAACACATGAGTATTGTGCTCAAAGGAAAAATAGTCTCAAGAAATTTCCACATTAAGGTTTTGTTTGTTTGTTTTTGTTTGTTTGTTTTGCTTTTTGACCAGGCTGGACTCGAACTCACAGAGATCCACCTGCCTCTGCCTCCCGAGTACTGGGCTTAAAGGCGTGCATCACTGATGGCCAGCACCACATTAAGTTTTTTTTAAAAAACCTGAAATGTATGGGTTATATAAAGGTCACCTTTCAGCTTAAACAGTACTGAAAACTTGAAGTTTCCAGTCAAAGCATCTTGAAATGGTCTCGTGCCCCCTGCCCTACACCTTCGTTCCGCTTTGCCACTACACCTTTTTAAAGGAATATTCCCCCCCCCCCCGTGGCCACTCAGTTGACATGGAAAAGAGGAACCTCCCAGAGAGGGGAAAAGGAGACGGGGTACCCTACAGCTGAGGAGCGTATTTCCTGAACTTGTTTGTGAGACTGCAATCGACTTTTGGGTTTAGAGACTTTGTCAAACTCTCTGCCTTTTAATACTGCTTTGGAAATGCTTTGCAGTCAGTGAGGTCAGACCCCAGACAGGCTTGCAGCTGGAACTCCTGCAGTGGGCGCCTTAACAGAACTCTGGGAGCACTATTTCTCCTCTCCTGTTTGGCCTCTGCCCCCTCCGTGGTTGGCACTGACCAGACTGGCTCGGGGGTGGGGGTGGGGTGGGGGTCCTGTCAGCTCCTGTGCTCTTCTGAGACGGGAGAGCACTGTAATCATCGTTTGCAGCCTTCCATTAACGTCACACCTGTGTTGAAACCCGGGTCCGTGTTTTTCCTTTCTCAGCAGCTCCCTGCTTCTGCCACAGCCCTGAGACCTAGGACACCCAGGAGAATTTCTCCCTATCTTAGTTTGCCGCTCTATTCACTGGCATTCCCGTTTACACACACACAGAAGTGACTGCTGGTTCTGTAGGTGGGATAAAGCCAGCGGAGGCGTGGCCAGGTGAAGGAACAGGAAGCTGTGCCACTGACATCACCACCATAGCCAGTCTCCTTCCACCCCCTAAATGTACTAAGCCCAGCGATTTAAGCCCCATATAGCCTTAATGGGCTTTGCGTTGGCACAGAGACAAGGCAGACATCGTGGAGGTGCAGCAGTACACTAATTAACACTCAGCAGCCAGACCCCCAAAAGATGGAGTGGGCACTGCCAGAACCGTCAAAGCTGTGTGAGGTCAGAGACCCCAGCCACTGCCCTTACCTCCAGGGCAGGTAGGGACAGTCCAGGGTGCGGAGGGCACAGTGGGTGTGCCCTCCTCAGGTTTTCCTGTTGTCACTTCTGAAATGCACAGTGACATTGCAGTCATGGCCACAGTGCTTACAGTGACATGAGAGGTGCCTGTGGGGGAATGACAGGAGCAGAAATGCACACAAGCCTATCACATCCCAACCATGAGGCTTAGGAGAAAGATGTGCCTTCTAATTTTCAAAGGCCTTGTAGTGTGTGGTGTGTGTATGTGTGTGAGTGAGTGTATGTGTGTAGTGTGTGAGTGTGGTATGTGTGGTGTGTGTGGTGTGTGTGTGTGTGTGTGTGTGTGTAGTGTGTGAGTGTGGTATGTGCGGTGTGTGTGTGGTATATGTGTGTGACTGTGTGTGTTTGTGTGTGTGTGTTTGTGTTTGTGTGTGTGTGTGTGGTGTGAGTGTGTGTGTGTAGTGTGTGAGTGTGGTATGTGTGGTGTGTGTGTGTGGTATATGTGTGTGACTGTGTGTGTGTTTGTGTGTGTGGTGTGTGTGTGTGTGTGTGAGTGTGGTATGTGTGGTGTGTGTGTGTGTGTGTGAGTGTGTGTATGGTGCATGTGTTTGTACTTTACATGTTACATCATGAAGAACTTTCTGAAGTAGGATCTCACTGACCCCTTTCCCAAGTAAGTAGGGAAGACCCTGCCTTCTGTCTGGGCATCTGAGAAGTCAGGGAAATTGGCCAGGAACCATGAGGCTAGGCCAGCCGGAGCCCTTATATGATCTCCAAATTGTTACTCCTCTGGCTGTTGAGTTGTTCGGTGGAAACAGTGTGCCTGCTTTCAGAGGAATGTTGTCATCCAGAACTCTTAGTTAGGGTTTCTATTACTGTCAAGAGACACCATGACCAGGACAACTCTCATAAAGGAAAGCATTTAATTCAGTGGCTTACAGTTTCAGAGGTTTGGTCCATTATCATCATGGTGGGACACGGTGTCACGCAGGCAGACATGGTTCTGGAGAAGGAGCTGAGAGTCCCTTATCTTGCACAGGTAACAGGAAGTGAACTGTCCCACTGGGTGTGGCTTGAGCATTTAGGAGACCCTAGAGCCCACCTCCACAAGTGATGTACTTCCTCCAACAAGGCCACACCTACTCCAACAAGGCCACACCCCAGTGGTGCCATTCTCTATGAGCGTATGGGGCCAATTACATTCAAATTAGCACAAGAACCTCCTAACATCTGGACTCCTCAGTGTCCTTGATTATAACCCACTCACTGGTTACAATTATGCAGCAAAGCCCGCTGGAGGTCAGGCTCTCAAGGACAGTTTTAAACATATTTGTAATATTCCTTGATTTCTAAAATTGTTGAAATTCATAAGAAAAATTAGTAATGATTTTCTTGATAAAAGTCATTTTGATGAACAAGATGGCTTACACACTCACACACTCTCTCAACAGGAAGAAACTGCTGAGCTTTGTTGTAATTTAATGGAAGAGCAGTTAGCATTCATGGGGCCCTGGGTTCTATCCCTAGCTTTGGGCAGAGAAAAGAGGAAGACAGGGAGAATGAAAGGGGTGTGAGAGGACAGAGACAGTGAGAGACAGAGACCAAGAGACTGAGGTGATGGCCCATTTGGTAAGATGATTGCATGCCACCATGAAAGCCTCTGTTGGGTCCCCAGGCATGGCAGCATGCATTCCTAATTCCTGGGCTGGGGAGGAAGAGGCAGGATAATCTCTGGGGCTCACTGGCTAGCCGGTCCAGTGGAATCAACAAACTCCATGAAAGTTCAGTGAGAGAAGGTAAGGTGAGTAGGAGTTGGAGAGATGGCTCTGTGCTTAAGGACACTGCTCTTCTTCCAGAGGACCAGGCTTCAATTCCCAGCACCCACATGGTGGCTCACAACATCCTGTAACTCTGGTTCCAGGGATTTGACATCCTATCTAGCCCCAATGGGTACCAAGCAAACAAGTTTATAGATACACATGCAACCAAAACATCCATGCAACCAAAACATCCATGCAACCAAGACATCCATGCAACCAAAACATCCATGCAACCAACACATCCATGCAACCAAGACATCCATGCAACCAAGACATCCATGCAACCAAAACATCCATGCAACCAAGACATCCATGCAACCAAAACATCCATGCACCCAAGACATCCATGCAACCAAAACATCCATGCAACCAAGACATCCATGCAACCAAGACATCCATGCAACCAAGACATCCATGCAACCAAAACATCCATGCAACCAAAACGTCCATGCAACCAAGACATCCATGCAACCAAGACATCCATGCAACCAAAATGTCCATGCAACCAAAACATCCATGCAACCAAGACATCCATGCAACCCAAAACATCCATGCAACCAAAACATCCATGCAAACAAAATATTCATGCAACCAAAACATCCATGCACATAGATTTGTTTTAAGTTAATAAGATAAGGTGATCAGCAATTGAAGACAACATCTGACATTGATCTCTAGCCTCTACACACAGTACACACCTACACATGAAAGGGATGGAGGCAGGGAGACAGGCAGGGAGGGAGGGAGGAAGGGAGGGAGGGAGGGAGGGAGGGAGGGAGGGAGGAAAGGAGAAAGGGAGAGAGGGAGACAGGGAGGGGAGCAGGGAGGCAAGGGGGTTGGAGAGTCATTTCATAAATTGTTTGCATATGTTACTTAGCATGGTCTTAGTAGCCCAGTGAGTCACATATTCAGATGGGACAAATAGTATGTCAAGGTCAGTAGTAAAATGGAATTAAGTTTCCAATGAAACAATTACTAATTCCTAGTTGCTAGGAAACAGCACCTTTTGTTGGCCCTCCATCCCTCCTACTAGGCATAATTTGGTTGTCTGTTGGAGGGAGTTAGCGTTGCAGACTGCATTTTCCCTTTGAATGAGCTCAGGCGCCTGTGTAACACATTCTTTATTTTCTGCGCGTTATTTGGCAGACTTCTTGAACCGGTTTGAGCTTCAAGGGTTACTCAGTTATCAGCTGCCCTTGCAAACCCCTGAGCAACACAGCTAAAGAGAGAATTTCTTTAGCTCACAGTTTCCGAGCGCTCAGATCGTAGTCATCGGCTCTACTGCTTCCGGGCCAGAGAGGAAAGCACACTCTTCACGGCGAACAAGAGACTGGGAAGGGGCTGCCTGTGCTCTGTCTGGGCCCCTGGCTCGTGGGGCGGTGCCACCCACACTCAGACCTCCCAGCTCACAGACACACCCAGAGGAGTGCTCTGCGCATCGCATCCGGGTGCTCTTCAGTCCAGTGCAGCCAGCAGGCGGGCTGGCCACACCTCCAGAGGACAGATATTTGAGACGAGAGACTTTATACTGACCTTCAGCGTTGACTTATTCCTTTTGTCTTTTATTGTTATATATGAACTGTTCGTTTCCCTGTACTCATCTCTTTACTCTTCTGATACTACCAGCTTCCTGTGTAAGTCGCCTTCAAGTCGCATTCTTAATATTTATTTTTGCAACAACCCAGTGAGACAGAAAAAGTAAAGGGGAGGACGGTGCCCTAAACAAGTGTGGCACTGTTGGTGCAGATAAATGCATGCAATCCCTCAGAATAGACCCCTCGGAACCCGAGTCGTCGCTGAGGCTGGACCAGGGGCCTTGATAATTAAAAGCCAGTGGGAGCCAGTGCGGTAATAGGCATGCGCAGTGCACACAAGGCGGGGCATAGCGCTAATGAGCGCCGTCTGCTCTCTCCAAATCACAGCTGAACAAACTCAGAAGCGATGGCTTTCCAGGGGCAAGAGGAAATAGAAAATATGTTAAAGAATATTATCATTTTGATTTTTTGTTTGTTTGTTTTGTTTTGTTTTGTTTCGCTTGCTTGCTTTTCGAGACAGGGTTTCTTTGGTAGCCCTAACTGTCCTGGAACTCACTCTGTAGACCAGGCTGGACTCAACTCAGAGATCCCCCTGCCTCTGCCTCCCGAGTGCTGGGATTAAAGATGTGTGCCGCCGCCACTGCCCAGCTTCATTTTGAAATACGTTCTTAGCAGAGCTGTAATACAGCTCTGTACGTGTGAGTATTGAGAGGGTGTGTGAAATGCGTAACCTCAACCATCCCTGCCCCCAGTACAGATTTCCCACTGGACTTTTAGAAGATGTCTTGATTAACCTATTGGGTAGAAGTTCCTCTCTCAGAAGTAACTAAACGCTCTTCTTCAGTGTGTCCAACTGGAGTTTCAGAGGCACTTTGTGGTGCCTGGCTGCTCTTCCTAGGCAATGTTAGAAGCAGGGAAAGCAGGGCGACCAGGTCCCACTGACACTAGGAACTTCTGGCTTAGGATGGAGGCCACAGACCTAAGGAGGTCGGGCCACAGGGAGCTGCGGCTATCCAGGTAGATGGGGGTGGGGGTGTGCTCCCGCCTGTAATCCAAGCACTTGGCCCTGGGAGGCAGGAGGATTGTGTGTGAAATGCTGCCTCAGAAAATAAATAAAATAAAATAAATGAGGGCCAGGAAGATAGGTCAGTGGGTAAAACTTGCTGCACAAGTGTCAAGACTTCCATCCAGATCTCTAACACCAGGTAAACGCCAGGCTTCCGACCCCTGCATGCAGCCCCAGCACCGTGGGACAGAGATAGGCAGATCTTCAGGGCTTGCCAGACACCAGTGTAGCCAAACTGAGCTCTATGGTCAGTGAGAGTCCCTGTCTCAAAACATAACAAGGAGATCTAATTGAGGAAGACATCTTGAGATCAACCTCTGGACACACACACACACACATGCACACAGACACACAGACACACACAGACACAGACACACACACACACACACACACACACACACACACACAGACAGACACACACACACACAAGCAAAATGCTCCTTAAAGGAATTGGAATTTGCCAGTACTGTTGATTTTCTGGAGGGAATCTGCATCAGAATTCTCCAGACATAAAAATGAGCATTTCTATAAATAAGTATAACATAAATTCTTAGTTTTGTGCTTTGTCATTCTTTAATCTGAATGAATCTAAAATTTAGGTATCCTTACAAATTTGCTTCTGTGGAGCCCAGGATGTGTTCCACGCTCAAAGCGCACATCAGTGCCCGATAGATGTGTCCTGTTTTGTTTTGTTCTATAAAAAGTTTCCTTCTCTGTCACTCAGGCTGGCCCCAAAGATGAATCCTCCTGCCCCGGCCTCCCCGGTGTTAGGTAACAGACTGAGTCTCCGCATGTAGTCCATCCAGCAAATGTTTTCTGAACTAAACTAGCACAGCACTGTTGTAGCCTATCCTGTGTGAAGATGTATTTGCTGTGATTGGTTTAATAAGAAGGGGATTGGCCAATAGCTAGGCAGGATGTACAGGCAGGACTTCCAGGGAGAGAAAGGAAGAGGAAGAGAATCTAGGTAAATGGGAGACACGGAGAAGAAACAGGAAGTGTAAGATGGAAGAGAGGTAATGCCACGAGATAGAATGCCTCGCCTGTGCGGCCAGAGTACCAGCTGGCGGAGGGTGTCGGGGTTGAAACACTTAACAGACCACCACGAAGAGTGGAGGACGCTGCTGCCCTTTATTACAGAGTGATGGGCTTCTATACCCAAGCCAGGGGACGGGCTAAGCACAGGAGGAAATCACGCACCACCACACCTGGGGTCAAGGCACGGGCACTGCACACCGGAACGTTATGAGAACAACTGTGTTTGATCAACCTTGAGAGCACGGGAGTTCTACAGCTGGGTGGGGAGGAAGAGAGCTGTAAGGAACACGTACTTAAATTTCCCAACAATAGAACATAGATTAATATAAATGGATCAATTTAAGTTATAAGAGCTAGGTAGGAACAAGCCTAAGCTTTATGCCAAGCTTTCATAATTAATAGGATGTCTCCATGTCATTGTCTGGGCTGACTGTTGAGACACAATACGTTGCAAAGCATGCCGAATTCATTGCTTTTGCCACTACAGCCGCTTGTACAGATAGCTGTGTGTCAGCATGGGTGACTGGGATTTTATAAATCAAATATAGTAAGCTGTGTGGCAGAGCAGCTCATAGGATACACTGGTAAAACCAAAAGTGTGCGTGTGCGTATGTGTGTGCTTACGTAAGTGTGTGTGTGTGTGTCTGTGTATGTGTCTGCATGCATGTGTTTGTATGTATATGTCTGTTTATGTGTATGTATGCATGTCTGCATGTGTGTATATGTATGTATATGTGTATATATAAGCTATGTGTGTAATTATTCTGTGCATGTATGTATATGTGTGTATGTGTGTGCATGTGTGTGTATGTATGTACATATGATGTTAAGTAAGATGGGCCAATGAGATGGTAGAGCCAGAGGCTACAGTGACATCAAGCAGATACGCTAGCAGGGGTGGGTCCAGCTCCCAGGTGGCGGGAGGGAAAGCCTTATTTGAGACACAGAGACTCATGCCAATCCTTCAAAAATCTCTTTGCAGAAACCCAGAGCTCCAGCAACTCCCACCACAGAGGAGGCTGCCTGTCCCTCCTTCCCTAAACCTCCGGTGGACCCTGCCAAGATCAGAAGAATAAGCGGTGCGAGAGCGCGCTTCTACAGGGCTGCCTCCCAGGGGGCCCTCCTGCCTGACAGGACCCTCGACGCTGCCCATTGTAAGGCGTAAAACATCCTGCACACCCTGACAGGCATACTGCTTGAATTTGCACACAAATGCTATTTTTATATAAGTTTCCCTGCCCCTAAATGGTTCTTACGTAACTCAGGCCTCGTTAATATTGGCCAAATAGTAGCTAAGAAAATCGTTTATAAGCTTCTTTTCAGTTATTTATAAATAATATCTAAATATTGCCACTTAAAAACATTACTCTGTAAGAAAATAATTTTAGAGTGGTTTCAAATGAATGGGTGACATATCAGAAAGAAATCATTTTTAGGGTAGGGTTTGGTTTTTGTTTTGTTTTTGTGGGGTTTTTTTGTTTTTTGTTTTCAGTTTTTTTTTTTTCTTTTTGGTGGGTGTGGAGTTTCAAGACAGGGTTTCCTCTATGTAGCTTTGGAGCCTGTTCTATAACTCACTGAGATTCACAGAGGTCCACCTGCCTCTGCCTCCCTCGCACCGGGTTAAAGGTGTGCACCACCACCACCACCACCACCACCGCCAGGCCTAGGTAGGGTGGAGTTTTTAAAAAGTTGTTAATTTTATTAGAGATTAATGAGAATTGGGCCTCTGAAATGGCCCAGTGGGTACGGGCTCCTCCCACCTAGCCTGACATCTGCTCCCTGCACCCAAGAGGTGGAAAGAGAGAGCTGGCTCTGACCCCCACACCTGAAGACGTGAATGCGGACTAGGGTTCCCACACTGCTGCTTTAATAGTGTTCTGATCCTCGTGAATGCATGAGCTTAAGTTAATGGGACTTTCTGGCCGTGCGCCTAGACCCACAGTGGAAGCTAACGGTGTCACCTTGTAAGAAGTGTAACAGGCAGCTCAACCTCACCCTGGCACACTGCCGGCTCCCCAGTGCAGGGTCAGAAGGGACGGCTGGTGCGGTGAGGGGCAAGGCGTTTGGTGGATAGCGCTAACCCTGAACAAAGCAGCAAAGTGGTACACAAGAGAACTCTGGGGCCCTATGGCACGCATGCACGCAGCCCATGAACTGTGTCCAAAGACCCGGGTTGTTGAGTGTGTCTTCTGCAGCGGAATGGCTGGAGCGCAGGGTCTGCGTAGCCTGGGGTAGAATCAGCAGGGCGCCCGTACCCCAGCCCACATCATCTGTTTCCCCTTTGGGTGACGGTTATAGAGGGGGAGGCAAATGAGGAAGGGTGGGGGCCCGCATCGCGCCATGATGCCATAAGCAAGCACATGGTGTATTTGGCGGCTTGGTGCCCCCTTGTCTCTGTCCCGATTCAGTCGCGTGCGGTCTGTTACTTGCTGAATGGTAACGCAGGGTACCACTCTAGACCAGCCAGTCCTGTCCTCAGGGAATCTCCAGTTAGGAATGGTAGAGGAGCCATGTTAGAACAACAAGCACAGAACAGGGAATGAGTGGCAGGACTGTCTTTAGCTCAGGGGCCTCGCTAAGGGGCCTTGGATAATCTGTGCTCAGTGTCCATGTTGAAAGGACAGGCAGGCAGAAGGGTCCTATCCAGGAATGTGCTCAGGAGCAGAAGCTGGCTAGCCATGGGAAGGCTGGGGATCTGGGGCTGGAGGGCCATGCAGGTCCTGGGAATACAGGCAGTGGCCCTGCCTTGATTCTGCCTGCCAGGAATGGACCAGGACAGCAGTCCTGGCAGCCATGCATGGCTCCTGGTTTTAGTTGCACAGCACATCTCAGCTGTAGCTGCACGAGAGCGTTGCCTAGGTTACTTCAGTCTGAAGTGTAGACATGACCCCAAGGCGATAGCCTTCCCGAGGACTCCTTCCCCATCCTACCTCTTGGATCCAGTGTTGGGCCCATCAGAGCAGACGGGATTGGTAACCGCAAAAGGAAATGCCCTTCGGGTGTGAAGGGACCAGGGAGAGAACTCCCACCCCACCCCACCCCCGTCCTTGTCCTCAGTGCTGTCCCCCTCCCTGAAACGCATCCTGGCCCTGGCTTGGAGGCCACAGTACCCCCTGTCCCTGGCTGGAAGCCAGTGCCTCCCCAGTGCACGGGGTAGGTCTTTATTCCAGACCTTTACCGCTCCGTTTGGCCTCCGCCCACATCTCTGACTTCTGTCTCTACACTCAGGAAACAATGACACTAAGAAGTCACTGTCATTTTAAAAGCACACACCAGTTTAAAAGGTTACTGGGACGGCTCCACCCTGGAATCCCTGTCATCTATGCAGGAGCCGAACTCTCTGTGGTCTAGAAAAGGTTTTTTGTTGCTTCCCAGGGGCCCCCGAGCCAGCTGAGCCTGGAGACCTAGGGTGTGCCTTTCCCTCGGTGTGAAGTCATTTGTAGCTGACACCCCGTGGGTGAGGCTTGGGTGTGATGACTTAGAATCATCGGGTTGAGACTGGGAAAGACGCAGAGTCTTGTGTGGTGATCCTCGTAGGCACGCTTGGCGTTGAGGTAGGCTTGAATCTAGACACGACCAATAGCTGGCTCCCTCACCCTTCCCCACCCCTGCAGTTATCCAAACCCCAGGGCAGGCGCCACTGCGTCCCGGACCCTGTCACATTTTCCATCACCAAGCCCTCCAAAGCTTCCTACGATGGACCTAGTCTGTACCCTCCTTTTCTGCCGCTCCCAAAGCGTCACCACCTCCTGCCTCACCCCTGCCTCGGGGTCTCAACACAAGACCTTGGGAAGAGTCAGCAGAGCCCAGAGAGGCCATGCTGCTAGTGAGTGGAGCATGGAGTGGACAGCGCGCCCCTTCAGTCCCGAGGACCATGAGGAATGCTTGTGTTCTGTGCCCCGTCCGGCATCAAGAGGCTGGGAAGGAAGGGAAATCACTGCCTGTTCAAAATCCACACGGAGTCCCGGAGAATTCCAGAGGGGGTGCTGACAAAGTGCTGAGAGCCTGTCCTCGGGAATAGGCCCAGAGTGCAGGCAGTTCAGGGAGGGAGCCCATTCCTGGCCCTGTGGTGCTTTCTAGAGGGGCAAGAAAGGACTCCAGGCAAGAGAGAGCTGCTGAGTGTCCATGTGGCCCACATTCCCCAACCTGACCTGGCCGTGGACTCTCAGGACCCCAGTTGGGCAAATACTAGTCTGTTCTAGAAGGCAGATACCCTTTTTCGTGAAGGTCTGGACAGTAAATATTTTAGGTCCCGGTGGCCCATCCCTGCCCTGAATATTCCACTCTGCCGTTACAGGGTGAATAAGCCACTGCTGACTTTAATGGCTCCTGATTTTCATTGGTCATAATATGCCATTGTTCACTTGGTTTCCCCCCTCCACACCCAGCCCACCCACCCAAAAATACAAAAGGGCATCTTTATTTTAAAACACGGGGTAGAACCCAAGGGGACGGAGTCCTAATTCCTTTGTAAGCACAGCTTCCGTGGCCTGGCTCCAGCCCGGTAACATCCCGATGCCTGTCCTCCTGCATCCTAGGAGCTCTGGACCTCCAAACCTGCCCACCAGCAGCCTACTTCCCTCTGGTAGGCCACGCCCACCCGTTTCCCAGCCCTCCTTAAACCGCTGAGGATCAAGAGTTCAGGCACAATTGAACCCTAACCGTGCACCCCCAGGGCCACCCCCTCAGGCCCCACACACCCAGCTGGGTCAAGCCTCCAGCGGGACCAACTGGACTATTTTCTGGGCTCAGTGCTAAAGACAAGTTTGGAGAACTCTGTTTAAAAATCAACAGTCTCAAGGTGACGACAGCAGAACATTGCCTGGTCCCCACCTGCCCTGCAGTGCATGCTGGCAGCTGGCAGCAAGGTGGGCTTTGGCTCCCGTTTGCTCTTGCAGATGCTTCTGAGCCGGCATCTCCTTTCTGCCTCCCCCCCCATCATATCCCACCCGACTTCTCACTCAGGTGCGTTTACATCTGCACCTCTGCCTCTCTGTCTGCCCGACTGTGCTGCTTTCGGTCTATAGCCGTGCAACAGGTCTGAGACAGAGCTGTCCCTGTGTCATAACACCGAAGGGAGGTGTCTGCCCCCTCTTGTTTACCCACGGTCTGCAGTGGGATTCCACAGGTGTCCGTGTGTGTGTGTGAGGGAAGGCATTGAGAATCATTCCACAGTGTGTGTGTGTGTGTGTGTGTGTGTGTGTGTGTGTGTGTGTGGGAAGGCATTGAGAATCATTCTGTGCTTAGGAGTTTTGTTTGTTTTCCTGATGTGGGTTTTGTTTGCTTGGTTTTTTTTTTTTAAGTATACATATCATTTTATTTTTATGAATGTTTTGCCCGCATATGTCCCAAGTGTCACCCGAGTCCAGAACAGTGTCCAGCTCCCTGGAACTGGAGTTACAGACAGTTGTGAGCCCCCATGTGGGTGCTGGAAATGAAACCCAGGTCCTCTGGAAGAGCAGCCAGTGCTCCTAACAACCGAGCCACCTCTCCAGCCCTGCCTGTTTTCTGAGATAGGGTCCTGCATTATAGACCTGGCAAACCCCACTCGTGGACCAGGCTGGCCTTGAACTTCCAGCAATCCTCCTGCCTCTGCCTCCTGGGTGCTGAGATTATGCGTACGCCGCCGTGACCGACGGTGCTCGCTTTCCGGTTCTCCGTCTGCAGTGAGAGGGAGGGCCGGGCCAGCTGCTCTTTGTGGGAATAGTGGCACGCTCTGTGCGTCGTTGTGAGGACAGAGGGCCACAGCTCCTTTGTGGGCAGTGCTGTGGCATTCCGCTGGAAGATCAGTGAAGGCTGGGCCTTTTTCACCACAGGCTCACACGCGCAGCACCTGACACGTGGTGTTTTTGCTAAGTACGCTCGGAGAGAGGGAATATCAAAAGTGCTAACTAAATCCAGAGTGAGAGGCTGAAGTGATCTGCAGCCCGAGGCCGTGTGTGCTTTGATCATGGGAGGGACGGCTGCTCAGGGCGCTGTGGTAGATGGACACAGGCCAGCGTAAGGGCTCGTGGGTTCCAGTAGTAAGATCACTAAACCTAAGCTCTGAGTGAGCCAACACCGTGCAAGTCACTGCACTCAGCCCCATCAATTAATTGTTGCCATGTGCCCGATATGGAGGTGGCTGGAGAAGGTGGGAAAATTTAGATGTGAACACCTCTCAGAGCAGACGTCCGGTGGTTGTCCTTGAACCGAGCATGAAGGAGCTGAAGCCAAAGCCGTTACCCGCAAACACAAGAGCCCGGGGCCAGGCAGCCCCGGGGAGGCCTGGAGGCCCCACTGTTGCTCTGCTGTCCTTAGGCCCTCGGCATCACTTTTCAGCTCTTCTCATTTTCTCATTCCATCATTCCAGCCAACCTTTAAGGCTCCTTGCAGCTCCCAAATGTGGTGTTTGAAAGCAGGGCCAGGTGGAGAGGGCCTTCTGCTGTTGTTAGCTTTCCTTGGTTTCTAAATAAGTGCGGGAAAACTCAAAAGTATTTTCCTACAGGAAGCTCACTTCATCCCAACCCTCACCCACCACAGGGAGGTTTCTCCTCCCTTTTCACACAGATGAGGCTAAGGGCAGGTGGATGACTCCTGATGTCTGCTTGCTGATAGGGAAGTTAATCTGTGCCCCAAACTCAGCTCTGTGTGCTCTGTGTTTGCAGGGTGAGCCAGCCCACCTGCCTCTCTCCAGGAAGCCTTCTCAGTGGGTCACAGGATTCCTGCCCTGGGACCCTGAGACCAACCCTCTTCCTGCACCACCCTGGGCACACTCCTGCCCCAGAGTCCCTGCTCCAAACACCGTCACGCTGCCGTGACTGATGGCTGCCAGTGGCTGATGCCTTCCTTGCTCTGTCTGTCTCCCTCCCGGCCCCTGCCCCCTTCCACTTTTCTGCTTTCAGTTTGCCCTATTAAAACCCGATGCGTACCCCGTTATTATATACTACTTACAAAAAGACCCGTGTAAGTCCTATGATTAAGGAAAGCTCTTGTGTCGCTGATGTACCCTTGTGTTTGACACTCCGTTGCTATGTTGACGTCTTTCCCCGTGTAACAGCTGTGACTGCCTTTTGGTTCTTTGACAGGAAATCTCCTGTAACCTAGGCTGGCCTAGAACCTGTTACGTGGTGAAGGCTAACTCTGGACTTTGTAACTTCTTCCTTCTACCTCCCAGTCGGCTGGGATTACAGGTGTCTGCCGTCACCTGTAATTCAGCCATAATTTATTAATTTTTAGTGGAAAAAATACTAACATTGTGTCTAGGAGGAGTTATTGTTATGGGGCTACTAGGAGTACTTAGTGAGGTGGGTAGTTCATAAACTTAAGTGCCTGTGATTTCTCAGGTAGACGTCAAGCCAGTAGAGTTAATATCCTGTTTGTTTTTTCTTTTTTTCTTTTTTTTTTTTTTTTTTTTTTTGTCCACAGACAGGATGGTGCCAAGCCTGAAACTGCAGTAGGGTTTTTATGTTCAGAGAGGTTTTAACCATAAAAACTCCAGACTTGATTACAAGCCATGGGTAACTTCTACATAAGTCCATAGACTGCAAAGCAAACATTGAAAGGTAGAAATTCCTGAGGTAAGAAACATACTGAGAAAACATTTCCTTGCTATTTCAGCAAAGACCGTGGAGGAATCCAAAGAGACTGTTACCGCGGGGAATTCTGCAGCGAAAATAAGTGGGACTTATTTAAGAGCTTCAAATGCCATTGGTCATTTAAAGAGTCACCCACCCCAGCTTGCGTATGACCAAGGCTTCAGAGAAACAGAACAGCAAGACGCGCCCAAGGAGCCATCCCCGCCAGCTCGTCCCAGAAGCGGAGGGTCAGTGTTCTTTGTTGTGCATTTTTGGGTGCGGGTAACTTGTCACTCGCCAGTTCTTTGCCTTACGTAGAAGACCGATTTGCTTCCCGCCTCTTATTTATAAGCCTGGTTTTGGGTTAATGTACGATAGGAGAGGTTTTCTTCTCCTCCTGGTTGAGTGGGGTTGGTTTTCCCTTATTCCCTGCTCACCCCTTGAAACCCTGCTATGCAAAATGGCCAAGCCCTGAGTGCAGGACTGGGAGATAAAGGGGCAGTAGGACGGGTTCAGCTGGGCCCTGCGTGACAGCTGAGCAAGCCTTCCGTTTCTGTAGTGGTTGGGGCTCTTGCTGGGCCTGGGGCCTCCTGCTTTACTGCATTGTTGCAGACTCCACAAGAGTGGACACTTGTGTTATTTATTCTCCAGTAGAAACTTGGTTTAAATATTTACCGTGCTAGCTAGTGCTGGCACAGGACCTCCCTGTGGGATTGCTGTGGGACTGTCTATTCTGTGCATCGTTCTTATCCGGGGCTTCCCAGAGCACTTTCCTGCCACACGGAGGGTTAGTGCTGACAGAAGCATGTGGGGGCCATGTTCA
Organism: Cricetiscus sungorus; assembly: GCA_030556225.1. Taxonomy (NCBI): domain Eukaryota; kingdom Metazoa; phylum Chordata; class Mammalia; order Rodentia; family Cricetidae; genus Cricetiscus; species Cricetiscus sungorus. The sequence continues at coordinate 3,335,149 of JANBXA010000731.1, forward strand.
CCCCTACCATGGTGATTTATTTGCTAAAGGTCACGGAGCAGCAGATAGAACAGAGGACAGGCCATGTCCCTAGTCCTGGCTAGTACTGAAGCTAAGATAAGCAGGGTCACTCAGCTAAAGATCGCTTTTTCCTTTTCTAGAACTTTCCATTGGGTCATCATGGACAAATGCCCAGTTCAAATTTGTTTAACAAGATTAAATTCCAAAGGCCATTTTAGGCCCCGAGTCCTTGTAGCTCTCATTTTAGATTTTGGATCTGAAGTTGGCTCTTCACAGAGACCACTTCACCCCCGCCCCTGCCCCGTCCCCAACCCCGCCCCCAACCCTACCCCACCCCACCCCCACCCCCACTCCCGTCCACACCCCACCTCCGCCCCTACCCCCACCCCGCCCCCACTGGCAGCTGGCAGCTTGTTAGTTTAGCTGCACTGACCTTGTCTGCTGACACAGCCTAAAGAGTGTCACACTGAGAATTTATATTAGGCAACCTAGAAGTCCTTGCGATGTTGCTTTGCATTCAGAACATTTTTCAAATTAAGGGAAAGATGACATATCTCCTTAAGTGGAAGAGGACGACTTCAAATTGGGACTCTGGGAGCTGAGCGCAAGGCATCAAAAGGCGGTGCAAGCAGCTGGTCCCCAGTGGCATGCAGGCTGCGGAGCTGTCACCCCAGCCTGAAAGGCAGGGGGCAGGGCTGTGCCCCACTCCCGGGAGCCTCCGTCCCACCCCATCCGCCCTCACAGTAATTCGGAATGACCAGGTGCAGGCGGACCAGAGAATCCTTCGTTTATTTCCATGAAATGTCGGTGTTGTCAAACAGTTGGACACAGCAGGGTTCATTGTGCCTTCGCCTTTCTGGGACAGCAGGGACATTTTAGTGACATACTTCATCCCACAAACCCATTAGGGGCCGGACAGGTGCTTCCTCCTGCCTGGACAAAATGCCCAGGCGCTGGGAGCATCTCTAGCTGTTTTCCTTTTGTCCCGTGGGATGGCTGTGTGCAGTTTGGAGTTTGTGTCTCGTGTCTCTGCTCTCCATCAGCCTCTGCCTCCTAACAGCACTGGGTGGAATTTTCTGAGGAAACACCAACAGGAAAGTTTATATGGGGGGGGGGAGTTAAAACAAACGAGAAAATGGAAACTCTTAGCAATTCTCTCATTAATTACGTTTGTGAATCAGTCAGGAACATTCAATAATTGTTTCTTGTAAACACTTAGTGACTGTGATTCCGAGAAACGGCCTCCACTAAGCAGTGGAGCGCCCCCATGTTTGCTGGGCGCACCCTCCCTCAGTCAGCTTGTATTCTAATCCTGAGACTGTGAAGTGGACAAATGAAGATTCTTGTCCCGTGAGATGAGCCTGAGCCGGCAGGAGAGGCTAGACAAGGGGTAGAGATGAGTGTGGGCTGGGGTGGGCGAAGCAGGAGTCTAAGCTGAGGGAAGGGACAGGGCACAGGAGGACTCCTTGGCTCTCCCTGATCCTCCAGGCTTCTCTGGCTCAGGAGAGGAAAGGACAGTTTATTCAGAAAACTTGCAGAGCTTTAAGAAGTACTTATGCATTTATATAAAGGGGTTCATCACAGAACCCACAGGTGGGTGGGTGGGTGGGTGGGTGGATTGGATGGGTGGGTGGATGGGTGGGTGGATTGGATGGGTGAGTGGGTGGGTGGGTGAGTGGGGTGGGTGGGTGGATGGGTGAGTGGTTGGGTGGGTGGGTGGATGGGTGGGTGGATGGATGGGAGGAAGGGTGGAGACAGACACACATACTTTTACAAAGTGCCAGCTCTCCTGTGTTCAATCCCTGTGGTGACAGAGTAAAAGCCAGTGGTGTGTGGCCTCTAACCCTCCAGTGACTTTCCAATGGACACGTGGAGATTGTCGTAAGACACACACGGATGACAACCACAGTTCCTCCGTGCTTGGGAGAGGCCTCTCTTTCAGAGTTCCACCATTTGCTACCTTGCTTAGAAAATTTTTCCCCTTAAGTATAAAGTTAAACTCTAGGGCAGCCTGAAGGTCTGAACTATCCACATTTTAAATTAAAGGCACAGAAATCAATGCTGAGGGTTGCTGCACACTTCCTCGGACTTTGAGAAAGTTTCATTAGGCGTGTGTGTCTATTCACTAATGGGGGAGAGAGTGACAAACTGGGGGTGACAAACTATTGCCTGTGAGCAGTGGGGAGGGGAGATGGGATGGGAGGTGTGGAGGACAACAAGGTCCAACAACTTAGAATTTAAAGATGCTGTCTATCATATGAGAGGTCTTGTGTGTGTGTGTGTGTGTGTGTGTGTGTGTGTGTGTGTGTGTGTGTGTGAGTGGTTTGTCTGCACACACCAGGGGAACACACCTCCCTAAGTCTACAAAGTAATGAATCAAGTGCCCAGTGCTTCACCCTCTCTGGATCATATTCACCGTCAGCAAGGAAAGACACACAACATGAGGATAAAAAGTCTCCTAGGACTACCTGGAGAACATAACAAAGGTGGAGGAAGAAAATGCATTCCAGAAGAAAGGCACCCAAGAGTCTCAGATGTCCCTGGCTGTCTCACGGGAAGTGTGGACGGCTTGATCCTTCTCCCTTTAGGAAGTGGGAATAGAGCCCTGTGGGTGGCAAAATTCAAATTGGAGATTACGGGCCCTCAAGATCAAATAAACTGTAGTACTCAACAGGAAAAGAAAAGAAAAGAAAAGAAAAGAAAAGAAAAGAAAAGAAAAGAAAAGAAAAGAAAGATAAATATATGAACAGGGCGAAGAAAGCCTTGGTAGAGACTTAAAAATTAGAGCGAAAGAAGCTGGGAATATGAGATGTGGTAACCAGAGCAGAGGAAAGCACACAAAAGGAAAAAGGATGAGTGGGGAAGGAGAGTGGGGTGGAAGGAGGGACCCTGCGCTCTTGACGAGAACCCCCCGTCTCCTGTAGGTGCTGCCCTGACACGGGCTCTCTTGGGACTGAGAACCAGGCACTCTTTCAAGTCGTCTATGTATCTTCTCAAAGATAGCAGCAGCCCGCCGAAAGTCAGAGCCAATAAACAGAAGAAAGGAAAAATTAAGACGTACCAAAAGACAGCTTGCTGTAGTTAGTAAAGACTTAAATCTCAAGCTCGCTACCCTTGACTTTAGAGAGACCCTTCAGAAAGTAATACCTCTTGGAAAGACTCGTTTATTTTAAGTTCTGTGATTCCTACAGCTTCACCTGTGTTTCCTTTTCTGGCTAGTGGGATCTGGATGTTTTTAAAAATTTCTTTGTGCTTTTGATTATTACCTGACCTTTTCAAAATATAAATGTTTCTTTCTCTCTCCCTCCCTCCCCCTCTCTCTCTCTCTCACACACACACAAATGAAGCCATTATTATTCTTTTAGGAAAGAAGGGTAATGTGGCTGAGATTATTTCCGTGTAGGGAAGACAGGCGGAATGGTTCTGTAGCACAGTGCTCTGCCGCTTCCCATTTGCTAAGTGAGTGGTCCTGGCGTGACACGCCTGGCCTTGAGTGGCCTCCAGGTGTGTTTCCACACTTGCTGCTTCCCTGTGGCCCTGGGTGCACACGGAAACACAGAACCCCAGGCCCTACCCCCACCCCTGAGCTTGAATCAGAAGAGGATAGGACTAGCACCCCCTGATGGTGGCATTCCAGAATTGCAGTCAAAGTGTCAAGGCTGCAAGGTTCTGTGGCAGAGTAGCAAACCAAAGTCCACGGCTTGCTTCTGAGGTGAGGTTGTTTGCGCCCAGCTGGGTTTGTATCTACATTCTGTCTGTGGCTGGGGTCACTGGTCAGAAGTGAAATGACCATCTGTGACTGAGAGTATGTAGTGACACTGTCTAGACATTTGCCGCCTGATTTCAGTCTCGGCTTGCAACCAGTATTTAAAGTGAAATCTCTTTTTCTTAAAACAAATAAAACTTTTATTCAAACTTTGCACATTTGCCTTCTGTTATAACCGTTCTTTAGATTTTCTTTTTCACTTTCTTTAGATGTAACTTTTCCTAAAATGGATTGTTTTTCTTAATTCCAAATTTAATTATTAGCCTGGTGGTGGCAGAACATGCCTTTAATCCCATTGCTCAGGAGGCAGAGGCAGGCGGATCTCTGAGTTTGAGGCCAGCCTGGTCTACAGAGTGAGTTCCAGGACAGCCACAGCTATACAGAGAAGCCCTGTCTCAAAACAAAAAAACAGCAGTGAACTCTAACTAGTTATTATTATTATATTATTTTTTTACAGCTAAGGAGCCAAATCTGTTTGTCTAATGCTTTACTTTTTACAACCCTTAAGCTAAAAATGGTTTAAATATTTAAAAAAACATTGTATTTTAAATAGTTATATATATATATACATACATGTATATATATATATATATATATATATATATATATATATATGTATTATATATAATCCTTGACTTTGTCCCTTGGCCCCAAAATTTCAAAATACATAAAATACTAGCTGGCCCTTTAAAAAAAACATTTGCTGGTCCTTAATTGAAGAACTGTCATCATAATAACTAGAAGAACTGTCTTGAATTATAGCAAAATCTATATTTTTGAAATATTTTAAAGAGCTATTATTTTATTTCCTCGGGGTATTTATGGTCCGGTAGTAGTGGTTGGGGTGATTGATCGTGCTGTCCCCGGATGGATGGGCTGGCTGCCTGCTATGGTTGGATCTAATAGTCAAGTGAAAGGTAAGACCCTTGTCGGGGACAGGGCAGAAGAATTTGCCTCCTTTTGCCTCCTGAACCCTGAGGGCTGAAGAGGAGAGGACCCGGGAAAACCACACCAAAACTGTGTTTTCACTAGGCCTTCAACCTGTAGCCAGGGCAGAGCTAAGAGAATTGCCAAGACGGAGAGCCCAGCCTGGGTCACGCCTTCCTCCAAGCCCGGTGCTGCCAAGTCACCCCCTGGTTGTGTGAGCCAGCAAATGTTCAAGTCCTTGACATTAGGTTTCCATTTGTACATGGGCATCCTAACTAATGAAATAGAGGCAGTTTTCTTCCTCTAAAAAGAATGTCACAGAAGAGCCCAATGACCAGTTTCCAGAATTGTTTTATTTGGGCACATCAAAGAGAAATCACTGTGAAAATCTTAATAGTGCTGTTTAATACCATGGAGCAGGAAGCTGGCCTGGCAGGAAAGTCACCCTGGATGACTGAATCCGGACCCGAATGCATCTGATAGGCAGGAAGTCGCTGCCTGCCCGGTGCTGCAAAGGTCTCAAAGCACGGGGACGTCTGCCTTAGCCGCACATGTAGGAAAAGGAGTTGACTGGTCTAACCGTGGGGTGTGACCGTTGAAAATGCTATTGCGGGGTCGGGCTACGTCATCTAAATTCCTGCTCCTTCTCTGGGCACAGTGTGAGCTCAGACCTAGGGTTCCTTTTCAAGGGACAGAAGCCGGCAGACTGCGAACAGACGGCCAGCAAAGGCGTGGAGATGTACCCTTGAAGGACTCAATAGTGAGCATGAGCTCCGTGTTCCAGAGCGCCCTGTCCTTCCTGCAGCCGCATCGAGGAGCACCTTGGTGGGAGCACCATGACTGTCCACCCTTGTGTACTGACGAGGGAACCTCCTTGCATTAAAAGACTTACCTACGATCGCACAGCTGTCAGAGGGGCGAAAGCCACAGGAGACAGTGTGAAGAGACGGGAGCATTATCTCCAAAGAGTATTTGAAACTTTAAAGGGTTTGGGGCGGGGATACAAGTTCATTTCCTGTGGTTTCCGTCGCTGGTGCCATCACACACACACACACACACACACACACACACACACACACACGCAGTCATCGTCCCTCCTCGGCGTCTCTACAGTTCTTTCGGAATACCCCACTAAGGTGGGTTTTACCTTCTTAGAGAAAGTATCATCTTCTGTACCCGTATCCACCATTTGTTCCTGTAGGTGCCTACAGACTCAGGGGAAAACAAAAATAGTCCTGACTCCTTGCTAAGACCCCTCGGCGTGCCAGCTCATCTCTTAAACAGAGGTATTGCCGTTGTTTTAGGATGGAGAGCCCAGAGCCAAGTAGGTTTCCAAGGTCACGAGGCTGTGAATGTTGACCTAGGATGTGAACTCGGGCTGGGTAGGCATCCCTACACTCAGTGTCCACCTCCACTGGGATGACCATGCATAGTGGCAGTGAGTCCCATGCCTGTCCCTTCCGGGGACTAAGGGGGAACAGTACTGACAAGCCTGTGTACATACTGAACATCCTTCTTGTTCTTTTCTTTTCTAGAAATGAGGCTGCACAAAGGAGGCATCCTGGAGCCAACCTCACCCCTGGCCATGGCACGGAGAGAGTGGACAGGTAGTTGGGGCCGATGCTGTAAGCTGAAAACTGTCTTGATAATTTCCGTGTTTATTCAACACACACACACACACACACACACACACACACACAAATTTTTAATCTTAAAATTTTCAGGTTATGTAGAAGCTGGAGAGATGGCTCTGAGGTTAAGAGCACTGGCTGCTCTTCCAGAGGTCCTGAGTTCAGTTCCCAGTGACCACATGGTGGCTCACAGCCATCTGTAATGAGATCTGACACCCACCTCTGGTTTGTAGGGGTACGTGCAGGCAGAACGCTATCCATAATGAACAAATAAATATTTAAAAACTTCCAGTTTACAGTAAATCCCTTGGCTTTTTTTTTCCATCCCAGTGGGGACATTTTTAGTTTACATGTGTATGTATTATGGCGTGTGTGAGCTTGTGTCACAGCACACATGTGGAAGCCAGAGGACACATCATGGAGTTGGCTCTCTCCTCCCACCTTTGTGTGGGTTCTGGAAATCAAACCCAGGTGGCCCTGCTCATAGGGTCGGAGAGCGCCCTTTCCCCATCTCACCAGCCCTGTTGTTATTTGCATTTACTAATTATAGAAAATAATGGGTTTCCTGGCATTGCCATACCTGTGTCTGGTGTGTTTATTGTCACTTCACCTCCATGACCCTCTCTCGTCCCCATCCCCGTCCCCGTCCCCGTCCCCGTCCCCGTCCCTGTCCCTGTCCCTGTCCCCATCCCTGTCCCACACCTTGTACAAATATTGAAAAGACAGCACCCTCAAGCCAACAGTCATTAGGTCGCAGCCAGACAACACCACGACCAAGTCAAACACCCCCATGACTAGCCATGGCCACTCTTACTCAGAACACAGATTGCATCTCAGTCTCAGGGTTGCCTAAATACAATTTGGCTCTTTTTAAAAACAAACAAACAAACAAACAAAAAACAAAACAAAACATTTAAAATATTTCTATGAATATTTTTAGAGAGCATCAATTGGATTGAGTTTTGAAGTGGGGATGGGGTGTAGTCGGGAAGAACAGTGGGTTAAAATGAGGAGCCCAGCATCCCAGAGCTGACCCTGCTGACCTTGGGCACACTGGGCTGGCTTCGCAGTTTTCCAACTGTTTCTTGTTGTAACAGCGACCTCTTGTGGACCATAACCATTTTTCCTCCCAGCCAACTTTGGGTTGATATTTTTGGTTCTTTCTAGTATTATATTTCATACTGTTAAGCAAGTAGACTTGTGTCCCTGCAGATAAATCTTAGACAGAAAAAGTGTGTTAAAGCAGACCGTTGAAGACCATCTCGTAAACTGTTCTCTGTGGTTTCTCAGAAGCCGACATGAGTGTGCTCCACATGAACAAGATGCAGTTTATAAAAACGGAAAACGCCTTTCTGTTTAATTCATTCCACTTCCTCCTAGGGACCAGGGGAAGTGGCGTGCCAGGGCCTCCTCATGTCCCAGCAGCTCAGACCTGAGCAGACTGGAAACCAGAGCAGGTGAGATGCTTGTGTTCTTGCCCTCAACTCAACATCATTCACCATCTGCATCCCTACCCTCAGCATCCTCACCCTCAGCTTCCTCACCCTCAGCACCCTCACCCTCAGCTTCCTCACCCTCAGCTTCCTCACCCTCAGCTTCCTCACCCTCAGCTTCCTCACCCTCAGCACCCTCACCCTCAGCTTCCTCACCCTCAGCTTCCTCACCCTCAGCTTCCTCACCCTTAGCATCCTCACCCTCAGCATCCTCACCCTCAGCTTCCTCACCCTCACCCTCAGCTTCCTCACCCTCACCCTCAGCTTCCTCACCCTCAGCTTCCCCACCCTCAGCTTCCCCACCCTCAGCTTCCTCACCCTCAGCTTCCTCACCCTCAGCTTCCTCACCCTCAGCTTCCTCACCCTCAGCATCCTCACCCTCAGCTTCCTCACCCTCAGCTTCCTCACCTTCAGCATCCCTCACCTCAGCATCCCTCACTGCATCCTGATGAACAATTCTGTGTTCATCGACTTCGGGAACTAGAAGTAACTTGCTCAGAAACCAACATTTATTTTCTAAGTTTCATTATTCACTTCGGTCTTACAAGCATGCAAATCTGATGCCTGCAATGTGGACAGATGCTCACAGAAATTGTAGAGTAAAAATATCTGGAGGCTGGCCAAACGTGACATCGGTGTAATTCTAAGCTCAAATTCGAAAGCTTTGCTCGTTTAAATGAAGCTATAAAATGTTATCATGAGAGCCTTTTGGGAGCTCTATTCTGCCTGAGAAAATATAGAACATTACAGCCCAAGGCTAAAGATGACACAAAATGTAGCACTGGGAAAACTGAGCCAGTGGGCATTTGTAACGTTGACTGGAGTGAGCACAAGCAACAAATGAAAATTTGTATCTCTGTGCCACATCTGGAAAGACCAAGCTCGGTCACCCCCGTTTTGAAGGCTGGTGACCTCCAAGGGGAAGGATATGGACAGAGTAGGCATAAAGAAGGCGTCCTTGCTGCAGGGTTTCAAGTCTGTAAAATAAAAAGAAAGATACAGATGTGGCACACAATGTTAATGTTGGGCCAGGCTAGTCAGGGCTGCCTAAGTGTTTGCTACATTTTTCATATTTTTTTCCATTCAGTCACACAAAAGTATGTCAGGCTGAATGAATATACATGTATAATCTGAACATTTTGGAAGCAGAAGCAGGAAGATTATGAATTGCAGGTGGGATGGAGCAACACAGTTAAGCCCTTGTCTCAGAGGAAAAAAAAAAATGATAAACAGCATCAAACCAGCACAGGGTGAAAAGCGTTATCTTCAAACTAGCTTCTCATCAGGAAGGCTCTTCGCGGCCGGCCATGGGGAATGGATGTAGAGGTCGAAGACTCTAAGCCCTTCCGACTCCCAAGTCAGCGCTGTTGCCAAGGGCTTTACGTTTGCGTGCTAAAAACGTCAGCCAATCCTAACACGGTGTCAAGCTGTTGTGTCCAAAACTCAAAGCTGCGGTTAACTACTGTAACCACAGAGGCAGCAGAATCTTCAAAAACAGGCAGTTCCTCTGCCTGACCTCCCCAATTTCCTGTCGAATGGTAATCCAAGTTTAGCAAACTGTGACCCTAGGGGAAAGTGCTTTTAAGTTGTTCCCCGAGACTGAGACCGTGTGAGTGTGTGAGTGTGTGTGTGTGTGGTGTATTGTGTGTGACTTGTTGTGAGTGTGTGTATGTGTGTGTGAGTGTCTCTGTGAGTGTGTGTGTGTGAGAGAGAGTGTGTGAGTGTGTGGTGTATGTGTGTGAGTGTGTGAGTGTGAGAGTGTGTGAGTGTGTGAGTGTGTGTGAGAGTGTTTGAGTGTGTGTGTGAGTGTGAGAGTGTGTTAGTGTGTGTGAGTGTGTTAGTGTGTGTGAGTGCGTGAGTGTGTGTGACTGTGTGTGAGTGTGTGAGTGTGTGTGAGGGTGTGAGTGTGTGTGGTTACTGTTTTCTAGAATTAACTGGGAATAGTGTCTAGCACAGAGGTTGTAGGAGCACTGAGGACAGCACAGGGATAAAGAAGTGACAAGGCCACGGCCAGGCACAACCGCAAAAAAGGGAAAAGACAAGAATAAGTCCTTACACCGCAGTCGGGAGGTTTTCAGAAGGGTCTTGAGGCAGCCAAACTTTTGCGACTTGTGACTCCCCTTGGTGGCGTGAGTGTGTGTGCTTTCACTCTTCCTGAGGAGCTAACTGCTGCTGTGTTTCCTTGTAGCTGCACACCCAAGAGCCCGCTGCATAGGTTTGTTTGAGGTTTTGTTGTTGTTGCTGCTTTCTGTCTGTTTGTTTTTGAAAACCACACAGATTTAAATTCTCAGGATTTGATGGTGGGGCAGGTTCATGCTCGTGTGGATGCCGCAGGTCGGTGCTGGGTGTCTTTTCCTGCGGCTCTGCACCTTAGTTTTTGAGGCAGAGTCTCTCAGCGGACCTGGACTCACCGTTTGGCCTCACTGAACTGAGGGTAAACGGTCTCTGCCGCCCTGTGTGGGTTACAGGTGTGTAACACCATGCCTGGCTTCTATTAGCACTGGGATCCGGACTCGGGCCCTCAGGCCTGCGGCAGAGGTGCTTTATCCACCAAGCCATCTCCCCGCCCACTTCCTAGCACATTTGCGTGTTTCATGAGTGTGTCAAGGGCATTTATTACCGTTGGCTTACCTGGCAGCTTGCCACTTGCCTTCTTAAGCGCTGATTTTGCTTATTACTTCGCCTTTAAGTAGGTTAGTCACCTAGGAATGTGAACAGTTGCATTGTTACACTGCTTGAATGTTTGTATTTCCTTTCTCAATCTTATTCATGCTTTTTACAGTTGGGCATACTCAAAAATACAGACAGCCATTCTGAAAACTTAAAACGTTCCAAAGGTTGAGGTGCCTCTCACACACTGTTAGTAGCAGTGGCGGGCCTGGCGGGAGCTGCAGTGTGAGTGTCCGCGTGCTGTGCTGTGCTGTGCTGTGTAGCGGGCACTGCTACAGTAAGACCCTGTGATGAACACCGCTTGCTTCCTTCCTGAACCCGAACCCTGCCACAACCCTGCCGCACACATGGCTCCTAAATACAATTCAGTTTAGATAGCTTAGCCAAAGACTTCCTGGGCACTGAGAGGGAGGTGCTAATTGCAGCCTCCCCGCTTCTCCTGGGAGACCTCAGAGCTGTGTGGGAAAAGTTTCCTATTTGGTGGCTTGAAGAATCATTTCAGACATCGCTGAATTCAAATTAAATTCTAAACACGTGCCATTGCAGGTTACACACACAGCTGTCTGCCGTCTACACAGACAGTCGAGAAGAGTGCAGGGAATTTCTTTTTTTAAGACTTATTTTTAATCACGTGTGCATTATACATCTGCGTACACGTATGTATGTGCATATGGGTGTGTGTACATGCAAGTCCTGGGGTCCAGAAGGAGCCACTGTAAATAAACCAAGAACTGTAACATCTTTCTGATGCCAGGTTAGGGGGGCACGGGATGCAGACGTTAGAGGGTGGCCAAGGAAGGCCACCTCCAGCGCTGGTTGGTGATTTGAGAGACTGCCTATGCAAGGTGAAGTCACGATTTGCCGTTTTCTCTGTGGCTTCTGTTTCATACGTTGCTGCCTTTTAACCTGTTGGTTTGCAGCGGAGCCTAACGATGAGGGTGGCAGAGTTGCACGGCCTTAGGGGGAGAATTTAATAAGCCCCGGGAGGCCGAGGCAGGGGAATCGCAGGGTTCGAGGCTGGCTTGGGCTACATAGTGAGTTCTGTGACAGAGTGAGACCTTGCTTCGGTGGGCGGGGGAGGGAGGGGGGAGAAGAGGAAGAAGGGAAGGTGGCTCCCACGAGGCTCCCCTTGTGCAGAGCGGACGCAGCCAGTGGGGGCATTGCCCCTAGAGTGTGCATCATGGAGGCTCAGTGGTGGCACACGCGTGGTTACTGACATGTTTAGTCAGGGGAAAGAGGTTCCCAGATCCTCAGTGTCGCTGCACGTGTGGCCCTCGGGCGCGGCTTCGCCTCCACTGTGACATTTAGCTTTCATAGCCCTAAAAGCAGACACTCTCCTTGCTGCCGGTGAGTAAACTGCTGCTCGGGAAGGTTCTAAGCTAGACAGACGAGGGTCACCCTGCATGTCAACCATAGAGTTGGGGAGGGGAAACCACGACACTCCCCCACGGGAAGGCACAGCGTGGCCGGCACTTCCCGTTTAGTGTCTGTCCTGTCTTTTCAGCTTTTAGACTGTGTGTGTGTGTGTGTTGTGTGAGTGGGTGTGAGTGTGTGAGTGTGTGCGTGTGTGTGAGTGTGTGTGACTGTGTGAGTGTGTGTGAGTGTGTGTGAGAGTGTGTGAGTGTGTGTGTGTGAGTGTGTGTGAGTGTGTCTGTGTGTGTCTGTGAGTGTGTGTGAGTGCACGCGTGTGTGTGTGAGTGTGTCTGTGTGTGTCTGTGAGTGTGTGTGAGTGTGTGTGCGCGCGTGTGTGAGTGTGTGAGTGTGTGTGAGTGTGTGCGTGTGTGAGTGTGTGTGAGTGTGTGTGAGTGTGTGTGAGTGTGTGTGAGTGTGTCTGTGTGTGTCTGTGAGTGTGTGTGAGTGTGTGTGAGTGTGTGAGTGTGTGTGTGAGTGTGTGTGTGTGCGTGTGTGCGTGTGTGCGTGTGTGCGTGCATGCGTGTGTGTGTGTGTGTGTGTGTGTGTGTGGGGCTGTCTATTACATGTTGCAGAGGGAAAAGGAGGGAAAAGGTTAAGTACAAATCAACTTTCCCACCGGCAGCAGCCCTCTCACGCTATCTATGAAGCTCTTTAGTCCCACTTGTCCATTGTTTCTCTGAATGAGCCCCCCTCCCTCCATCCACCGCACCCCACCCCCGTTTCCTTTGGGGTAGTCGAGTTGGGACTCAGGGCAGAGTGAGGCTTGACTCTGCTCTTACTAATTTCAGCCGTGCGGGCGGGGGAAAGCTGCCGAGTGTGCCCTGCTCCACATCCGTTTTCATGATGCCTTTTCCTCCTCCAGATTCCTTTGCAGCCTCGGGAGCCAGCTCACAGGAGCAGGAGACCGAAACAGAGGTAGACGGGGTCTTTTGGAAAACACGGATTGTACCGATTTTGCATGAATTAGAAAAGGGTAAAACAACAGTTCTTGTTTTAAATAAAAACGTTGCGTTTATCTTTGTGTCCCCATTGCCCTGATATTTTCAGTGCTCTTGGACCATTATTTCCGTGGATATGGTGAAAAACATGCCATGTGTTTACATACCCTAGAAACACGTATGGCAAGTATGATGTAAACCAAATTGCTGGGGAGCAGAATTATACTTGGGATGTCCCTCTGGAGCTGACTTGCAAAACTCCGCAGTAGTGCAGATTTAGTGAAGTGTCTCTGCCGAGGAAATGCTGCTCCAGCCTCTGCAGGGAGGCTCTCCACACTCTAGAAGACCAAGGAAAGCAGACCTCTTGAGCTGAGCGGGTCACACAGCCCGGTCAGCCAGAGAGCCGTACCCGGGGTTTTGTTGATTATCTCTACTCCTGAGGTTCGGCGCCTCCGCCAGGGAGGCCGGTCGCACAGCTCAGGAAGTGGCCTGGGATGTATTACGTCTTGTCTAGAACTCCAAAGCGGCACAACGAGGCATTCCTGGGAGGGAGGGGCATGGGGAGCTGCTGCCCAACTTTTCAGAAGTCCCTGTGGAAGGTGAACTAGAAGTCTCTGGACCCTCGAGGGCCAGAGCCATTCCCACGCTTGGTCCTTGTGCACAGCGGTCCCTGATAGGACGAACTGCGTGACTGCTCCCCGGAGCATGAGCACCATGGCCGGACACTGGAAGGTGCAGGGGAGCAGGGGGGCTGCATCCTCCTCCGCCTCCTGGGTGGCCAGCACGTCCACGCTGTGGCTAGGCTGTGCTCTCCCTGGGCCGGGTCCTCTGGACAGGGCTCTCTGGCCTCAATAGAGGTGCCTGGTGCTGCGTGTGAACTGCATTCGCAGCGGGATGAAGCCACATCACCCCCAGAGCTCTCTGCACTTGGGAGTTCTGGGAGGGTGAATGTAACAGCATTTCCCCACTGCAGTTACCATTTCCCCCGAGCGTGGCCAGTGAAGGAACGCGAGTCGGGTGGGACGCCTTCAGGAAGGAGGCCTAGAGGGCCCAGCCGCTTTCTTCAGGGCGCCCAGCTCTCTGCCCACCAGACACCAACACAGCAGACTTAGGACCCCACTGGGAGTTAGGGTGTGAGATACCAGGGCCGGGTTCCAGCCTGGGTTCCACAACAAGAACCGTGTCAAAAAGAGAACCCTCAAGCAAAACCCAGAAATACCATGTCTTTGTCTCTGGACAAATTTAAAACCAGCAAGTATCCTGAAGTCGGGTTTCCCTGACGCCTTGTAGACCCTTAGATTCGATAAGTGCTTAATGGATTAGTTAAAACAGTTAACAGAACGCTTTTAACAGTCTTGCTTCCTCTTCTGCCACGCTGCCCATTACTCACGCTCTGCCTCGACATTCTCCTCTTTCCCCGCCCCCTGACCACCAGTTTCTGTTTGTTTGTTTGCTTTCTTTCCAGAACTTTTTGAGAACACATTGTTAATATTTTCCGGGCCAGCCTACACTACATAATGAGACTTAAGATGAAACAAAGAATCCCAAGTCTATATTCATAGCTACTTTGGCCTGTGATTTTTCTGTTTGTTAGTGTTAGGAGAAAGAAGCGACACCATACAAATCTTGTCTGCATTTTGCTCATTGTCCCTATGATTTCCTTTCTAGAAAAAGGAAGCCCCTGGGTCACACGTTTCAATCATCTGCCACAGCCCTTTACAACCCTGATACAAGTAAGAAGCAGGGCCGTTATTGTAGAGAGGAGCTCCCGCCGCTCAGGCTTCCTCATGTGGAGACCCAGCTCCGGCCTTTGGGGCAGGAACAGCCACACACTTACACTGCATCTTTCTCAAGCCTCGTGGCAGGAGGCCCTCGTGCCGACCCACCCCTCACTGGAAATGTGACTTTTGATCGATTGGAACAGGTGCTGTCTGCCAGGCCCCGGCTCTGTAGCTGCTGGGTCACCCTTTGTGGTTAAGGAGTGGCGTGTGGGACAGTTACTTGGTGACTACCTTACTGATGCCCACACTTGAAATTCTCAACTAGCCTCAGCCCTAGACCGTCTAACTTCCCATCCTCTGCCTCAGCCTCCAGAGTGCGGTGCTCAGAGTGACACTGAGTGACAGAGAGGGCTTTCTTGGTCAGAAGTTGAAACTTTGATCCTTGAGCCTTCTTTCTTCCCAATTCTTTTGTAAACTACAGCGGTCTTGAGTAGCCCAGGCAGCGGAGAATGGCCCGCAGCCTGGACTCTTGACGAGGCAGCCAGTGAGAGAAGAAAAAGCAACACTACAGTGCTTCACACATAGACTCAGCACACACACATGCACACACGCACACACGCACACACATGCACACACGCACACACACAGACACACATGCACACACGCACACGCACACACATGCACACACACAGACACGAACACACACAGACACACATGCACACAGGCACACACACATGCACGCACATGCACACACACATACAGACACACATACACACGCATACACACTCACACACCACACACACAACGCACACTCACACAGACATACACATGCACACATACACACATATATATACACACATACATACATACACACATGCATGCACACATGCATACATACACGTACACACATACACACGCACACACATACACACATACACAGATACACACACACATACACACACATATATACACACACACATACAAATACATACACACACATGTACACACACATATACACACGCACACACATGTACACACATACACACATACACACACACATACACACACACGTACACACATACACACATACATACACACAGACATGTACACATACATACACACAGACATGTACACACACACCCCTCAGGGTGGTCATTTCCCACCAGCTCACTTTTTTAAGTTCATGACCCAAAGGCTTTGGAGGGCAGTCAGCCATTGAGATTTAAACATTTTTTCTTAGATGTCATTGTTGAAAAGAGCTAAAAATGGCCTGAGTCACTTCCCCCACATCGGCGTCTAGGCGCTCAGGGTGGTATTTATTTACGGTCGGCTCCCCTCTTTTAAGTCTGGTGTTGGGGTCCATCAGAGGTGATGCTTCCCAACAGAACACACTAGTCCTGGAATTCCTTCCTTTACCTGCGTGCCCCTTCCAGCTCTCGCACTCTTTCCCAGTTAACCCACTCTCAAAACTCACTGTCCTCGGATTGCAACTCTAGACCGGAGTGTGCCCGCCTCCCTCTTTCCTGGCTGACATCTTTTTAAAGGTCTCCTACTTGGTGATAACGGTGGCTGCTATGTTATTGCGCCTTTTCCCAGTCATTTTGAAAGGAACTCGTCGTTTCCATCGGCAGGTGTATCAGAAGTGGTAGATTACCTACTCGGTATTGCTCCCTCTGGCACGCGGGTGTGCCGGTCAGGATGGCTCCCCATTCACTCACAGCGTCCGTCTGTACCTAGCACAACACGCCTGTTCATGAGTGAAGAATACATAGCCCTGCAGGACAGTATTTGCTCCTTTAGGGTCATGCAACTTGTTTGCAGAAATGGAGGCAGAAATAAAGTGTCAGGACACGGAACAGAGTTCAGGAGCAGGTGCGGGGCTCATTTCAAGGGGGCCGGGGGCTGTGGAAGCTACGTGACTGGCTGTAAATATGCTAACACGTACACATAGACCTCAGCACACACAGGCGTGCACACGCACACACGCACACGCGTGCACACGCGCACACACGCACACACGCACACGCACACACACGCGTGGAGATGGAGCGGAGCCGCCAAAACCACCAAGTAGATGGGAATGAGAGGAGAAAGGGCAGCGGCATCTGGGAACTTTAGATGTCTGGGGAACACCCAGGGGGCTTCTCCCTGCACTGCTTGTGTCTGACATACCTGAGAACTCAACCTTAATGAGTAAGTGGTGGTCATTCTCTTTGCTCTGGCAGAAGACGACGTCGAAGCCATGTGTGCCGCTTGCACGCAGCTCCACCACGCGCTGGAGGAAGGGTGCGTGCTCGGGAAGAAGTTCAGGGGCAGAAGTGTCCTGCTGAAGACCCTGTATAAGCTCGTGGATGTTGGCTCAGATTCGCTCAGCCTCAAACTCGCGAAGCTTATCCTAGCGGTAAGTCTGTCCTTCTTCTGTTCTAGCGGGCCGCCCTCCCTCCGTGTTCTGTCAGATGATTTGTTGGTACATATTGCAAAAGCATGAAAAATGTGATAGTTTGTTTAGGACCTTGGGGAAATGGAGGCAATAAGGTCACATCCCAGAAGGGGATTAGAAGGAGTTGCCAGAGACTAATGCTGAGCACACAGGGAATATCCCAGCAGGCTGACACCTGGACTGTGTCCAGGGTCCGCTTCAAAAGGAGGAGAGAGAAAAGGAAAATAAAAAATGCACAGCTCAAACATATCCAATCCTGTTCTCAGCCAGACTGAGCAGTTGGGGCAGTGCCTGGCTGCCCCGTGACTTTGCCCGTGGTTCCTGCTGAGAGCCCAGCTCTGTCTCGTGGTTTAAGAACTAAAGGCAGTGGCCAGACGCTCCGTGAGCCAGTGTGAGAGAGGAAGACCAATTGGTGACCCTAGAAAGTTTCTGCAAAGCGTTAGAAGAAAAGGCGGACACCAAAGAAAAGTCTGGGTCCGCCCTGAACAAAACCTGATGGGCAGCTTTGTCGTCACAGCCATAAACAGTCAGAACCAAAGATAAAAGCCCTAGCAGCTCTGGAACACTCTGAGAGTGGCAACAACAGACGGACGAAGCTCTGTTTACCTGTTCCCACAAACGTAAATGCCTCTGTTCAGCCTCCCCGGTACAAAGGGAGCCCGGGGAGGCGGGGAACCCGTGTCCTGACAGTGTAGACACATGTCCATTTCATCTTACTGTGATAAGTAAGTATCAACCTTCATAAGCAGAATATTCTAGCTACACCACACTTTCTACGCCCTTACTTAGCTGACATCATAAAGCATCCATCCTCTTTTTAGAAGTCGGGATGTGTGGGCCTCGGAGCAATGTGCCTTTGAAAGGCAATTTTCCCTGTAGGGCTCTGATGGTGGACTTGTCCCCGGGAGAACTCAGGCTGCCAGCACTCAGGGGCCGACTTTGCCTTTTCATCTGGATTCCAGATGCTGTGTTTCCCGATGACCCCCTCCCCCCAAAAGAAGAGGAGACAAAATGAACCTCACAGCTATTGATGTTTTGCAGTGAAAATATTGCCAAGGTTGTTGGTGGTGCTGTGTAAATCAGATCAGTCGGTGTGTGTGTGTGTGTGTGTGTGTGTGTGTGTGTGTGTGTGTGTGTGTGTGTGACAGTCTAACTGGAATAGGCTTTCTGAACTGGATGTTAAGTGGGTAAAACTTCTAGGCAAGGTTAAGTTTGGATGCAGGGCTATGTGGGTTGGTACCTTCTTTTTATTTTTTAAAAATGTTTTAACTTATATATGAGAGTTTTCCCTGCACGTGTGCATGTACACCATGCATGTGCTTTGTACCCATAGAGGCCAGAAAATGACACCAGATTCCCCGGAACTGTAGTTACAGGTGGTTGTGAGCCGCCATAAGGGTGCTGGGGACTGAAGTGGCTTCTCGGCAGAAGCAGCTCGTGCTCTTAGCCACCGAGCCACCCCTGTTGCCAAGTTGGTGCTGTCTTACCCACTATAGGGCCACCAGGTCATAAGGGACCTTCAAAGCAATGGCATGTGACATCCCAGGGGAGATCCAGTGTAGATGAGGCTTTGGGATAGGGTCCCTATATAGATTCTCAAGACACCATATCACACCATCCACGGGAGGAAAATAAGCACAGGCTAATTGATGGTATACAGAGCCCAATGTTCTGCACTGAATTTCCTCTTACTGCCATTGTTTTCTCTGTGGATACTGCACTTCATCCATTTACCAGTATTTACTTAGAAACATGCAATAAGCATGTGGGTTGTCCCAATTTCTTGAATTCTTTGGCTCAATAGAGATCCTCCAGCTAGCCATTTTATTTTTACCCCTGCTTTTTAAAAACCCCTTTGAAAACATGTCAGTCTGTATTAGGCGTGTTCAGAGAACACACACACATACTCAATGGGAGGGCAACCGGAGTCTGGAAGTGGAAAAATTTGGCGCCCTTTGCAGAGGGGTAAGAATCAAAAGAAACAGCCAATGTGATGTGTTGTTTCTGATTAGATACAGTAGGAGGGCAGAAATGATTTCAAACTTCTTTAATTTGAAAAACAGACAAAACAAAAGCATCGTTTTATGTAAGAAAAAAAAAAAATCTTCCCGACATGGAAACGGGAAGCATCGCCAGGAAGTCATGCTTGCCCTGGGGACACCCGTAACCAAGGCAGCCAGACCCCCGGGATCCCTCACTGGACTCTGAGGGGCACAGGGACCCCGGCAGCCAGCACGTCTGGCCTCCCCCCGTGCTGGGCTCCGCACTCCTCACTGTAGGTGTGGTTTTGATGAAACGCAGACGCCTGGTTAGGTTCCGCTGTCTGATTTTGTTGTAGTTGCCGTTTGCTCCTTTTTATTCCAAACGGAAGGTGGGAAATGGGGTGAGCTGCGCTGGGTTCATCTCTCGGGCGTTTTGCCAGGGGCAGAGCCCAGGCTGCCCACCACCCTAGGAAGGTGAGCTGGGCAGGGAGGTCAGGCTTCCAGCGTCCCGTGCTGCCCGCCAGCACACCCCGCCCTTGGCCACAGGTGAGAAGGGTTTTCCCTTTGCTTCAGTCAGCACATTTGCCGTCGTAATCACTGTCGTAAGTTCCCATTTTCAGATTCTTCCTGAGAGTGGAAGGAATCTAACTCTGTCCTGCGAATGCCCTGGCCGGTTGTTACAGCGCAGGCTCTGATGGGTGTGCTGTGGGGGCACACACACATAGGCACACGTGCGCATGCACACGCATGCACACACAGGCACACACAGGCACACACGCACACGCACGCGCACGCAGTGCACGCGCACACACACGCAGTGCATGCGCACACACGCACATGCACACACACATGCACGCACACGCACGCGCACATGCACATGCACACACGCACACGCACGCACAGGCACACACACGCACACACACGCACACACTCACACGCACACACACGCACACACATGCACACACTCACATGCACGCACGCACACGCACACACATGCACACACACGCACACACACGCACGCACACGCACACACACGCACACACATGCACACACTCACACGCACGCACGCACACGCACACACTACAATAAAAAAGAGTATTGTGTGGGCCCAACAGCAGATGCCTTTCTTCCCAGCACTCGGGGAGCTCGGCCAGGTGAATCTTGGTAAATTTAAGGCTGGGCTGGGCTGCGCAGTGAGATTCTGCCTCAGCCAAACAAAATAAAAAAGGAACAGTAGTATCTTTTGGGTGGTGCTTACTTAACTTGAATAGGTTTGCTCTTCCTCAGTTTAGAGACAATTCCCCGTTACTGACCGTTCTTTAGGTAAATGCACAGCTAGTGTAGGCCTTGGCCCTGCTACTCACTTTATTTCTATAAAAGAAGGTGTGTGCCCTTATTGTCTGGTGTCTAATTGACTTAGACAATGTTGTGCGGTTTGGAGAGTAATTTCAGCTTCAGACAATGGTCACCTCAAAGCACTCCAGAAATAACCTCGTGGATAAGCACCGTCTGGTCTAATCCGCAGTACTGGTTTTGATTCTTTTATGCCCATGACAGAGGGGACGGGCTTCATTTGTGTTTTCTTTCCTTTGCTCCTCAGTGAGTACTTTTCTAGACCAGCTTAACTAATCTGGGACGTTGGTACCCTCCATCCCTTACCGGCAGGCTTTAAATCAGTCACTCTGTTTAATTCCACACTCTAAAAGACAGCCAACCGTTTTACACCAGTGCACAACCCAACCTTGTTATTAAAGCGTTTGTGTTTATAGAAGCGACTGGGATATTAACGCCAATGCATAAGGTTGTCCAGCTTTTGTGGGTTCTTTCCTTGGAACATTTCTTATGTTTAAAACCCTCTTCCTGCACTGAGGTGCCGAGCCTGCCTTCACCTCTGCCCTAGAAATGCAAGCATTTTCTTTCCCTGCAGCTTAAAGTGAGCAGAAAAAACCTTCTGAATGTCTGCAAGCTGGTATTTAAAGTCAGCAGGAGCGAGGAGAATGATGTTCTGATGCATACCGACGACATCCTGGGTGAGTGCGGCTCAGCGCCTCCCCCCAGCCCCCAGCACAGATAGATGTCCCGTCCCAGGAGGAAAGGGATGGGTCGGGAGGGTAGCAAGGCGTTTTAGTTTCAGGGAAAGTGTGGCGGTTGTCTTCCTGTGGTCCTCGTGTTCAGTTTAAAGCAGCATTATAGTCTAAGTGTTACAGACTGGGTCTCGTTTCCCCCCTCCAATGTGTGTAGGGCTGCTGTGTGACTTGAGGAAAAAACTGGAAAAAAAAACTTTTTTTTGGGGGGGCCTGGAGTTACTGTTAGAATAAACACACCTAAAAGTTTTTGACATAATAAAAAATTCCTTTCTCTTGATACAATAGGAATAAGTAGGAAAAAAATGGGAGAGACTGTTGCCACTTACAGAGCCCTGACGTGGACACGGGTTCAATACGCAGCTAAAGACATTTTGCCCACACTCTCAGCCTAGCCAACCGCGTCCACGTCCCAGCATGTCCCTAAATAACTAAGTGGGGAACTCTTGGGTTGTGCTGTTCCTGCAGAAGAGGCAGCTGCCGTCAGCACTGTGGTCCTCTGGGAGTGACAAAGGACAAAACCTCAGCTGAAAGAATGTCTAGCACCACGCCCGTCCCTAGGCTGAGAATCACAAAGGGTCTAATGTCCCCCGAGACAGGCTTACACTTGACTGTCTCCATGCAGCCTTGCTCAGATCATCTGGAATCTGGGTCAGTCAGTGGGCTCTTGTGTTTGTTGTTTGTTTGTTTGTAGAAGACAGGATCTCACTCCGAGCATAGAACAGGCCAGACTCAAATTTGCTGACACCCACCTGCCTCCATTCTCTAACGCTGAGACAGCTTCGGGAGGGAGGCGGCCTTGGGCTGTCCTAGGAAGGGGTGGATGCTATTTCCAAGAGATCCTTTTCAGTAACAGAACCGTTTTAAAGTTCCCGTGTGATCCATGCCCCATTAGAGGAGCAACAAATGCATTCTTCAAGATGTGTTGAAAATGTAATTCTTAGATTGCCTTTGTTACTAGACAATAACTTGACATTTTTGTAACTTAAAAATAAAGACTGGTAAACATTACTGAGAGGAAGGGATGACATTTAATTAAAAGAAGGCTTCCTTATTTGCACAAGAAGGATCTCTCCTTTTGTTCTCATCCCTGTTATGGAGTTTTGTTGTAGACTACCCTGCCTGGGGAGGAGCAGGGAGCATTTGCATGAAGCTTTCCCGTGAATATATTTTTATAGAAATCCGTCTTCTCGGCAGCATCATTATTGGAGGTGCTGAGAGGGGAAGACCTGCGGGGTAACACGGAAGCCTTTTTATACTGCATGGGGGCTCTGAAATTCATGTCCGGGAGCCCGGGATTTCTCTCCGAGATGATCAGCAAAGGTGCAGTGGAAATATTGATGGACCTGATAAAGCAAGTGACTGAGGACAGGAAGAAGCAGGGCGCAAGCCTGCCCAACTTCGGCAACTTGTTAGTCCAGGTACGAGGTTCACTTGAGAAGGTCAGAGGTGAAACCGGGCTAAAGGAGCAGATGGGAGGGTCCAGAGATCAGGCCGCTGGCCTGTCCGTGTGAGCCCTGCTGAGTCTGTGAACTTGGTGGGACCCTCCCCTCCCTATTGCTTGCAGACTACCATTCCCACCGTCCTGCGAAGGAGGCAGGGCTAAAGCCAGGCGTGGTGGCAGTGGTGGTGGTGATGGTGGTGGTGGTGGTAGTGGCAGTGGTGATGGTGGTGATGGTGGTGGTGGTGATGGTGTTGACAGTGTGTGTGGGAGGGGAGATTGAGAGGAGCAGGGGAATTAAGAGTTCAAGGTGCTTCTCAGTTAAGTAATGAGTTTGAGACCAGTGTGGGCTTCTTGAGACCCAGGAAGGGAGGGAGGGAGGGGACCCTGAGCTGGGCCTGATGGCACAGGCCTGCCAAAACCAGCCAATTAGGAAGCTTGAGGCAGGAGAAATGAACGTAATCCAGGCTCCTCAAAATAGAAAGTAAAGAGAAAGCCCAGGAGGGAGGTGAGTGGAGGCGGCTGAGGGGCAGGGCTGCCCAGCATGCTGAAGACCCTAGTTCCCATCCTCCCAGCAGTAAGAGGAAGTAACAAATGGAGGAGGGCGGGGGTGTAGCTCTTTGCACAAGAGCCTTGTGCTGCTGAGAATCTCCAGGGCAGATGCGGGCTGTTTGTGACTGGTAGCCGGGCTCCTTCTGCAGTCTGTGCGGTGGCAAGGGAGTAAGGAGTAAGGGTGGAGTCCTCCCATAGGCTCTGCAGATGCTAGGCAGCCCTGGGGACCGCGGGAATTCGGGTAATAAAACCAGGTATAATTTATCTGACCTGAGCAGGAAGAAAAAATTCCCTCTGTGTTACAGAGTTTTATTACTGCTCTTGTGACAGATTAAATTTCACAGTTAAATTATTTCCTCCAAAACCTCATTAGCTCTCATTTTATTTTGTAGATGAGATTTTTGCCCTTAATAGCATTTATATATCAAATAATAGCATCTTTGATGTGATAACTCATGGGATCTGAAATGTGCTTGTCAATTAACAAGGATGGATTGAACCTTTAGAGAGTTCCAAACCACTAGGAGAGCATGTTAAAAATTAGATTTACACCCTGGCTTCAGGTCCTGAAAATATTTATGGTGGTTATTAATTTTAAATTTTGGTCCTCCATTTTGAAAAAAGTTATAAAAAAATCTCTTTTGGTCATAAACAAGGCAAAATTCCACTGGCATGCTGTATTTTGGCGAGGGTGTTTATGAAACATTCTCTCCTCTTTAAGATTTATTTTATTTATTACATGTACAGTGTTCTGCCTGAATGCAGAAGAGGGCGCCAGATCTCATTACAGATGCTGTGAGCCACTCTGTGGGTGCTGGGAATTGAACTCAGGGCCTCTCAAAGAACGGTCGATGCTTGCAACCTCTGACTCACCTCTCCAGCCCATGAAACATTCCTTTCCATCGACAGAATTTTGGGTCATTTGTGGGGTTTCCCCCACTTTTGGCAAACAGTTATTTATGATTATATAATAACGATCGTTTCTGTTAAAAAGGTATAAAATTCATCTGTGCCAGGTGTGCTGGAACACAGCCGTAATCCTGACACTTGGGAGGCTGAGGCATGGGGATCATAAACCAAAAACCAGCCTGAACCTGTCTCAAACAAAACAAAAACCAACTTGAGATACTTTTATCCTGAGATACACGGACATACCTCCAACATTACAGTGTCTGTTTTATATATGTACACATATATATATATATATATATGAAGACTATAATTACATATAATACAGATTAGAGTTATATACAGTTCTAAATATGTATCTAAATACATATAAATATAAAATAAATATATAAATAGAGATAATAAAATATAAATATACTAAATCTAAATATATGAACATATACAATTCTAAATATATACATATATGTGTGTATGTATATATATATATATATATATATATATATATATATATATATATATATATATATGCATTTTGTTTCTGAGACAGGATCTCTCTACGTAGCCCTAGCTGTCCTAAAACTCACTATGTAGACCAGGCTGGCCTCAGACTCACAGATACCTGCCTGCCTCTGCCTCCCGAGTTCTGGGGTCAAAGGCATGTATTAAAGGTGTGAATTTGTTTTATGTTACCTCTTCTCTTTTGGCTTCTTCCTGCCCATTCAGTCAGCTTATATTACTCACGTTTAGTTCTTTTTAATTTATATATTTATATCTAGTACTCTCTAATGATCTCATGGGCTTTCAAACTGGGACAGGGAACATCTCTTACGTTATCTCTGTAAACGTATTTGGCACTTTTTCATCGCTGAGATAAGCATACACCTTTCTGGTGGTTTGAAAGAGAGTGGAAACGTTTAGGAAGGATTAGGGGGTGTGGCCTTTTGAAGAGGGTGTGTCACTGGGCTGGGCTTTGAGGTCTCTAAGGTCTAAGCGAGACCCAGTCTCTCTGTCTCTCTGTTTCTCTGTCTCTGTCTCTGTCTCTCTGTCTCTGTCTCTCTCTGTCTCTCTCTGTATCTCTCTCTGTCTCTCTGTCTCTGTCTCTGTCTCTCTCTATCTCTGTCTCTGTCTCTCTCTGTCTCTGTCTCTCTGTCTCTGTCTCCCCCCCCCTCTCTCTCTCTGGCCGCTGTGGGTAGATGAGGGTGTAAAGCTCTCAGCTATTTCGACAGTGTCATGCTTGTCTGCTTCCTGCCATGATGATCATGGGCTAAACCTTTGAACTGCAAGTCAGCCCCCAAGTAAAAGCTTTATTTCATAAGAGTTGCCTTGGTCACGGTGTCTCCACGCTTATCTTGAGGTATTTATAACATTTCATCTTGGGTGGGAGGTTTTGAGACACTCTGCATAGTTCAGGCCTGCCCCACGTTGGTGATTTTCTGTCTCCGGCCTCCTGCTGAATACTGGGGCTACAGGCTCCCATTCTCTCAGCGCCCGGCCCCTTTTTAACTCTGGAGTGTCACAGCAGCTCTGCCATCCTTGCCTTGAGGAGACTTTTCCCAGTCTGTTGTACGTATGTGGTGCCATCTTTATTGTTAGAATGAACTCCTTTGATAGAGAGGGACAATTAGTGCTAATGTGAGCAAACATAAGTCAGACGGGGGAGGGGACGCCGCTAGGTGGGTGTGGCTGTCAGGAGCCCAAAGTCAGTCCGCGAGTTTGAAGCCGGAAGACTTCGAGTTCAAGGTCAGCTTGAACTATGTAACAGGCTTTTGTCTCAAACAATAAGCAAGCCCCTACCCCTCCCTCCGAATCAGAAGGCATTGGATCTGTGCTGTGCGGTCTAGCTCAGAGCTTTGCCGCCTCTGCTGTTCTGGGCTTTTGTTCCCTTTTCCTGTGACTCTCCATGGGCTCGCTGGGCCAACCCTTCCATTCATTTTCCTTTAGGGGACGGAGCACAGCACCACACTGCCCACCCCCCCCCACATCACCCCCGACTTAGCGTCTGCCCGGAGTACCCTCCTTTGAACCTGCCCAGGGTCTCAGACTAACAGAGACTCCTTGGGGGACTGTGGTCTGCACCACAGATCCCTATGTAGCTGGGGAAAGTGACGGCCACTTTAGAGCAGGACTCAGCTGCGCACGCCACGTGTGTTTACAGAGCTGGGCACAAACCCCCAAACTGGACAGTCCTTCATATCCAATTAAAGCAAAGAGGTTGGGCTCCGTAGCCGGAGACTGTAAGCCCACCATTTGAGAGGTAGAGCAGGTGACTCATAAATTCAAGGCAAGCCTGAGCTATGTATAACAAGACCCCTCCCAAAACAGAGTTTTTAGTCATAGAAAGAAAGAAGCCAAGTGTTACGAGCAGTTTTCCTGCCATCCTGGCCCCACAGCCTCATCAGTCCCAAAATAACACAGAGAGACTTATAAAGCTGTTGGCCAATGGCTAGAGCTTCTTATCGGCTGGCTCTGCCTTAAATATTAAACCATTTCTATCAATCTAAGTGTTTCCACGTGGTCTAATCTTACCAGAGAGAGGGTCTGGACTCTTCTCTCACACCCTACTTCTTGATTCTCCTCCACTACATCTCCCAGAATCCTCTTTGTCTCCTAGTCCCGCCTATCTTGCTTTCCTATTGGCCAACAGGGCTTTATTCATTAACGAATAAGAGAAGCATATTTGCAGGATGCCATCTCCTGTCACACAAGAAGCTATTTTATATCACATGAATAATAAAGTGTAAGCAACATGGCTTCACCCCGAAATGTGTAAGCACACATGCACAGACCCGTGCTCCGACGTAAGAAGCCGCTCAAAGATTTCCTTCGAGCCCAGGCCTTCATCTCGGCTGCTATCACGACTTCAGCGTCTTACGGTATCACTGCCCCTTAACTGGGGCTTCTGTGTCTGAGACGTCGCCACCATGGCTGTGGTGTACCACGGATACCCTCTCCCACCCCTGCCCTGCTCTTTGGTATGGATGATTAGTGTCCTGCAGGGTTTCTCTGTGCAGCCCTGGCTGTACTAGAACTGACTCTTAAGAGGGGGTGGCTTTGAACTCACAGAGATCCGCCAGCCTCTGCCTCCCTGCGTGCTGGGCTTGAAGGCGAGCTCCACCAAGGCCCAGCTGCAATGCTTTATTTGTTCAGGGAAATGGTGCAGCTGTTCGCCACTTCCGAGCACCTCCTCCCGCAGGGTACCTGGCCACTTACTCCCTGACATGGAGATCAGGCCTGCGGTGTCCAGGCCCACCCTTCTCTGTCCTCTGCCCTTTCTTGCTCTCCTAGGACAGCAGGTCTGAAGATGTGGGGAGACTCACACCCCCGTCATGTAACGCCTTGGCTTCAGAACTAAGGACGGGTGGGCGCATCGCCATAGTCGGGGGGGGGGTGAGTTTTACAGCTAAGACCCCAAATGCATTTGCCTACCCAGTCACAGGCTCTGTGTGTCCCTAGAGTTTCAGAAAATACTATGTTGTGATGGCAGCGTTTACAAGAGGAAGGGAGTCGGGCTCAGGACAGGCCTGGACAGAGCCAGCAGGCAGGAAGGAGGGGTGGAGCCCAGCATGCCCAGAAAGGATGCGCTGAGGGCCAGTCCCATGTCAGGGCCTCAAGTGGGGCATTGCGGGTGGGAGGACGGGGAGCACTCCCTGAAGGGTCCAGGGAGGAGAGGGAGCACCTGCTGCTGGAGTGAAAGGCCGCGGCAGGAGATGCGGTCGGTGGGCCTCAGCAGGCTTGCAAATGCCTTGATGGATTCCACTCCTGTGAGTCTCGTGTGCAGTGATGCCATGTGGCCGGTGTCTTGTGTTTCTGCCAGAGTGCGTTCACCATATGTGAGGCCGTGTGAAACCTCGCATCCGGCCGTATATGTGGCCTCAGTGGGCAAAAGTCCAAAGAATGAGTGTGCTGTCATTAACAGAGGGAGGTTAGAAACAGTGCAGCGTTGGCCATTCAGTCGCGAGGCCCTGTTTGTGGCCCCTGGTGACCCGTGTTGTGCGTGCCTTCACGGAGTCAGTAGGAAGTGGGCCACTTGGCAAGGGGCCGTGGAAACAATACGCAAGGGTATGGGTATCCCCGACAACCGAGAAGTAAAGTAAGGCAGGCGCCCACTGGACTGGAGGGACGATGGGCAGCGGCCAGGACTCCAGCCGCCCGGGACGCTTGTGGGCGTCCCGCACCCATTCCCTCGTCTCAGAACCGAGGACCAAGCGTTCCCTGGCTGCTCCACCCGCGCAGGTACATGGCTCTCACACACCCATGTCGGGTCTCAGAGCTCTCCCTTAGCACCCGA
The DNA here is from genome assembly GCA_030556225.1 of Cricetiscus sungorus. Lineage (NCBI taxonomy): Eukaryota > Metazoa > Chordata > Mammalia > Rodentia > Cricetidae > Cricetiscus > Cricetiscus sungorus. Next base: position 3,363,404 of record JANBXA010000731.1, read on the forward strand.
GGCTGAGCAAGCTGGTGAGCACCCCAGGGACTTCACCCTCAGAAGGGACACTGCCACAGCAGACTCACCCTCTCAACCTCAAAGGAATCTTTCAAAGCCGTCCGGGCATCGGAGTCCCAGAGAGGAGGAAAAAAGAACGTGGCCCACTCTGGAAGGAGACAGTTGCGGTACTGGGGGTGGGGGTGGGGTGGGACTCATGCCTACCACGGACCCCACTGTAGCAGGGAGTGAATGGCAGCGAGGGCGTCCCAGCTGCTGGGCCTACGCTGTGACCTGAGCCAGGGTCCTCAGAGTCTAAGACGACGTGTCCTCCAGTTTGCTAAGGCCTTTTCAGTTCATCGCTGATCAAAAATGCAATTTAAAGTTGATAATTGTATACCAATAGTCCACTTGGAAAAAAAAAATAGGCATATGAAGTTTTAGGGGTTCTGGTTGTTTTGCATTTAAAAAGGCTGTTTGAGCCTTTGTGAATTAATCTTACTGGGTTCCCTAGGGTAGAGGCTTTCATTTCAAGCTAGGGTGCTTGCCTGGCAACTTCAAAGCCCTCAGTTCAGTTCCCAGCTCCAAAGTGTAAGATAAAATAAAACTGGGTCTCCCAACACTGACCGTGCAGCGAGACGTCAAGACTCAACCAGCTCGCCAACGGGAGACGGGCAGCTTTTCAGGGTGTTAGCTGGCTGAGGCAGAGCATGAAGCACATAAGCAGCCATGGCCAAGACGGGATGTTTCTCCATCGATAAACAACAAAAGTTAGACCCCCCCTTGTTCCACTCACCATGTAACAAAACCAGAGACACGGAACCCCCCTCCGCCTCTCTCTCTCCTCCCTCTTCCCTGTTCACAGCCAGCGGCTTCCTGCCTGACCCTGCCCACCTTACCCACTGCAGACAGAGATGGCATAAGAGGTTGTGTATGAGAAGTAACCGTAACTGAGGAGAATCAGCCTTCAGGCAGGGTGGGTGGGCTGGCCTGGGCGTGGCAGATGACCCACCCACAAAGCACAGGCCCGCCCCCGGGGCCATCCTGGCTCAGCCCCATGCTGAGTTTTTATTGGATTTAAACTGTGGGTTTAAGGGTTTCACTTTCTTCGTCCATAGGAAAGGAGCTCAAGAGTTGGAGTGAAGTTCAGAATTAGGTTTGGCCCTCGCCCTGCTTATCACTGTAGCCCCTCCCCCAGCTCCTGCTTCATCTCTGCTTCCCAGAAGACCTTATATGGGAAACTTTGTCCCTTTCCCCTCTGGCTTTTATTCACCCAGTTGGCCTTTCTTTTCTTTTCTTTTCTTTTCTTTTCTTGTCTCTTCTTTTCTTTTCCTTTCTTCTCTTTTCTTTTTTTAGTCAGCGTTTCTCTGTAACAGTCCTAGCTGTCCTGGAACTCACTTTGTAGATTAGGCTGGCCTTGAACTGACTGAGATCCGCCTGCCTCTGCTTCCCAAAAGCTGGGATTAAAGGCGTGCGCCACCACCATCCAGAGACCAAAAAGCTTTAAGAAGTGGATTGTGGGACTGGAGAGATGTCTCAGAAGTTAAGAACACTTGCTGCTCTTACAGAAGACACAGGTTCACTTCCCGACACCCATGTGATGCTCACAAGAGTCTGTGACTCGGTTCCAGGGAATCTAATATCCCTCTGTGCTCTGTGGCCACCAGGAACTTACATAGTGTACACACAGGCATGCACGAAACACTCAAACATAAAAGTCAACAGACCCTGGGAGGGAGGGAGGGAGGGAGGGAGGGAGGGAGGAAGGAAGGAAGGAAGGAAGGAAGGAAGGGCTGGTTACAACAGAGGGACTCGCCATGGGAGAGGGGACGTGTGAAAGCAATGATTGTGTGTGTATGTGTGTGTGTGTGATGTATGCGTAATATAATTATGTATAATAAATAATTATATTTATTTATACATACACACACACACACACACACACACACATATATACATAAGATGGTTGCAGAGGGAGAGGCTTGAGCAAGGGGGTGCTGACACGGGAAAGAGGCACTGGCCAGTCACTATGCCATCCGTGCAGAGACGTGGACCCCGCTGGGCCCTGCAGGTGAACGCAAGGCTACAGGGTAGTTAAGGAGGACATGCTGAGCGGGGAGGCAGGTCAAAGGCAGGAGTTGGGAGGGGACGGGCACGGTGTGTGCCGGAGAGGGGAACGAGGCAGGTGCAGGAGCTGAATTTGGAGCGTGGGCAAGAGAGTGAGGGCCGGTAGGATGCGGATGTTGTCCCGTGGCTTTGGGGGGGGGGGTCAGGGAAGGGGGCGTCCCTCATCGCAGTGAGTGGCTTTGATGAGAGCTGGACAGGGAGCGATGGCGGACGGTGTCTCCTCCGGGGCTATAGAGACTGGCAAGCGATGAAGTTGTGTGTGAGAGAGAGCTGCAGCCAGAACGGGCTCACAGGAGAGGAGCTTTACTTTGTATATGCTCACACGAGCCTTGAACCTGGGCACCAACAGAGCCCATGCCCTCCCCGAAGCTTATGGCCCAGAGCAGACAGGCAGCCAGAGCGTAGTGCAGAGTTCTCATGGGGTCTGGCAGGAGGTGACATCTGAGTGACTGAGGACAGCCAGATCCCGAGGTCCTGGTCAGGCCACTGAGTCTTATCCTGAGAAAAATGGGCACAGTCACCAGGCCTCCGGGTGGCAGGCAGAAGGGGTCTTTGTGGACCTGGGCACCCAAACTGATGGCGTCATATGCTGAGGTGCCACTAGGTAGTTCTCACACAGGGGTCTGAGCCCCGCCAGCGCCACAATCGACAAATAACACGCATCACCCCCCCACACACACTATGTGCACACAGCACAATACAGCGTGTACGGAAATAGGAGTTTAAGTCGTGTGTCATGCAATGTGTTAATTCACGTCCCTCCACTCCTGATTGGGTCTTTTGGGGGTAGGGGGCGGGGTCTCGCTCATTATGTAGCCCGGCCTGGTGTCAGCTCGCAGCTCTCCTGTCTCAGCCTTCGGAGAGCTGGGATTACAGGCGTGAGGGTCATTTACAAAAACAATGCCTCTGGAGCAGAAGAATCGTAACGCTTTAGCTTTCTCGTAAGAGGAGAAAAGGAAATGGGTTTAAATAAGAAGTAATGGTTCCCGGGGAAACTGTGATCCCGTTAGGTCCCAAAGCTCCAGAGGCCGGTGAGGGGGTGTGGTGACTGTGGCTGCGCCCATGGGTTTCCCGCCATGGCAGGCAGACAAAAGAAACCATCCTTGTGGCATGGCTGGCACGCCTGCTCCCGGCTCCATGGACTCTGCCTGCCCTTGGGAAACACAGGAGGCCCTCGGGCACCGGGGGGGAGCAGGTAAACCATCCTTTACACCAGATGTCCTCAACTGGGGGGTGGGGGGGACCCCTCGAAGACCTCCAGAAAACACAGGTATTTATTGTCATCCGTAACAGTAGCAAAAACTTTGGTCATGAAGTAGCAACAAACATAATGTTGTGTTTGGGGGTCAGCACAACTCAGGAACTGTATTAAAGGATCTCCGCATTAGGAAGGCGAGAGTCACTTTCAGACTAAGGAGGCAGCAGTGCCCAAGTGCCTGGCTATTTCTACATACTCGATTATATTTTAATCAAACTATATTTCACTTCCTCGATACAACATAAATCAAGGGCACCTACCATGTCTTTACATCCTTTGTTGCTTCTTTGGTTTGGTGTTTGTTGTGCTTTGTTTTTTTTTTCTTTTGAGGCACGGGATCTTAGCCCAGGCAGGCCTCAGACTCTGCAGTCCAGGCTGGCCTCGAGCCGCTGATCCTCCTGTCTCCACCCCACCCCCAACCCCGACATTCCAGATGTACGACAGGTTTCAGTTGATCGTTTCTGAAAAGGTGTATGGTGCCAACAACAATGCCTTACGTCTGCGCAGAGGTTTGCCGTGCACACAAACCATTCCTGCACTGTTACAGTCCATACATGCCACCACCCGGAAAGGGACCAGGGCTTTGCCCGCTTTGCCTCCTGCAGAGGAGGGTATGAGGGACTGAGGGTGAGTGACCGTCCTAATCAAAGTGCAGACGGCCAGACTCGGCTCTCAGCCCAGGCTCCCTCCTCTGCACCTCCTGGAGAAGCTCTTCCGTAAAGGACAGAGCCACCCTGTGCACTGGACACCAGCAATGCCACCCACACATCCCATTACCCCGTCTCATCTCACAATGATGCGGACAGCCAGTCAGTACCAGCCTTCCCCGAGGTGGAGGTCCTGGGGGACAACGAGGAAGCAGGCCAGGCTGGAGTAGGGGGGCTGAGCGACTTGCCATGAATCCCACGGGGAAAGATCACACTGAAAATTGAAATCACCAGACAAGACAATCCCCATTACACATTTGCTCTCTTCTTGACCCTCAGACGAAAGCCGAACCAAAAAGCGTCCTTGAAGCAGACTTTTAACGAAATGCGCTAAATTTGTAAGAACTCGGTATTCGCCTCTGAATAAAATGAGTGTAAAACTCTTGCATAACTAGTGGCTTCGCCACTTTTCAGGGTTACGTACGTAGAAGGGTTTTCAGTGGAAGCTGGAGCTGGGTGTAGGGACACACACCCGTAATCCCAGGCAGGAGGGTCGGAAGTTAAGGTCAGCCACAGCTACAGAGCAAGTGAGAGGTCAGCCTGGGCTACACGGGATCCTGCCTGAAAACAGCAGGGACAGCAACAGGGACAACAGCAGGGCTGGTGAGATGGCTCAGTGGGTAAAGGCGCAGGCCAGCAAGTCCGTGAATCTGACCCTGCACCTCACAGGGCAGAAACAGAGCCGACTCCCACAGCTGCTCTGGGACTTCTCCATGGGCTGGTCATGTGTGTACCGTTCCCCAGAGGATGTGCACACACGCAAGCATGAACACACACACACACCACACACACATACACACACTAAACACACACACACTAAACACACACATACACACACACTAAACACACACACATACACACACACACACACATACACACACACATACACACATACACACACTAAACACACACACACTAAACACACACATACACACACACTAAACACACACACATACACACACACACACTAAACACACACATACACACACACTAAACACACACATACACACAGACACACTAAACACATATTAAATAAATAAATGTAATAAGTTTTTAAAAAAGGATTTGGAGTGGGAAGGTTCTAATAGGCATTGTTCTCCTGTCCGTGACAGTCAGTCAAAGACAAAACGGTGTTGTTTAACTCTGGGGTTTTGGTAAAATATTTACTTAAAAACATTAATATTCCATCTACATGTAGCCCGGACTGGCCTTAAACTTGTAACGGTTGTGTCTCAACTCCCTTGTGCTGAGATTATAGCCATGCCACCACACCTGATATCTTCTATGTTCTCAGATGAACTGACTACATACATACACACACACTTACACACACACATACACACACACACACTCCCTAACACACACACTCTCACACACACTCACACACTCTCACACACACTCACACACTCACACACACTCACACACACTCTCACACTCACACACACTCACTCACACTCACACACTCACACACACACTCACACACACTCTCACACACACACACACTCACACACACACACACACTACCCAGAGGGTACCAGGAGGTGTGGGTTTGTTTCCTAGTGGCCTTACCCTGCTTTTACGCTTTAAGAAAATGACACAAGCGCACGTTCTCCTAGACAACTGCTACTCTGAGGAACTTGGCCGACTCGCCGCTGACGAGAAGCAAGCTCCTGCACGTGGGGGCCCTCCCCCTGCTCTGCACAGTGATGGGACAGTACATGGACGACAAGGACGTCTGTACCAATGTTGCCAGAATATTTAGGTACGTAGACTAAGACCGTGAAGACACCTCATTAAAAATGCTGTCCTTGTTAGTTTTTGTGACCCCAGTGTAAAGTCAGGTCACCAAGGCCACTGAGGAGTGGCCTCCGTCAGACCGGCCTGTGGGGTGTCGTGATTAATGTGGGGTGACTTGGCCGCCTGTGGGAAGCACAGCGGGACTATATGAAAGGCAGACTGACAAGCTATGGGAGGCACTCACTAAACTGTGCCCCGTGGTCTCGGCCTCAGTTCCTGCCTCCGCGGTCCTGCTTGAGTTCCCTCAGCGAGGGACCGTGATGGATGAGCCACACAGGTCCCTTTCCTACCCCAAGTTGGTCTTATTCAGTGCGGGACTTTTTTCCGCTTTTGAGCTCGTCTACAGACAACTCTGTGAATATAATTTAAAATACTCAATCCACGCTGATTTCTTTTGAGAGCAGAATGCAACTCACAGCTTGTTGTCTGTCACTTAGCACCTGGAAAGGCTGTGCGCAAAGCCTAAGGTGTGTAATTACTTTGCTTGAATGTCTGCTTCGCCCCTTGGAGAGAACGAAAGAACGGTGGACCACAGAACATACCACAACTTTCGATGTACCGGAAATAGCACTCACGTGCTTTATCTCAAAAAGGAGATCGCTGATTCAAGTCTGATCTAGTTTAATTTGTAATCCTTAGTTTTGAACGGTCTCTGATGGGGGTTAAAGGTAGATTGCTGGAGTCTGCTGTTCATTGGAAGATATTAATGCTGTAGAAAGACAGACAGACAGCATGGTGGGGGTAGTTGGATTTTTTTACTCTTTGGGGACCCACCACTCAGCACCCAAGTAAATATACGGAGACTTGCCCTTACTTAATGCCTGGCCTTAGCTTGGCTTGTTTCTAGCCAGCTTTTCTAACTGAAATTACCCCAGTCCTCTCTAACTACGCTTTACCGCTGGGCTTCCTACCTTCCTTTTTTCCATGTGATTTTCTCTCCTGCTCATACCACTGCTGGCTGGGAGGCTGGGTTTCTAGTGCCTGTCATCTTCCCCTCCATCTTGTCTTGTCCCTCCTATATATTCTCTGTCCACCAGGCCCAACTAGTTCTCACTATTGGCCACTCAGCTCTTTATTAGACCAATCATCTGTTTTAGACAGGCAGAGTAACACAACTTCACAGAATTAACCAAACGCAACATAAAAGAATGCAGCACACCTTTGTGTCTCTAAACAAATGTCCTACAACATAAACAAATGTAGCGCATCTTAAACTAATATTCCGCAACAGGTGAGGCCTCTGAAGAGAGGGCTAAGAACCGGCACGGCAGAGGTCTTGTTACACCAGTCAGGTGCTCTGGTTCTGGGGCAGGAGTGGGGAAGGATGTGGGGAGCAGGGTAAGTGTGCAGTACTCCCTCTGGAGGTAAACTCACTTCTGAAACCTAGAAGCCCGTAAGGTAGAGATGCTGGCAGACGGTGCTCGGTGGTGCTCGGTGGTGCTCGGTGGTGCTCGGTGGTGCTCGGTGGTGCTCGGTGGTGCTCGGTGGTGCTCGGTGGTGCTCGGTGGTGCTCGGTGGTGCTCGGTGGTGCTCGGTGGAACTGTCGGTGTCGGCCAGAGGGCAAAGCTGTTGTTGCTGTATGCCTGCAGGCCAGAAGAAGGTACCAGCTCTCATTACAGATGGCTGCGAGCCACCATGTGGTTGCTGGGAATTGAACTCAGGTCCTCGGGAAGAGCAGCCAGTGCTCTTAACCTCTGAGCCATCTCCCCAGCCCCTGGGTAGCTCGATTCTAACAGGGCATCCTCAGAATTTTGTGTCAGTTGTGTGGACCTGGGCTCACCCACGCACTAATCACCTTTGCACATTCCCCCACCCACATCTGATAATCATTAGAATCTGGGTTGTTTGAAAGCAGCTAGACGTTGATCCGTTTCAGGAATGACTTTAAACTATGTGTTTATGTTTTTCCTTCCGTGTGCTTGGCCAGCAGCCTCACCAGAAAGTTCCCCATTCCCGTCTGTCTGTCGCTCTGATCTGGGTCTTCCTTTATAGTCCAGTTGTATTGCCTTAGCCTCCTAAGAGCTAAGATCATAGGCAGGTGCCACCTCGCCTGGCTTTTTAAAAAATGATCCTTAAGATAATTCAATGAATATCTCCATAAAGATTTCACACCCTTTCAAGATTTATTCCCAGGCCCTTATGGAAAAGTTACTTCCTCACAGGCTGCCCTGATGATTGTAAATATAACCAGTATTTACCTATTAATTTTATAGTCAGGTGTCTGGTTTATATTATCTAAGCTAATTGCCTGCAAATGAGAATGATTATTTTGTTTTTGTCAAAATATTGCAACTTTTTCCTCCACCTCTTTTAAATTTTAATTAATTAATTAATATGTTGAGATAGTTTCTCCTCATAGTTCAGGCTGTCCTTGAACTCTGGGCAATACTGCCCCAGCCTCCCAAGTGTTGGGATTGTAAGCCTGAGCCACCCTCACTAGCTCCCAACGTTTCTTTACCACATTGCTTAGGATTCTAATACAAACCTGGCGGGAGCTGGCTGCCTCCTTCCTGCCTTTGGAGAATTGTATCAGGATCTCAGCAGCTGAGAATAGTTGTTGTAGGCCCCCCCTCACCTCACGTTGTAGACAAAATCCCAATACATAGACCAGGCTGGCCTCGAACTCACAAGTATCTAGGTCCCTGTGCCTCCAGAGTGCTGGGGTTAAAGATGTGCGATGTTATGCCTGGCTTCTTAGATACCATTTGAAAGACACAATAAAAAATTCTCTGGCATTAAACCTAGTTGTATACTAGTTCATATACTTGCTCAGGGTCCATTGATGATATGCACTAATTTTTCAATCCATTAATGTAGTAAATTACATTAGTGTGTGTGTGTGTGTGTGTGTGTGTGTGTGTGTGTGTGTGTGCATGCGTGCGTGCGTGCGTGCATGCAGAGTCAGACGATAATCTCAAGGGTTAGCTCTGGTGCTGATTCTCATCTTCTACCTTGTGTGAGACAGGCTCTCTCTTGCTTACTTCTCTACTGTATGATGTCAGATGACCTGCAGCTCTGTGACCTACGGACTGTTTGATGTCAGCTACAGTTCCAGTCAGGCATTTTTTGACTGCAGAATTCACACTTTTTGTTTGTTTGTTTGTTTTGTTTTTTTCCTGTCGAGACAGGATTTCTCTGTGTGTCCCTGACTGTCCTAGAACTTGCTCTATAGGCCAGGCTGGCCTTGAACTCAGAGACCTGCCTGCCTCTGCCTCCTAAGTGCTGGAATTAAAGGCGTGCACCACCACCACCTGGCTAGAATTCTCACTTTTCACTCCCATATTATGTGGCCTCTTTGTTATTAAAATTGCTTTTCATGTTTGATTTTTTTTTTTAATTTCTTTAATCGGTCTTGAGAAAGGTTTGATAGTCATTAGTTATTTTATTATTTTAAATATTTGTCTTATTTATACTGTGAATGCCTGCATGTATGTATGTGCACCACGTGGGTGTCTGGTGCCCCGGAAGTCAGGAGAAGCTGTTTCCTGTACAGGAGCTGGAGTTATAGGCTCAGCCACCATGTAGGTGCTGGGAACAGAGCCTGGGTCTCTTGGAGAACAGCAGGGCCATAACTGCTGAGCCATCTCTCCAGCCCCCAGTCATTAGTCTTTGCAAAATAATAATAATAATAATAATAATAATAATAATAATAATAAAATTAATAAATTAACCCTTTCCTCCCCCAGTCGCTCTTGGTCACGGTGTTTATCACGGCCGTAGGAAGCCAAGTAGGACGCTGTGCTGCCATCTCCGGGGTCCTGCCCCTTCTGGTAACCAGCCCCAGGGGCTCACGCTCGCTAGGCAAGTGCTTACCGCTGAGTGAAGTCCTCAGTCCCACTAAGGAAGGGGACTTAAAAAGTTCCCTCTGTCCTCCTAGAGTCTAGAGCAGGCAGCAAGCCTCTACGTGTTTCCTCTGTAAACTAAACTTTATCTTTGTAATCTTACTGTAATCTTTGGACAATGAGTCAGCCCGTTTCTCTGGACTGAATGAGGTGTTTCTGGGCCTCCCTCCATGAGTTTTCATGGTCTGCGTTGAGAGTTTTACTATGTGCACGTAAATGCAGGAGAAAAACAAAGTTAATTCTTATTTTCCCATTTCCCACAGCAAGCTGACCTCTTACCGTGACTGCTGTTTGGCCCTGGCCAGCTATTCCAGATGTTACGGCTTGTTTCTGAGTCTCCTGAACAAACACCAGAAGGAACAGGTCAGTCACGCATGGCTTTCTCCATGTCTGTGCCGTGTAGAAGCCCAGGTTGGGTGAGTTCGCGTGTTTAACATATCAGTTCCTTCGAGAAGCTTCTGTTGGTGGAGACAGTGAATGCCTGCAAGAATCACACAGAAGGTAATCTACTGCAGAAACTGTCCCCATGATGTGCGGTTGCTACTGGGCTTCCTGACTCAGGGTTTGGACAGCAGGAATTCCATTTATCTTGGGAATTTACAGACTGCCTGCATGAGTTGTCTTGAGGTGGGCATGAAGTGCACTGGCTATTTCTGTAGAAGCCCCCACTGAACTTCAGCCCAGGCTAATGGAGTCAGATGGGCAGAGTGAGGCCCGTCCATCAGCATTTTTACAGGAACCGTGGGGATTTAACACGCAGGCAAAGCCTGGGACCCTCCTCATGGCAGGCACCTTGAAGATCTTTTAGCCTTTAAATTTACTAATTCTTTGATCCTATTGTATTTTACAATGTGGAATTTCAAGATAAAGTGTTTAGTCTTATGTATGTATGTATGTGTGTGTATGTATGTATGTATGTATGTATGTATGTATGTATGTATGTTTGTGTGTATGTATGTGTATATATATGTGTGTGTATGTGTGTCTGTTTGTGTATATGTATGTATGTGTGTGTATATGTGTGTATGTGTGTCTGAGTGTGTGTATGTATGTGTGTATGTATGTGTGTCTGTTTGTGTGTATGTATGTGTGTGTATGTGTATATATATATATGTGTATGTGTGTCTGAGTGTATGTGTGTATGTATGTGTGTGTATGTGTATATATATATATATGTGTATGTGTGTCTGAGTGTATGTGTGTATGTATGTGTGTGTATGTGTATATATATATATATGTGTGTGTGTGTGTGTGTGTCTGAGTGTATGTGTGTATGTATGTATGTGTGTATGTGTATGTTTGTGTGTATGTATGAATGTGTGTATGTTTGTGTGTATTTATGTATGTGTATATATATGTGTATGTGTGTCTGAGTGTATGTGTGTATGTATGTATGTGTGTATATGTGTGTATGTGTGTCTAAGTATATGTGTGTATGTGTGTGTATGTGTATATATATAATGTATGTCTGAGTGTATGTGTGTGTATGTATGTGTGTATGTGTGTATGTGTGTGTATGTATGTGTGTATGTGTATGTTTGTGTGTATGTATGTATTTGTGTATATGTGTGTATGTGTGTCTGAGTGTATGACTGTGCACCACGCACATGCAGGGACCCTAGGGAGCCAGAAGAGGCACTGGGGCCCAGGAACTGGAGTTACACATTGCTGTGAGATACCTGATATGGATCCTGGGAACTGAACCTGAGTCAGAGCAGCAAGTGCTCTCAACTGCTGAGGCGGCTCGCCCAGGCTCTAGAGCGTTGATGAAAGAGCATAGCTTTAATGTGTAATACGAGTTTTACATTCTAAATTACATTTATGCATTTATTTATCACTCACACACACACACACACGGTGTGTGTGTGTGTGTGTGTGTGTGTGTGTGTGTGTGTGTGTGTGTGGACGTGAGGAAGCACATTGTCGCTGATTCTTTTTCTACCAGATGGGACTCAGGAATTGAGATCAGATCATGTTTTGGCAACGGGTCTTCTTGCTCGCCTTACAGTTGTTTTCAGCTGAGGAGCTTAGCCAAGCATGGCACACATCTGTAATCTCTGTGATCCCAGGAATTGAGAGGTAGCGGGGAATATAAGTAGTTAAGAGGCAACCTGGGCTACATGTAACTGCTCTATAAAACAAGCCTCACAAATGACTTCTCTTTAGTATACTTTTGTTACTTGTAACATCTTGTCTATCTGTTAAATATAGCTTTCTTTTAATCACCCTTGTAAATGACTGAAGACACATTTTTCAAAAATCAGTATGCATTTATTTTGAACATTGGAAGTTTTGGGGGTTTTTGGTTTTTCCAGACAGGGTTTTTATGTTTAACCGTCCTGGCTGTCCTGGAACTTACTTTGTAGACCAGGCTGGCCTCACACTCTCAGAGATCCGCCCGTCTCTGTCTCCCAAGTGCTGGGATTAAAGGCGTGCACCACCACCACCACCACCACCACCACCACCACCCTTCAAATGTGGCAAGTTCTTAAAGTCACTTAAGTCCCAGCAGCTTCAGGCCAGTAGCTGAGTGTCTTGTGTTATGGGAGGTTTTTCCTTCCCGCCGGCTCCATCCCACCAGCCGCCAGTCTGGGCCCACAGCCGCACCAGCCCCAAATAACACTCAGAGACTCTGTATTTGATACAATCCTGTTGGCCAATTACCATTGCTTATGGGCTAGCTTTGTCTTAATTATTAACCCATTTCTACTTATCTAAGCATTTCCACGTGGCTCATCTTCCTTCCTCCCCGGGCTACATCTTGACCCTAACTACTTTCTCTTTCCTCCTCCTGGTCTCCTAGCCCTGCCTATCTAGTTTTCTATTGGCCAACAGGGCTTTATTAATTAGTATGAGAAACATATATTCAGAATAACATCCCCATCCAAAGCTTTGCCTCTGTGTCAGGCCCAGGCCACCTTAAAGCACGCTCCCTATTAGCACCAAATGGAACTGAATTTAATTTTTCTAGCCAAGTACTACTGTCGAAAAATGACTAAATTTGTCAGTTTACATTATTTTATCCATTTATTATTGTGCTGTCAGTGATAGAGAAATTTCTGTCACTGCCTCAATTTAAAGATAAGACCTTGCTGAATTCTTACGTTAAAACCCGAAATACAAATATCTACTTATTTGTGTATGCACACACATTATGGGGGATGTCACACACACATATGAGAGAGCTGGGTAGAAGTCAGTGGGGCAGGACACAGAGGGCAGAGGGCAGAGGCAGAGGCAGACAGAGCCTTGCTGTGTAGCCCAGGCTGGCCCGTCCTCGAGGCCCTCCTGCCTCAGCCCCCCAAGCGCTGGAATGACAGGTGTATGCCACCACGCGCTGCACCTGAGTTTTCTTCTTCTATTTGGGCAGCAAACTCTTCACATGAGTGCTTTGATTTTCTATAAACTGCATCCTTTAGAAGACTTCAGGATATGGGGATTTCTCGTGACAGATGTCTTAAGGTTTCTATTGCTGTGAAGAGACAGCATGGCCATGGCAACTCTTATAAAGAAAACATTTAATTGCATGTGGCATCTTACAGTTTCAGAGGTTCAGGCCATTATGATCCTGACGGGTAGCACGGCCGTGTGCAGGCGGATGTGGTGTTGGAACTGAGAGTGCTACGGTTTTTTTGTTTGTTTGTTTGTTTGTTTGTTTGGTTGGTTGGTTGGTTGGTTCAGGCAGCAGGAAGTCAACTGAGAGCCACACTGAGGGAAGCTTGAGAAAGAGACCCCAAAGCCCGCCCCCAGAGCCACACACTTCCTGCAACAAGGCCACGCCTCCATCCTAACGGTGCCCTGCCTTTGGGGGCCGTTTTCTCTCAGACCACCACATCAGACAATAAGTGAACTCGCTTTAAAACATTCACAACAGGCTGTTCACTCGTCCATCAGAATTTCCTCAATTTAGATTTTATACACTAAACTATCTTTGTAATCTGACTGTAATCTTTGGACAGTGAATTAACCCAAGGATAAAACCTTGTTGCCTTGGATTTCTTTTCTTTTTTTCCCCCTTTGCATTTGGGGGAGGGCGGAAGGACTGTGTTTAAGAGCACTCCCATACCCACACGTGTGCCTGCGGAGGTCAGAGGTCAGGGGTCAGAGCTGGGCATCCTGTCCTCCGGGACTCCCCACCTCCCCTCACAGAACCTGGAGCTCACGGTTGGCTAGGCCGGTTGCCAGCACACACACACACACACACACACACCTGTGCTGGGATTACAGGCCTGTGCCGCCTCCTGCAGCTGTTTATGTTTGTGCTGGGAATCTGCACTGGGGCCTCATTTTTGCACAGCAAGCAGATCGTCCACAGAGCCATCGTCTAAGCCCGAGGAGTTTCTTGTTTTAAGGAAAAAGAAAAGATGGAAAATATAGTTTATTATAGCCTGCAAAGAAGTCTTGTAGGTGCTATACTTAAAAGGGGGTTTTGCACTTCATCTTGGAATTGAATTTTATGGTCTCTGTAATTTTACTCTACCGTGGTTGTTATTTTTACTGTGTGAGAGACTGCAGGAACCTGGCATGCGGCTTAGCTCATGGTGTGCTGGCAGCATTGTTATTTTTACTGCAGAGGTTTTGTCTTGGGTGACCTAGATGGCTGAGCTGGAGAAGATCTCTTCCTGCCTTGCGTTAGGGTTTTCAGGGCTGAGGACACGATGGCTCAGAAGAGAGCGGCTTCCCGCATCAGCACCAGAACTGGGCTTCTCCAGCACGGACGTGGAAGCCAGCGGCATGGTGTCCCCTGCAGTGCCATACCGGGCAGGCAGGGACAGGCGTCCCTAGGGTGAATCTGGTTACCTAGACTTGCCAAATTGGTGAGCACTGAGCTCAAGTGAGGGAACCTGCCTCAGTAATAAGGTGGAGAGTTGTTGAGGAAGATGGTGGATGTCACCAACTGACACTCACATGCATGCACAGACATGTGCACCGAGCCACACGCTTGTGAACATGCACATACACACACTCACCACACACACACACACACACACACATGCACCACACACACATGCACACATACACACACTCACCACACACACACACACATGCACCACACACACACACACATACCACACACATGACTCACACATACCATGCACCACACACACAGAGACACACATGCATACGCGCGAGTGCACGCACAAGGAAACTGAGCAGCAAAGGGAAAACACTATGGTGCCTGTGTAGAGCAAAGAGCTCCAGTGTGACAGTGGCCGCCCAGAAATGGTACCGCCTGTGCTCCCACTAACAGAGCCTTGAGGCCGTCCCTGTGAAGAAGACATCACGGCTGCAGACCGCTTGCTTTCACCTCACCCCTGAGCTGTGCACGGTTTCCCCTTCACTCCCTCTCTAAGCCGAAGACACGACTTCCCAAAGAGTTAAAGTGAGCCCCAAGGTGTGCAGTGCTTCCATGTTTGTGCACTGTGCTGGGGGAGCTCTTCTTACCTCAGGAAAAGTAAGCGTTCAAAGCTCACCAACAAGGGAGCGTGGGCTTGGCAGCAGAGCGCTGAGTCTTTGCATTTGCTGTTGACTATTGATTGAAGCCTGGAATCTGGGAAATTGCGCATTAACTTGTAGATGTCTAAGTGGTAGACAAGATGGCTTCAAAAGTTGTGTGTCCATTACCTTGTAAGCTGCTATCCTGGTGCATTCCAGTTACTTTTCAAAGCAACTTACAAAGGAAAGCATTTCATCTGGACTTACCATTTCAGAGGGTGAGAGTGCATCGTGGCAGACTGAAGGCATGATAACAGGATCAGCTAAAGAGGTCACATCTCAATCCACGAGTAGGAGGCAGAGAGATGCACAAACCTCAAAGCCACCCCTGTTGTAGAATATTATTTTAGCTAGGCAATGACTGTTATATTTGTTTATGCTGTAGAATATCACTAACTGTGTAAAGGTGTGCTACCTTTGTGTATGCTGCCTCTGTTTAATTATGGGAAAAAAAAAATGTGTTACATTTGTTTCACTTTGCCTGCCAAACAAACCCGATTGGTCTAATAAAAAGCCAAGCAGCCAATGGCTAGGCAGATGGGGCTGGCGGGCAGAGAGAATAAGTGGGAGGAGGAATCGAGGCTCTGGGGAGGACTGAGAGGGGAGGTTCGCATGAGAGAGACACTCAGGGCCAGAAGTCAGGCATCCTCCAGCCAGACTCTAGAAGCAATTAAAGGAAGACATACAGAAGGAAAAGGAATAAGCCAGAGGCAAAAGGTAGATAGGGAGAAACCAGTTAATTTAAGTTAAAAGAGCCAGCCAGAAAAGGGCTAAGCTAAGGGTGAGCATTCAAAACGTTACACATGCGCTCCACCACACCCAACTGAGAAACTTTAACTTTTAAACACAGAGAGAGGGCTTAGAGGTTAAGAAAGTTTGTTCTTGATGAAAACCCAGGCTCACAACCATCTGTAACTCCAGTTCCCAGGGATCCCATGCCTCTTCTGACCTCCTCAGGCACCAAGTACATATTTGGTGAGATATCTAATACATATAATACATATAAATAAAATATGAAAATGAAATTTATTTTTTCAAGTATCCCTTATTGCATCTTTTACTTGAGTATTGCAGTGTCACAGTTTAGAGCTTTTTTTCTTCTAGTAAGAAAAATAGGTAATTTATATTTTCCTCAAAGCCAAAATATTTTAGAAGAGCAGGGAGAGTGGTCAGGCTGCAGGGAGGTAACTATATGCCTCAAATACTTCCTCCATCCATTGCCAAGTGCCCGTAAGTCTCGTGTGTGTGTGTGTGTGTGTGTGTGTGTGTGTGTGTGTGTGTGTGATATGTGTGTATGAGTGTGTGTGTGTGTGTGATATGTGTGTATGAGTGTGTGTGTGTGTGTGTGTGTGTGTGTGTGTGTGTGAGAGAGAGAGAGAGAGAGAGAGAGAGAGAGAGAGAGAGGGAAAGAGAGAGAGAGATGCTCACACAAGAGTCTGTGAGATGCTTTGGAACCTGTGAAATGTAATAAAATGTTTTTTCCTATTACTCAATTATCTCCCTCAATATTTAATATTTACTGTTCTCTTCCTAGTTTGGAGGAAGACATACTAAGAACTCCCCTCCCCTTGCTTCTTTTCATGCTGGTAGGCTGCCATAAAAACAGCAAAACAGAGAGGATAGGTTTAAAATTACTTCAGCTCTGCACAGGCCCAAGAGAGCAGCCTAAACCAAGTCCCCAGCCCATCCCAATATGTAAAGCCAGTTTCTATAGAGAGCCTGTGCTTCAAAGTGGAACTCAGCCCCGTGGCAGCTTAAGCAAACCTACTACTGCCTGATTATTTGTGTTGGATGAACTGTTTCTGCAAGATTAACTTGGGTTGTAGAAATATATTTGAAAGCTTTGTGGTCTCTTAGTGTACAGAGCTTGTGCAGCAAGCCTTTAGCAATCAGGAATCTTCTACACCTTTATTCTGAGAGGCTGTGTTTATCTCTAAGTTAGGTGTCCCCCACCCCGGAGATATTTCCAAGGGATTTACTTAATGAACCTTCAGAGGGTTCTAGAAACCCACATTCCATATTTCAACTCTGCCGGCACCATCCTGTCAAGCCTCATCTTGTCTATCTCAGAAAGTAGGAGCCACTAGATCCACCTAATTAGCATTTGTACAGGAGACCCTTATTTCTTTCCAGGTGATGCTTGGCTCTGATGAAAGCTGTGGCTTAATACAGAATGAGTTCCAGGACAGCCAGGATCACACACAGAAGCCCTGTCTTGAAAAACAAAAACCAAAACCAAAGCCAGAACAAAGGAAAAACAAAAGCCCCATGGTTTAGGAAACCAATTTTGACCTTGGTTGTGACAGAACACCTACATAACAAATTTAAATGAAAAGTCAGCTAACTGAAGGAGGGATTTCCTTCTCAACAGATACCAAAATACAATATGGTTCGGAAGATGAAATCGTATATATCATTGTAGTCATTAAGTGTACCGAGTTGAAAACTGCCAACAAGAAGAAGTACAAATGAATTTAGTTGCTAAACCCCGTGTTTCCACGAGCATCACAAAGCCCAGCCTGTGAGCCGGGTCTTCTGACGACTGCGGCCAGTACAGCCATAAGAGGCTGAGGCAGGAGGATACCAAGTTCAGGGCCTGCCTGGATCACAGAGTGCGTTCAACTTAGTGAGACCCCATCTCAATGAGATGTGTGGAAGAGGGCTGCGGACGGATAGGTAGAGCTCTCGCCCCGTGAGGGAAAGACCCCAAGTTTCCGTCCCCAGCACCACAAATAAACTGTAGTAAAACCTGTGGGGGGATCTTGTGTTCCACGTCAACGGCTTATTTTTACCCAGTATTTCGGTCTTGTGATGATCACGTGCTTTTGTAAACGTTGCATTTTAGCTGGAATCGGTTACATTGTAAAACTCGAAAGCTTCCTGAGCTCGTTGCCAGTAAGTTGGAAAAAAAATCATGACCCGTAAGCACCATGTCTTAGCTAGGGTGTCTGTTGCTGTGATGAAACACCAGAGCCAAAGGCAATTTGCCAAGGAAAGGGTTTATTTCGCTCAAAGTTCCATCAGCAGCCGTGAGGCAGCAGCTGATGCAGAGGCCATGGAGGGTGCTGCTTTCTGGGCTCTTATAGAACCCAGGTGATCAGTCCAGGGCGGCCCCAGCCACAATGGGCCGGGCCCTCCCCCATCAGTCACTAATGAAGACAATGCCTTACAGCTGAGCTTACAGAGGTAGGCTCTCAATCGAGGCTCCCTCCTCCCCTTAACGCTAGCTTGTGTCATTGACGATGCCTCGCCCAGAGGACCTGGGTTTGATCCCAGCACTGACATGGTAGCTCACAACTGTCTGTAACACCAGGTCCAGAGGATTTGATGCCCTCTTCCGGCGCCAGGCACACTTGCCTGCAGTCAAAGCAACCATACACACCAAGTGAAAGTAACTCAAACATCAGCGTTGAATAAGACGAAGGAAGGGCCCGTCGATCTGGGTCTGGGGGAGTAGCTCAGTGGAGAGGCTCTCTCCAGTGTTTGAAAGGTCCTGGGTTCAAACTGTCCTAAAAACAGCAGTGAAAGCCGGAGAAAAGAGCAGAGCGCCATGGTCCCTTTCTCCTGGTCCGTTCCTTATCTACATCCCTGCATCGACTGTAACAGGACTGTATTCTCTGTGGCACACACAGTCTCTCTGTGCAGAGAGCCGAATGCCCCGAGTGCCCACTTGGTCCCTAAGCAGCATGGAGGGTGTGCACTCTTCACCTCTGGATAGGACGAGCTCATTGCCAAGAGCCATGTTAAAATGAGATCAAAACAAATTTATAGATCTCTCTCTCTCTCACTCTCTCTCTCTGTCTCTGTCTCTGTCTCTCTCTCTCTCTCTCTCTCTCTCTCCCTCTCTCTCTCTCTCTCTCTCTCTCTGTCTGTCTCTCTCTCAATTTTGAGACAGGTTTCTCTGTGTAGTCCTGGTTGTCCTGGAACTCTTTCTGTAGACCAGGTTGGCCTCGAACTCACGGAGATCCACCTGCCTCTGTCTCCAGAGTGCTGGAATTAAAAGCATGAGCCACCACCACATGGCTTAAGTCTTTTTTCTTTCTTTCCTTCCTTCCTTCCTTCCTTCCTTCCTTCCTTCCTTCCTTCCTTCGTTTTTTGACATGTGATCTTGCTATGTAACTTTGATACCATGGAACCCACCACGCTGGCATTGAACAGGCAATCTTTCTGTCTCTGCCTCCAGAGTGCTGGGATTACAAGTGTATGCCTGTTATGATTTTACAGACCATACAATCTGAAATCTAAAACACACACCTCTAGTCCTAGCACTAGAGAAGCCGAGGCAGGAGGATCATGAGTAAGACCAGCCTGATACAGAGTGAGTCCCCCAGAAACCACCCCCCAGAAAAAGCTTCATACTGACAAATGTCATCCCTAAAAATCATTTTATTGTGGTAGGGGATGGGTACAGCAGGGAGCTGCTCAGGAAACCCCTGCCTGTAACTTCCACAGCACACTGAGAGGGAAATCCTGTTTAGAAGCCGGGCTCACTTCTGTTGGGAGATGTGAAATATTTTTTCCCATCTGCCACTGTTTTTGTTACAGGGGGAAAAAGAGAAATTTTATGAGGACGCACCAAAAGCAAGCATTTGCCCTGTTGCTAAGTCTGGCCCCCGTGTTTAGAGCACTTTCAAAGTGGAGGATTCCACTTGTTTTGTTTTGGGACAGGGTTTCTCTGTGCAGCATGAGCTTTGTAGGTCAGGCTGGCCTCGAACCCTTTCTCTGCCTCAAGTACTGGGATTAAAGGCATGTGCCGACACTGCCCAGCTAGAGTTCACTTTTAATATCTATACAGCTGTGCTGCGAGAATGATGTAATAGGTGTGTGAATTGGCATGATTTTGTAAATCAATACTATAAAAATAGACAGTAAGGATTAAAGCCGAGAGGTGTGTTCCGTGGCTTCTCAGTTTAATCCCGGGCACCACACTTGGCTATCCTTGGAAGGACTCTCTTGGGAAGCTTTGAAAATGCAGGTTCCTGGGCCCCACGCTGGGCGGCTCCAATGGAGGCTCGAGGGGACCCACACACCTGTTTCTGAGGCCTGCGGCAGCTTGCCAAAGGTATAGCACGAATGGTTGAGGGGTTTCCCTATGAGCCTTCCTTCAGTGAGTGCACTGACTTTAGATAAGCCTCCAGAGGTCTGCAGAGGGCTCCCCAGATCACCCTGACCGAGGGCGAGTGTGTCAAAGTAGGAAGCAAGGCACAAGCCAGCCAAGTGAGCTCCAGAAAATGGCGAGGCTGTCTCGTTAGCCTTTGCACAGACAGCTAACAGTTTCTGATCTGTTTGCTCTGTGTGTGTATAGTGTGTGTGTGTGTGTGTGTGTGTGTGTGTGTGTGTGTGTGTAGTGTGTGTGTGTTGGCGTGCGGGCATGTTAAACAAGCACTCTAGCACAGAGCCTACCCCCAGCTTGAGACCGCTTCTCAGTAAAACAAGATGTTATATTATGTTACGTTAGACTCTCCTCCCAATTTTCTCTGCCAGACTTTTGTCAAAACAAGTTGTCCTGGGACCAGCTGCCATCCTTGGCAGGCATGCAGCAACGATCAGTGTAACTCGCTCAGGAGGGGTGGGATGGGGCCCTTGGGACCCTCAGAAGGACCTGTGCAGGGGAGGACAGGTTAGCTAGTGGGCCAGAGTGTTGACTTAAGGGCCCTTTTGTCACTCAAACAATCCAGTGTCCCAGGAGATTTCCCGCTTTGAGAGCGCACAGTATAGACACATCTGACCTTTGTAAGTTTGCAACAGACTTATTTGAGAGTTGCGGTTATTCCTGTTTGGCAGCTCCATCTTACACCCAGCCAGTCTGCATCTGGTGGTGGCTGGGCTCTACAGCTGGGGAGGCGGGGCCTGGGGGCAGGGGGAGCCTGGTTCCATGGTCTCTCCAAAAGCCCTCCTCCCAGCTTTCAGAGTGGACCTCCCCAGGGGCGGCAAGGGAAACATCTTTAGCCTACAACTCTGTAGTTAGTTTGTTTAAGCTCCAAGACTCAGTCAGGTCTCAATGGGCACAAACCAGACAGAAACAGAGTTGCCGTCGGCTTGACTCAAAGCCATGCTTTCCAGTTAGGTAAGGATTCCTATCAAGATCCAATTAAATGACAAATCTCGTTTAAGGCATAGGCACATATTGTCTGCTTTATGGTGCAAATTGGGTTTGCTGCAAAACAAATGTGCAAGCAGATGGGCCTAATACGGGAAAGGGCTGGCTTCTGAGGAGTCTCTGATGTCAGCGCTACCGCATTTAGAAGCTCAGCAAAACGCGCGTGGGCTTGATTTTTGGAAGAACATGAAGGGATTTCCCCCCATGTCTTCTGTAAATATCCACTGGGCAAGCGATCGGTAAAAGGCCCGAAAAGGCTTCTGTAAGGGTGGCATCCTCTTGCAAAGGGTCACTCACGGTTCGGAAAGAACAAGGCTCATCCCCATTAGCATTCGGTCGCCATTAACCCGCCCTCCCCTCTCTCTGTCCACTGTAGACAGGGTGAGCTCCTTTCCTTTTTCTTTTGTAACCGGAGCCAGCAGACGCAGGATCACCACAGAGTTTTGCAAACACTGTCGGTGGCTGCAATCACCAGACCTGTCCTTGCTTGCGCTGTATTTGAAGGCAGCCCCTTGTTCCGTGTAGCTCCATCTGGACCTGCAGGGTAAGGGTCCCTCCAGCCAGGCGCGCAGGGTGAGCACCGATTTGGACAGCGTGGGCATCGTGTTGTGGGGAAGGAGACCTGGAGCTGGGGGCTGGAAGAAAAAGCTTCCCACCCCTCCCCACCCAGGCATTTAGCAGCTGCGCTGTGTGTCCCGCCCCGCCCCGCCCCACCCCGCCCACCCCAAACCTCTGCAGCTGTGGACGATTGGTTAGGAAGGCGCCTCCCCTCCCCGGTGCCTTTGTGTGGCTCCCACTGGCTCCCTGCCTCCTCGCTGGCGGGAGCGTGCCAACTCGGCTGCCTTCCGGCCTCTCTGCGGGCGCATTCCCAGTGGGGGCCGGGACAGCGGGCCGGTGAGCCTCTGGCTGAGCTTGCCCCTTCTTCAGCCTCGCCCTTGTTCTGCGCCCGCCCGCCCGGGACCTGGCCCAGCCGCCACCGTGCGCCTGAGCTTGCTCGTTCTTTCCAGCTCCTGCTGCTCTCTGTCCTTGCGGAGCCTGCTCTCCCCCTGCTCAGCACAGAACCCAAACACCTTGGTGGCTCAACAAGGAGCCCAGCGCAGCAAACCTTAAACTGCGGTCCTGGTAGTTTTGAGTGGCAGCCACATTCAGAGGCATAGAGAGAGTATGGGTGCTCATTAAGTAGTTGCTGGCGGGGTGGGTGGGTGGGTGGCCATCTCGGCCTTAAACATGGTCCGCTTAGACCCTTGGTTTTGTCTGTGGCATCTCAGACTGGTCTGCTACTTACGTTTGTTAGCCGCTCAGGCCAGCTGGTCTCCATCCCCAGTAGTCTGCAGCCACTTGTAAGCTCACATAAGGTGTAGGTTTTATTTAAAGGTGGAAACTTGAATAAATACAGCAAATGGGAGATCCATATCGACTCTAAGATGTAGGAAATTTTACCCAGAGTTTAAAACGGCGGGGCGGGGGGGGGGGGGCTGGAGGGGGTTGGGGTGTGGCGCACTTTGATTAGTTTTCTCATTAAGGGCATTTTCGGTCCATTTATATCCTCCTTTAAGTTTAACCCTTTTACTGTTGTTCAGCTTTGGTTTGAGTAGGCTTGGCTGCCTGGGAACTCCCTCTTGTGGACCAGGCTGGCCTCAAGCTCACAGAGACCCGCCTGCCTCTGCCTCCCGAGTGCTGGGATTAAAGGCGTGCGCCACTGCTGCCTGGCTAAACTTTCTAAACTGTTTTCCCAAGCTGGGTAGGACTGGTCTGCTGGAGAGGAGGCGGCGGCAGAAGGGTCGTCCGTCCTCCTGTGGTCAGCATCGGGCACAGAGCTATTTTAGGGTGCTGTGGCGTGCGTGCGGAGGGTGTGAGCATCGTGTGCTTGTCCTTGCTGCCAGTGGGTGGGAGCCTTGTGGGGCGATCACACGGGACACATGGCACGTTGGATGCTACCTACTTCACCGCCACCACGAGGTAATAGGCAGTGGGTGTTTTTGAGCAGAGAAGAGGTTCCAAGTCCTGCAGTGCACAGACAGGCCACCAGGGGCACCCTTCACAAGGGAAGAGAGACCGCTTCAGAGGTTGGTGAAGGGTGGGTGCCTGAGGGGCCAAGTGTGGGGCACACACCTTTTATCTCAGTACGCAGAAGGCTCTTTGCCTGTGTGTGCATGCGTGGTGCGTGCGTGGTGTGTGCATGTGTGTGTGTGTGCGTGCGTGCGTGCGTGCGTGCGTGCGTGCGTGCGTGTGTGTGTGTGTGTGTGTGTGTGTGTATGTGTGTGTTGAGCCCCAGGACAGCCAGGGCCATGTAGGGAGACCCTGTCTCATATCCCCACCCCTAAAAGTAATGCCCTGTTGCCCTGAAGGACAGGGGCCCAGGATGTTTGGGGCTCTCCTGACAGGTGCTGCTGCTTGTCTGTTGGCTGGTTGGCTGTAGCTGTTGACAATTGTTTTCAGCAAACTCAGAAAGCCGGTACGAGCTGGTTGATAACTGCCTTCTCCACGGGTGAAAACCTCGCCTGATCCACCTTCATTTTGCTGTCTCAGAACCACGCAATCGCGGTGTGGATGCGCACCGTCGTGTTGGTTTAGTACAAATGCTATAAAATTGGAGCACTGTTGTCTGAGGCTGTGCGGAATGAAGGGCTGGAGACCGGTGTGTTGACAGAAGCGTTTTCTGTGTGAAACTGGTGGTTCTTGGTGTACGCTCTGGAGGTGGTCCTGGGTTTTCAGCTCGTTTTCGGTTGGTTTGTTTCCTCTAAGACGCACTTTGTGTGCTTCAGGTGGGCTGGTCGGGATGCAGCAGATAACCCCGGGCAGGTCTGGTTGTGGGGTGGGATCCTCTCCCGGGCTGGGAAGACAGAGCCCAGGCCACTTACAGTGAGGCCACGACCTTGCGGTGACCTTTGACAACCTCAGTCTCAGGACCAGGACCGAAGGGGAGCCACACAAGCGCGGGTGGGGACGGCCTTCCGGGAGACTGGTCCTATTCTGGACTGCCCTGTGCTCCTGGCTCCTTGGAAAACGTGTTTGAGAGAGGTGGCAAGAAAAGACGCCTCAGCCTTAGGACAGACGCAGTGACAGAAGCTTGGTGCTGCCAGCGGCACAAGCTGTCACCCCCACGTGCTGATGCTGAGTGCCATCCCTCAGCCGGCACAGCCACTGCCAGGAACCACCCTCTCCCTTTCCATGGGAAGAAGGCAGGGAGAGAGCATGGTGACAGCGTTAGCTCTTCCCGCCCTCCAGCCACTTGGAATGGAATCATCTATGCCATGGCACGACCCACACAGACGTGAGAATGAAAAATATTTAGATGTGGCGAGGACCCAGGGGGCGTTTCAGGGAAAATAACGCTCGCTCAGCTGGGTCTGTCCAGATGAATGCACAGGTTCTGGCGGCTGAGCAGGGGTAGGTGGAGGAAGTACCTGGGCCAAAGGAACCGGGGAAGAGGGGGAAGGAAGAAGAAAGAAGAGAAAGCAGAGTTCTTCCCAAAAGCAGCGGTGACATTCGGGGAGTAAATGGATTAGTCCTGACAATGATTTAGCAACACGAATAAGCTATTTGTTAAATTCCCCAGACGACAGACATTTTAAATCGCGCACACTGTCCTTGCTGTCTGTTTTGATGTTCCCTTTTGGGGTAGCAGGGCACCGCAGGGGAGCTGCTGTGGCCTGGGGGCGGGGCTTGCTGCCTGGGATAAGAAGCTGGGAACAGTGGGGTCGTTCAGATGGCAAAGGTCGAAGGTCAGAGCCAGGCTCATGTGTGCCTAGTAAGCCCTGCTTGCAGGTTAGTTTTGTTGTTTCGTCATCTTGTCCCAAGCTAGGGTCACCTGGCAAGAGAGCCTCATGGGGAAAGACACACCTGCATCAGGTTGGGCTGTAGGCACGTCCATGGAGCCGTTTTCTTAATTGTTAATCGATGCGGGAGGGTCCAGTCTACAGCGGGCGATGCCACTCCTGGGCTGACGGTCCTCGGAGGTATAAGAAAAGTGACTGAGCCCGGCGTTGGTGGCGCACACCTTTAGTCCCAGCACTGGGGAGGCAGAGGCTGGCGGATCCCTGTGAGTTCCAAACCAGCCTGGTCAACAGAGGGAAATTTCCAGGACAGGCTCCAAAATAAATACAGAAACCCTGTCTCGAAAAACCAAAATGAGAAAAGAAAAAGAAAAGAAAGAAAGGAAAGAGGAAAAAACGTGACTGAATGAGCTGCACCGTGCCCTCCACTGCCCTCCACGGCCTCTGGTCAGTTCCCGCCCCCACGTCCCTCCCCCATAGACAGTGACGCAGAAGCGCAAGGCCTTTCTTTCCTGAGTTGCTTTTGGCCACCGTGTTTACCAGAGCAGGGAGGGACCTGCCTACAACACGTTGGGACCGGGTCAGTCTGTGTGTTGGTCACTAACACTCCTGCTGCGCTCGGCATTAATCGTTACAGAAGCAGAGCTGTAGAGAGGCAGAATGCAACCCGGTTTCTGCAGAACTTCTGCTCACAGGTCATCGGCATCGGCTTAGGAAACAGGAAGCAGAATTTTCTGTCAAGGAACCTGGTGCTTGGCGATCCCCTCTGCCCCGCTTTTCAACGGCCCCGGCCTGGTGTTGGGAACACTGTCTCCAGAGCCCAGGGCCTGGGCACGGGGAATGGCCTGGAGGAACCGTGCAGTGGGATTCCATGTCCTGGTGAAATGCTGAGGTTATTGCAGACTTACGGCCCCCACGCTTCAGCTCCTTTGGAGGACGCAAGCGGCCAAGCAATGACGCCTGGACGACAGGCGCTAAAGACGTCCACGCGGCCAGTGTCCCTGGCATTTCAAGGTCCATCTCAGGGGCGTTTGTGACAATTCTGCTACCCAGTGGCTCCCTGCTACCCCCACCTTCCCCCACCTTCCTAGTGTGTGTGTGTGTGAGTGTGTGTGTGAGTGTGTGTGAGTGTGTGAGTGTGTGTAAGTGTGTGTGAGTGTGTGAGTGTGAGTGTTATAGTGTGAGTGTTATAGTGTGAGTGTTATAGTGTGAGTGTTATAGTGTGTGAGAGTGTGTGAGAGTGTGTGAGAGTGTGTGAGAGTGTGTGAGAGTGTGTGAGAGTGTGTGTGAGTGTGTGTGAGTGTGTGTGAGTGTGTGTGAGTGTGTGTGTGTGTGAGTGTGTGTGTGTGTGTGGGAGAGAGTGTGTGGGAGAGAGTGTGTGGGAGAGAGTGTGGGAGAGTGTGAGTGTGTGTGAGTGTGAGTGTGTGTGACTGTGTGTGAGTGTGTGTGTGAGTGTGTGAGTGTGTGTGTGTGTGTGTATGTGTGTGTGTGTGTTCAAGAGCATGCCCAGGCATGGGCGTGACCCACATGTGGAGGTCAGAAGCTAACTCTGGGGAGTAGCTTTCCTCCATCTATTATGTGGGCTCCAGGGATTGAACTCAGGCCTTTTCCCCTTGAGCCTCTCAGCTGCCTCTTTGTCTGTCCATCCGTCTCCTCCCACTCTTTCTTTTCTCTTTCCTCCCCCTTCCTTTTTCTTTCCCTCTATCTCTCGCCCATTTTCTTCCTCTTTCTCTCCCTCCCTCCCTCCCTCCCCTTCCTCCTCCCCCTCCATTTCAGAGGTTGGCTTTGGCTTTGAACTCGGGAACTCCCCGAGAGTGCCAGGATTCTGGGTATGCACCCCTACTCCCCCCTTTGAGCACATCTTCTGTCTGCATGCCTGAATTGGTTGGGTCTCCCCACACTTCTGCGCTGTTAGCGGAGATGTTGGCACAGTGTAATCACGAAGTGCCTGTGTCTCTCTCGTTCCGTGTCGTGATGCAGTCACCGAGGTTCAGAGACCTGTGTCTGCTGTGGCTGGGCTCTCTAGCCACTGTCCCACTCTTTGCAAAGACGCCCCGGGTCATAGATTAGCCCGTGCTTGTCAAGTAGCCTTGTGAGCTGTTCCGAATGTTGGCGCTCTGTCTGAGTGTACACGCCCCAGTCCTCCCCAGCTAAGCAGTAGCTGGGAATGAACATTCTCTTTCCACCACGGTGGGGAGGGGGTAATGATGACTGCTGAGTGCTGTGAGTTGAGTGGTCTCTGAAATGAGCCCCTCCTGGGTGGGCTCCAGTCCCTGCCACGGCGTCGGGCTCTGCCTCTTCATGATGGCTAGTGGCTCACAGCTGCACCAGTGACGGCCACCCTGGAGCTCTGCCGGGCTCAGGGACATTTCTTCAAGAGCAAGCAGCAACAAGTTGGCATTGGCAGAGTTGTCTCTGTGGAGTCAAAAGCTGTCCTTTGTCCCAACTGCTGTTTCCACATCCAACCCCCTGCACGGGACCTAAGGATCCCATCTGTTCCTGTGTACCTTGTTAAAAATTGTGCCCAGCCTTGGCCCTGCCCACTTCCCTAAGGCTGCCGTAACTCCTTATCTGATCAGCAAAGCCAGAAGAATGGAAAGCCTCCTAGCTGGTGGCCAAAGTCCTTAACCGACTTGAAGGCTGCAGGGCAGAGGACAGAACCCATTGCCCCTGTGTGGGACCCCGGGTCTGGGATCTGTCCCAGTTTGTAGGCATGGGCCTGCAGAGCTTCCTTGGTACCCTAGGGTAAAGGGGCTCTGAAGCCGGCGCCCTAAATGCCACCCCCAGCCCAGTGATGGCCCTTGGCAAGGATTCCTTTATCATTTGCTCCCATGTGACCTCGCCCACGCACCCGCCACCCTGGACTAATGGGGCTCCTTTGCATCCTTCTGTGCACCACTGTCAAACTAAGAAAACAATTGTTTATTTGTGCCAGGTAGGCCAGGCAGCCTCTGTGCTAGGATAAAGCCAGACATACTTTTGTATCTTTAAAAGTTTCTCGTGTTAGGGTTTCAATTATTTTACTTTTCTTCTGCTTTTCTCCTCCCTCCCCCTTCCCCCTCCCCCTCCCCCTCCCTCCCTCCCTTCCCTTTCTCCTTCCCTCCCCTTCCCTTCCTTCCTTCCCTTCCTCCCTTTCTCCCTCCCCCTCCCTCCCTCCCTCCCTCCTTCCCTCTCCCCCTCCTTCCCTCCCTCCCCTCCCTCCCTTCCTTTCTACTGTCTAGCCCAGGCTACCTGGAATTCATTATGTAGCCCATTCTGGCCTTGAACTCGTGGTAATTCCTCAGCCTCTTGTGTCTACATTTTACCTCTCTTTTTTAAGAAAACAAGCGAAACAAGCATAGCCACTTTTAGAACCTTGAAGAGGGGTGTTCCAGTTGGTAGATGCTTGCCACAGATCTGCAACCCCAGCATTCAGAAGGTGGGGGCAAAGGACCAGGAGTTCAAGGTCATCTTTGGCTGCAGAGTAACTTCAAGGCCACTCTGGGATACAAGAGACCATATCTCAAGAAAAGCCAATAAATAAAAACGTATTTATAATACTGCATATGTACAGAAAAGTACATTTACACATGTATAAACTAAAAAACAGTTTTTAGAAGTTTCAGTTATGTAGACGTCACTCATGTTCAGAATTAGAGGTCAATGTTTTAATATGGGGTCCCTCAGTAGCACAGTGGTTATAAGCATGGGCTGCACCAGGAGACCCTGTCTGTCTCAAACAGACAGACTAACAGACTTCCCTTGCTGTAAGTGTCAACAGTGTTGAAATCAAGAAGCTGGGATCAAAGGTATCACTCGCCTTTAATCCCAGAACTAAGGAGGCAGAGGCAGGTGGATCTCTGAGTTCGAGGCCAGCCTGGTCTACAGAGCGAATTCCAGGACAGGCTCCAAAGCTACAGAGAAACCCTGTCCCGTCCCCCCTGGGGGGAGGGGTGGCTGCTGTAACGTATTCCTCTAACGTGTTCCTGCTTGATTTTTGAGTACAGTACTGCAGTGAGGAGCAGGGGTGTTGAGGAGGGAGGGTTTTTTCAGGGGTGGCTAAAGGATTTGGATGTTCAAGATGTCTGTTAGCTTCAAAACTGTGACTCCCATGACAATCTTACCTCACTCAACTAACTGTTCTCAGGCACCTTTTTAAAAGAGCACCCAGATTTTGAGGTGCCGGCTCGTGTCAGCCACTTTGCACAATCTTTCTGGGCCACCAAGCCCTCCTAGTCTCCTCTGTCCCCATCTTTGTACCCATCTTGAGGCCCACATGCCGCAAGACTGCAGAAGACAGATGTGCCCCGTGTTTTACTAATGGTTAAGCGTGGATAAATCAAGTAAGACCGTAGTCTTTCCGCAGCCCGTGCCAGCTCCGTTGGGCTTGTAACGCTCTGTCTTTTGTTTGTTGCAGGATTTAGTAATTCGAATTGTGTTTATCCTTGGCAACCTGACAGCAAAAAATAACCAGGCCCGGGAACTTTTCTCCAGAGAGCAAGGGAGCATCGAGACTCTGCTCACATTGTTTCAGAACTTCTACCAAGTTGACCAGCCCTCCGCGAGGCAGGGGCTGTCCTCAGGAGCCAGGCCACCGGCAGAGGCCGCCACCGACGACGACGTGCTGGTCAAGCTAACCCGAGTCCTTGCCAACATAGCCATTCACCCTCGCGTCGGCCCCGTGCTGGCCGCCAACCCTCGGGTGGTGGGCCTGTTGCTGAGCACACTGGGTGAGGACTGTACCCGGAGGCAGTCCCGCGGGAGGGCTGTGCGGAGGGTTTAGATCACTTTAAGGAACCTCCTTAGCTGTGGGGAGGAAAAGTGCTTTGGGGGACCTGTCTCAGTTGGGAGAATGCTTGCCTGACACGCACACACCTCGGGGTTCAAGCTCCAGTACTGCTTGGCGTGTGTGCGGTGGCGGAGGCTCATGCCCGTAGTCACAGCACTCAGGAAGTAGAGGCAGAGAAGTTAAAAGGCCAGCCTGGGCTACACGAGATAAAACCGAACCTGCCACCACTAAGCCCTTCTGCTTGTAGGTGCCTTAACGCACCCCAGCTTCCAGAACAGGGAGACCCAGAGAGCACAGCCTCTGAAGGGCGGATTTGGGGCTGTCGGGGTGGCTGCGGCCAGCCCTGACAACTGGAGTTCTGTCCCAGAATCCGTACAGTAGAAGGAAAGAATCAGCTTCCAGAAGTTACCCCCTGACTTCCACACATGCGCTGTGGGCCCTGCCACACAGTTACGTAAACAAGTAAAACATTAAAAGGTTAAGTTTTGTCATGTCGCAATCTAAAACAACTTTATTGATCAAAAGAGCAAAAACCTGAGTGAAATCGAAAAATTCCACGTTTTCCCAGGAGCGGTCCACACGAAGAAAGTTCACTTCCTTTTCCAGTTTTCATTCCACCTGGAATCGTGGCCCACCTGTGCAGTTTACTGTGCCACGACAAACCGATTTTGGTCTGTGCATACTGTGACTGCACCGGTTCTTGGAGACCCGTGCGGCACACCCTTGTCCCCCTGGACTCCGCCTCTCACTGTTGGCCACCACAGAACCGTCACCTGCCCGTCCCACAAGCCCCAAGCCGAGGGTGGCTCAGGGTTTTTCCTCCCCTTCACAATGGTACCAGTCTCCAAGGGCACTGGAGAGTCATGATATCAGAGGCTCTCACGAGTCCCACGTTTGAATCTGTCGTCCTCTGCGTGGTGGCCAAGAGATGAGTCCAGAGGCAGAGTGAGACAAAATAGTATCCCTGAAGTTTCCCGAATGTATTAACCGAAAACTCTTAAGCTAATATCCATCAGGTGTGTGTTTCTTCTTCTTTTTCACATAGCTCAGGCCGGCCCTAAACTGTGTATCTAAGGATGATCTCGAACTCCTGATCTGTCTGCCTGCCTCCACACCGTGAATAATGGGATCACAAATGCATGCACGCCGCCTTACCCAGTTCATGCTGGGACTCAAACCAGCGCTCCGGGCAAGCCCTCTGTGGACGGAGCTGCATCTGCAGCTCATGTAAATCCACTTGGAGCCCCAGTAAATACTAAAGTTCAAGTGCTGGGTTCAAAAAGACAACAAGCAAACAAACCTGGCACTGTGGGTGTTTGTACTTGTGATTCCGGCACCCACCACGGGAAGGCAGGAAGATCAGAGATGGCGAGGGGCTGGGGTGACTGCAAGACAGAGCCAAGTGATGGGGGAGTCAGGAACGCTTGGCCCTGTGGCCCCCGTGTTGTCTCATAGTCACAGGGACAGAGGCCCAGAGGCCGGGGACGGGAACAAGCTGGGGGTGGGGGCTTTCGAGAAGCTGTCTCCCCATGATGTGACCGCCCACAGCCAGGTCTAGGGAAGTCAGGTGGGGCCCTAGGTCTGTAGTGAAGGGGACAAACCCTCAGTGAGCTGAGCTGTCCCTGACCCCACTCACATGCCTTGGTGTGAGCGACTCTAGTTCCCACATCCTGCCTCTCAAAGGAGTGGACCCTCCATCCACTATCCGTCCCTGACTCCCAGATCACTTGGTTTCAGAGTCCAAGTCACTGGACGACCGCGAGGAGCTGGTGATCAATGCGGCGGCGGCCATCAACAACCTGTCTTTCTACCGGGTGGAGAGCTCCGTCCTGCAACACCAAAAGCTGCGCCTCGCTGAATGTAAGGCTCCATGGGGCGTGGACCGGGCGTGGCTTCACTCATTTAACCCCAGGGACAGGGTTTCTCAGTGCAGCTTTGGAGCCTGTCCTGGAACTCGCTCTGTAGACCAGGCTGGCCTCAAACTCACAGCGATCCGCCTGCCTCTGCCTCCCGAGTGCTGTAACTAAAGGAGTGTGCCACCACCCACCAAAACTCACCGGGAGGCGTCACTGAGACGGCTCCGCCCACAGCTGAGAACCCTTGAACACGGGAATAATTTGTTCTCGTTAAAATGCTTCCAGGTTTGTATTTAGCACTGTTTAAAATAATGAAGACAAACAAACAAACAACATCAACAACAGCAAACGCTGAGTTCTCTGTATTTGCTAGATTAGGTTTCATTCAACTTTAAATACAGTTATAGTAAGAAGTAGAGAATAATATGCCACCAGTGTAAGTTCAAAACTGTGAAAATCTCAGGCGCAGAGGCAGAGAGGGGCAGAGAGGGGCAGAGAGGGGCAGAGACAGAGGCAGAGGCAGAGGCAGAGACAGAGGCAGAGAGGGGCAGAGAGGGGCAGAGAGGCGGAGGCAGGAGAGGCAGAGGCAGAGGCAGAGGCAGGAGAGGCAGAGGCAGAGGCAGAGGCAGGAGAGGCAGAGGCAGGAGAGGCAGGAGAGGCAGGAGAGGCAGAGGCAGGAGAGGCAGAGGCAGGAGAGGCAGAGGCAGGAGAGGCAGAGGCAGGAGAGGCAGAGGCAGGAGAGGCAGAGGCAGGAGAGGCAGAGGCAGGAGAGGCAGAGGCAGGTGGATCTCGGTGAGTTTAGGGCCAGCCTGGTCTACCGAGTGAGTTCCAGGACAGCTGGGGTTGTGTCAAACAGCAGCAGCAGCAGCAGCAAAGCCACATAAACAAAGTTCACACATGCAATGCTACCTCTATTATTGCTTAAGTATGTATACTTACGTAGTAATGGGAGAAAGTATAAATGGTTTGGAAGTTAATTTGCATTTACGCACTTTCTCTCTCTGACTGCCGAGTCCAGTGCTCTTAAAGCTCCTT
Source organism: Cricetiscus sungorus (assembly GCA_030556225.1). Lineage (NCBI taxonomy): Eukaryota > Metazoa > Chordata > Mammalia > Rodentia > Cricetidae > Cricetiscus > Cricetiscus sungorus. The sequence goes on from JANBXA010000731.1 coordinate 3,396,145, forward strand.
GTGAGCAACAACATGGATGGAGCCCTGGAGGCCGTGCGCGTCTTCGGGAACCTCACTCAGGACCACGACGTCTGCAATTTCCTCATGCAGAAAAATGGTGGGTTGGTGACGGCTGAGCTCCTAAGCACACGGCTCTTGCCATTAGTCGGCTAAGGGCTGGAAGCTTAGGTGATTAAGCTCGGTGTGGGTTGTGTTTTGAGATGAACCATGCGTTACATTTGTTCCGTCTGGGGGACAGCTCAGGGTGCCAGGATAGACCAAGGCTCTGCTCTCCCTCCCTGAGTACCCTTGTAAGTGATAGGGAAAGGCAGTGCCTATGCATTCGTGCATGGTGTGTGTGTGTGTGTGTGTGTGAGTGTGTGTGAGTGTGTGTGTGAGTGTCTGTGTGTGTGTGTGTGTCTCTGTGTGTGTGTGTGTATGTGAGAGTGTGTGTGTGTCTGTGTGTGTGTGTGTATGTGAGAGTGTGTGTGTATGTGTGTGTGTGTCTGTGTGTGTGTGAGTGTGTGTGTGTGTCTATGTGTGTCTGTGTGTGTGTATGTGAGAGACTGTGTGTGTATGTGTGTGTGTGTGTGTGTGTGTGTGAGTGTCTGTGTGTGTGTGTGTCTCTCTGTGTGTGTATGTTTGTGTGTGTCTGTGTGTGTGAAAGTGTGTGTGTCTGTGTTTAATGGAATCTGTACTCATTTCTACCCCGGGGATAAACTGGAGATTTTTCTCATTCATGTGCTATTACACGTTGCTTGCAACTGCAAAACAAAGTGTCAAATACTTTCTGCTACCTCCCACCCCCATAATAATTTTATCCACCAACACAGTAAGCCAGATCAAGCCCAACTCAAAAAGTATAACAACAGGTGCAACTCCTGGCCAGGATTTCTGGTGCCAGAGATCAAGGCCAGAGAAGTGGCACACCCGGGCCAGGGCAGGGGAGGAAGCGGCAGCAGTCTGCAAGGACACAGACTGGCCTTTCCTTTGTTCCGAGGCCCTCGGAGAGGGTGGGGTCTCAGGAGAGTGATGGAGGAAATGGGGCTTCCAGGACCAAACAGGGGTAAGATGGAGGCCCCAACTGAACAAATATGCATGCTCATATGACAAAAAGTCCCATAGCAATTAAAATAAAACATAGACATTCACGGATAAGCACGAACTAGACATTGGTCAACACATAATGTGGCTTATTATAGTAAGAAATAGGAAATAATGTCACCAGTATAAATTTTAGAACAGCCCTGCCCTGCACCCCGTACTCTCTGTGAGTTCCTGGTCTGTATGAGCTCCAGGCCAGCTAGGGCCGTATAAAGACGCAAACAAAACAATCCCCAAAGCAAACAATCCCCCAATGCTCACAAAACTGCCTCAAGTACTATTTATGTACACATGTTTATGTGGTAATAATGATAGCGAATATAAATGTTGTATGAAAATATTGACTATAAGATGGGATTTACCATTTGGTAAACTGTCAAAAGATACAATGTTGGATTTATGACATTGTTTTGCTTGAGTTGATGAATGAGGATTGTATGTGTTGATGAAATATAATGTGTTTTGGATTCAGTGCCCTGTTTCTTAAACTAGATGGGCGGCCGGTACCAAATGCTTATGCAGATCAAACATTGTCTCATGTATTTCATGTAAGAGAAATAATTTTACAAAAGTGTATACATCAGTGATTCTCAACCTAGGGTTGAGACCCCTCAGGGTTGTCAAATGACTCCTTCACTCGGGGTGCTTTAGGCCATCAAAAACATAACAGTATCAAAATTACAGTTAGGAAGTAGCAATGGAAGTTATTTTATGGTTGGGGTCCTGCCTGACACATGAAGAACTGTGTCACAGCGTCAGGAAGGTTGAGGACCTCTGCTCTAGAGATTAGCTGAGTGCTTGCTTAGTATGCACAGGGCCTGGGTCAGATTCTCCGAAGGCGTAAACCTCATGTGCGGGAGGAAACCTTCAAGCCTAACGCTCGAGGATCAAAACTTTGGGGGCTTGGGAGAGTCAGGATTTGGGGGGGATTGTTTACGCCTTTAATTCCAACACTCAGGAGGCAGAGGCAGGCAGATCTCTATGAGTTTGACGCCTGCCTGGTTTACAGAGCGAGTTCCAAGACAGGCAGGACTACACAAGAGAAATCCTGTGTCGAAAAACAAAACAACAAAAAAAAACAAAAACCCAAACCAAAAATCTTGATGGTCACTCCCAGCCACATAGCCAGCCCTGGCGTCTTGGGGTTACTGTTGCTGTGATGAAACACCACGATCAAAAGCAACATGGGGAGTAAAGTGACAGATGGCATTCTGTATGTATGTTTCTCTTATTGGTTAACGAATACAGTCATGCTGGCCAATAGGAAAGCAAGATAGGCGGGACTAGGAGACAAGGAGGATTCTGGGAGATGTAGGAGAGAGGCGCCAAGATGTAGGATGTGATGAGAGAAGAGGTCCAGACTTTCTCCAGTAAGATAAGACCACACACACGGAAACACCCAGATTGATAGAAATGAGTTAATATTGAGACAGGACAGAGCTCTATGAGAAGCTTTATAACTATAGAGTCTGTGTTATTTTGGGACTGACGCGGCTCTGGGACCAGGCTGGCGGGAAAGTGCTCCTCATAGGAAAGGGTGTATTTGCTTTGCGTGTCCTGATCCACAGTCCCTCAAGGGAAACGGTGCGGAAGCAGCCAGCTGGCTCAGCCTGCTTCCTTACGGTACAGGACCTGGGACCAGCTGAGGGGTGGCCCCACTCACAAGGGGCCATCACTAATTAAGAAAACGCCCTACGGGCATTTCTCAGTTGATGTGCCCCCTCCCCCAGGTGACTATAGTTAGTGTTGAATTGATGTAACTGGGATGCTTGAGACCCTTTCTCAAATAAAACAGCCAGTCCCACAAACAACAGAAGATAATAATAAATCTAGATGATAATGCAAACACAGCGGCAGCATCAGCAAGATGCAACCCCAAACCCCCATGCCCTGAACTAGCATTTGGGGGATCATTGTCAAGCATAGTATCCAACCCAGCCAACAGGAGGGTGTGGCCAGCAGGAGAGCCACCACTCCCGTGCTTGGGAAATGGTGTCTGGTGGTGTCATACCTCATCCACGTCCTCTGCTTAGGGATGAGAAAACAGTCTATAGTTGCATCTCCTGGAGTAAGGGGAAATGATTGGCCCACACAGCTTGCCCTGCCCCTACGCCCCTACACTAGCAGGCCTGGGCCGTGCAAGGCCAGTTCCCAGCATTCTAAGTGTCTCTATGCTCTGGAAGCCTCAGGACAGAGCTCATCTGGGCCTGGCTCTGCTGCCCTGGGCTGTGCGTCAGAGTCACAGCTGGAGGTCTTTGAGAGCCACCAGAAGTGGGGAGAAATGTCACCAGCCGGGAACGCCCCCCTGGAGAGGGGGCTGCTGCTGGGTCAGTGAGGCAGTGACAGGGCCGTGGGAAGCAGGAACAGGCTCCAAGAGCAGCGGGTTCGGGTTCGGCACACTAACCAAGGTTCCAGGGTTGCAAGCCGCTTCGTCCCACTACCCCACCCCTGCTGTGTCCCTCGCCTTCAGACCCCGCCCCGTTCGTAAACCAGCTGCGGCTGGGATGCAGGCTCTGACGCTCTGCGCGTGCTCTCTGCTCTCCCAGTACACAAGTTCATGATTGCGCTGCTGGGCGCCAAGCACCAGGACGTTTGCTTTTCCGCCTGCGGGGTTCTGCTAAACCTCACCGTGGATAAAGACAAGCGTGCCATTCTGAAAGAAGGGGGCGGCGTTAAAAAGTAAGTAAGGCTCGCAGGCCCCTGGCACCTGTTTTGTCACGGGGGGGGGGGGGGAGGCTGGGCCCTTGGGTCACCCCACTACAAAGCAGTGGGGGGAGGGGGTGAGACTCTACCGGACCCTTCACCACGACTCAGAGGCCCATGAGTGAAACTGCGATCGGTTAAGTTTGTAGGTAGGAACTTAGAGGCCGATTGTATGGGATTCAGAAGGCTAGCCACCATCATACCAACAATGTAAAGCTTCCGGACAGAGTCCCATCTGCTGACGCTCCGGTTCGACACCCCTCACCCAGGTTGCTGGATTGCTTAAGAGAGTTCGGTCCCAGCGACTGGCAGCTGGCCTGCTTGGTGTGCAAGACCCTGTGGAACTTCAGTGAAAACACACACGCGCCGTCGTGCCTTGGAGATGAAGACACCAACACCCTCCTAGGCCTCCTACCATCGTTCTTAGGTAAGGGCGCTTGCTGTGCGTCTGTGACCTTTACCAAGCAGGTAAGAAAACTGTGTCCCCTGACCGGGCGGGCAGGGGTTGCCATGCAGCGGCGGAAGGATCCTAACTGCCTGGAGCTGGGACTGTTCATTTCTTCTGTGGCCGCCTGCTTCATCTTCTTTGATTGCATAAATATCAGCAGCCTGTGCCTCTGCTGTTAAAGCATATGGACTCCGTCATAACTAAGGAAATAGCGGTTAAAAGCGATTTTGAGTTAGGTCAAGTTTTCAGTTAAATGTATTTTAACTAGCGATGCTAATTATTATCACGTGGGGAAGGGTCTGTGAAAGGCTATAACATCACAGCGGGACCCCGTGCTTGAAAGGTCTTGGTCTAAAAACAATAATTTATGTCAGTTAATGAGTGGATAATTTTACAAATTGTATTCCTTACTCAGAGGTGGGGGTCCATGACTGTCCCTTTACGATGGGCTGTGTGGAAAGGCTCGGTGTAATCAGAAGTCACGGCCTGAGTCCTTCCAGACTGTATTTGTGGTATTATTTGAATAGCTCATCTCTTTTATTGCCTGCCTTTCTATTTCTAAAATGGGAGTGCGATGAAGTCTGCACGGTCCCGGAAAGGAAACTGTGAGGCTTGTCCTTCCAGACTGTATTTGTGGTATTATTTGAATAGCTCATCTCTTTTATTGCCTGCCTTTCTATTTCTAAAATGGGAGTGCGATGAAGTCTGCACGGTCCCGGAAAGGAAACTGTGAGGCTTAGACAAATGGCTCCGAATTTCAGGTCCTTGCTTTAGCCGTTATGAGCTTTTACGCCTTAGCCTCTTGTCCTCGTCCCTGGACTGTCGCTGTGAAGAGACACCATGACCAAGGCTATTTGTATACGAAAGCATTTCATTGGGGCTGGCTTACAGTTTCAGAGATTTAGTCCAGGGCAGGGAGCATGGCAGCAGGCAGGTGTGGCGCTGCAGGAGAAGCCAAGAGCTCGACATCCTGTCCTCAGGCAGCGGGGGAGAAAGAGACCTCCTCAAAGCCCCCCCCCAGTGACACACTCCTCCCACAGGGCCACACCCCCAATCCCTCAGGCAGCGGGGGAGAGCCCCCCCAGTGACACACCCCTCCCACAGGGCCACACCCCCAATCCCTATCAAGTAGCTCCACTCCCTACACCAAGGAAGACCTCAAAGAGGCCTAATATGCTTTATGGGTGCTAAGGGGTGTGGCAGGATGTCATTGGACAGGAACAGAGGCTCGGAAATTACTTGAAAGAGTCAGATCTGCTTGGCTGTTAGTGGAGTTTGTGCTCAAAGTTCCTGTTCTGAGCTCCTGTCATCACCAAGCCATTTCCCCAGCCTCTCCTTATGATTCTTGAGGCCTGGGCCCTGCGGGCTGTGTGGTCTGTGCTGTGGCTTGACCTTTCTGGCTACCATGGCCCTCAGAACGTGGCTTCAGGCAGGACCATGACTGCGCTGGCCCCACTGGACCCCGGGCGTATGGGGTGAGGGCTCTTGACTTCAGTTCTTTTAAAGGGAGCTTAGAACCCAATACCTTGGGGGGGGGAAAGGACAGAAACAGACTTTGCCAGCAGTTGTTTAATGCTCAGAAAGATCTAGAAAAGAGAAAACAGGAAGATGGTCTAGAAACTTGGAGTCACTGGGTCTAGCAGGCTCTTCTGGTCCAGGAGAGGCCAGACAGGAAGGCCTTTGAAGGCAGGGAACACGGGCGGTGCCCCCCCTCTCCAGGCCTGGGTCATCTCACCCGTGGAGAGGGCCAGGTCTGCTTCCACGGTGTCCATGGAGGCCTGGGTGGAGGGCTCGTGTCTGCACAGGACTTATCTCAGAGCTGCATAACTCCGCACTTGATCTTGAGGAGGGGAGGACACAGTCCAAACAGGGATCCTACACTGCCTTATCTAACAGCGGTGCCACCAACACCCTTGGTGCCGAGTGCGCTCTGAACAGACACAGATGTCTGCTGCAGGGACTGTAAACAGAGCAGCGGGCTCTCATGGGCCCCACAACACGTCTGTTCGCACGGTGTGTGTGTAACCCGGTTTGTGATCATCATGAGACTTCGTGGTCACCCAGTAAGTTGTCTACCCCAGGCCACAGGGCTAGGAATGTGAGGGCCGGCACAGTCCTGAAGTCCGTGAGGTGGGAGGTGAGGCCAATAGGAGCAGCAAAGACAGGGTGGCCGTGTGTGTCCACTCAGGCCGGAGACGCTTGAGGTTCACACAAATTCAGTGTGCTCTATGTTAAACAAATTAAGCTTTGGTTTTTTAAATTTTATTTTTACAAGTGCTTTTCTGCTCTTTTTGTAATGTTCTCTTTGGGGATTCAGGTGGTTCTTGGAATTCCCAGGTTTTTTATGGGAAGTGTGGGGTAGGGGAGTGGCTTTTGTGTCAAATTGGCCCAATTCCCCAAAAGATTCCTACCTCTTAATTACTGAAGTAATTAACCTCTAAAGCACATATACGGAAGCCAACTACTCCTCATTTATTTTGAGAAATTGTAAAGGACTTTTGGATGCTGGCAGATGTGTGAAAGTTAGGAAAGTATTGAAAGAGGTTCTAAAATTCTACTCACTGGCTGTCCTGATCCCCAGCACTCCACGACTGTCTCTGATGTGGCTCCAGGGACCCAGGCCTCTCTTCTGACCGGGACACACATCAGACATGTAGTTGGTGCACATACAGTCAGGTTCAATACCCAGAATCATTAACAATGATAATAATAAAGTAAAAATAAAAAGACCTGAGTAAACACACACACACACACATACACACACACACACACACACACACACACACACACACACACACACACGTGCGCGTTGTTCTTAACTATTTGCGAAGTTCTAAAGGCTGCCCGTTAAAAATAGCTTTCTTTCGCAGTGTACAGTGGTCTGAGCCTGCCTTCTCTTCTCCTGGGAAATCTGAGACAGGAGAATCACATAAGTTCAGGAGTTACAGATTAGCAGAAGCCTAGGCGACATGGAAGACCCTATCTCAAAAGTATGCATACCAAATACACATATACATACATGCATACATACATACATACATGTCTTTTAATCCCAGATATCATTGTGTGTCGTCGAGTGAGTCACGTCCAGTCACGTGGCATTAAAGGTATCCTGGAGTAGAAGCCCCCCATGGGGAGTGAACTCTATTCAGGGGATCACTCTCCACATGATTGCTCTAATTTTGATTTTCTTTCCTAATACAGACGAAGAGCTAGCCCTGGATGGCAGCTCCGACCAGGATCTAAAAAGCTATCATAGACTGCACTGGGAAACGGAGTTCAAGCCTGTGGCACAGCAGCTTCTGAAGCGAGTTCAGAGCCAGCAGCACATCCCTGGAACCCCTGCCCAGCCCTTCTTTCTAACATGACACCGGCTAAAGCCAGAACTGGGAAGTCAGGCCCCTCATTCTTGGGAAGTGGTGAAAGCTTGAACGTTTCTCAGTATTAACACATGTTGAGCATTTAAAAAAAAAAAATACTGATTTTAGTGAACAGCCTAAGTATTTTGAAAGGCATTTCTTCTTTTCTAGGTATTATGGGAAAATGAATATATATATGTATATATATTCTGCTATGGGAGCTGTGAGACGGAAATATATGCATTTCTAAGACTCCTCTTTCTATTTGCTTTTAAATCACTTAGAAAATACCCTTAAAAACCTGGCTGGTAACTTTGCGATGAACACACTTACCAGTTCACTGGCCGAAGGGCTGCACAATGGAGGCGCAGAGTCTGTCCATGGCAGGACTGGCCAGCCTGCAAGAGGCACCTGACTGCACAGGCATCGCTCCCAGCTCCCTCTGCATCCAACGCAAGGCCCTTGCCTCACACCAGTATTTTCTTGCCCTTACATTAAGAGAAGGAATTAGCAGAAGAGAGAAAACTGCTCAGAGGGCAGGGGCTCAGTGGCAGAGCGCTTGACTACCTGCTTCAAGGCCCTGGGTTCGATCCCTCAGCATGGCAGTAGGAGGAAGTGCTGCCTTAGGTCAGTCTGATTTTTTTTCTTCTGTTTGTACGGATGCCGGGCCTGCATGTGTATCTGCGCACCCTGTGCACGCAGTACCTGTGAGGGCCAGGAGAGGGCGCCCGACGTGAGCCTGCAGTTCTAAGTGGCTGTGCCTCTTACGTGGGTGCTGGGAATCAAACCCAGGTCCTCTTCAGGAGCAGCCAGTGCTCTTAGCCACAGAGCTCCTCCTTTAGCTTAATTTCTCTTATGTGTATATATGTGTCTGCATAAGCATACGCCCTGTGTATATAGATTCCCTCGAGTTCAGAAGAGGGTGCCAGAGTCCCTGGAACTGGAGTTACAGGCGCTTTTGAGCTGCTGGGCTTAGGTGCTGGGAATTGAACTCAGGTCCTCTTGAAGAGCAGTCAGAGCCCTTAGCCACTGAGCTGCCTCTCCAGCCCCGACCGCCTACTTCTTGAATTAAGTAAAACAAAATGGAAAAGAGCACCTTGCGTTTCTTTTCACTTGCAGCACACTGAACCAGGTGCTGTTTTCTCAGTAGATTGTACTTCAGAGAAACGACACCACGGGCTAGACGGTGCACGCTTAGCTCTGCGGCCTTCCTGCTTGATCCCGGCCTCTCCTCCACTAGCTGCCGGGCCTTAGAAAATTAAC